>JANVCC010000033.1:12982730-13054661 GCA_025345505.1 Todiramphus chloris collaris | reverse complement strand
GGGAAGGGAAGGGAAGGGAAGGGAAGGGAAGGGAAGGGAAGGGAAGGAGAGCAGTTTACATTTAGTTTGGTTTTTTTAATTGTACCGAGACTGTCTAAAAAATTTTATACCTACTTCTAGATACAAATTTGATTAATATATTTTAAATATAGAATCATAGCATCATTTAGGTTGGAAAATACATTTAAGACTGTCAAGTCCAACTGTTAATCCAACACTGCTAAATCCACCACTAAACCATGTCAATAAGTACCACATCTACATGTCTTTTAAGTGCCTCCAGGGATGGTGACTCAACTACATCCCTGGACATCCTATTCCAATGCTTGACAACCCTTTTGGTGAAGAAATTTTTCCTAATATCCAACCTAAACCTTTTTTGAAGCAACTTGAGACCATTTCCTCTTGTCCCATTGCTTGTTACTTTGGAGAAGAGACCCACTCCACCTCCCTTCAGCCACCTTTCAGGTAGTTGTAGAGAGCCACAAGGTCTCCTCTAAGCCTCCTTTTCTCAAGGCTAAACAACCCCAGTTTCCTCAGCTGCTCCTTAGCTCCTTATAAGAGCAGCAAGCTTTGCTGCCTTCTTTGGAGGTGCTCCAGCAGCTCAATATCCTTCTTGTAGCAAGGGGCCCAAAACTGAAACCAGTATTTGATGAGCGGCCTCACCAGTGCTGAACACAGGGGGCCGATCACTTTCTTAGTCCTGCTGGCCACACTATTTCTGATACAAGACAGGATGCCGTTGGGCTTCTTGGCCACCTGGGCACACTGCTGGCTTATGTTCAGCTGACTATTGCACAACACCCCCAGGTCCTGTTATGTTGGGCAGATTTCCAACCACCCTTCCCCAAGCCTGTAACATTGCATGGGGTTGTTGTGACCCAAGTGCAGGACCCAGCACTTGGCCTTGTTGAACCTCATAAAATTGGCTAAAGTCCTACAACACCCATTTCAAAATATTTTTCCAATGTACCATAAACAGAAATTAGCAAAACACCACATGTTAGTCTAGCTTACAAAAACCATCCTACTGTTTTTCATAACATGCGTGAGAAAGGCAGGACTCTCACCGAATATTGTGAGAACCTGAGAAAATCCCTCTGCTAGCAGCTTTTCAGCATCCATACTTTATCTCCTCATCCAGATCATTGATGAAGACATTGAACAGAACTGGCCTAAATACTGAGCCCTGTGGAGCACCTCTTGTGACAGGCCACCACCAGGAGTTCATTCTATTCACCACCATGCTTTGGGCCCAGCCATCCAGACAGATTTTTTGCCCAGTGAAGACATTGACTGTCCAAGAGAGGACCAGCCAGTCTGTCCAGGAGAATGCTGTGGGAAACTATGTCAGAGGCCTTACTAAAGTCCAGGTCACCTTGTCATAGAAGGATAACAGGTTAGTCAAACTGGAGCTGCCTTTCATAAATCCATGCTGACTGGACCTGATCACCTGGTTGTCTTCTATGTACTGCGTGATGGCACTCAAGATGATCTGCTCCTTAACCTTCCCCAGCACACCAGGCCTGAAGCTTTCTGGATCTTCCTTCCTCCTTCTTGTAGATAGGCATCACATTTGATAACCTCCAGTCAACTGGGACCTCCCCTGTTAGACAGGACTTCTGGTAAATGATTGAAAGTGGCTTGTTCAGCTCATCTGCCATCTTCTCCAGTACCCTTGGGTGAATCCCACCTGGCTCCATAGACTTGTGTGTGTCTAAGTGGTGTAGTAGATCACTGACCTTTTTCCCTTGGACTATGGGGGCTTCATTCTGGTCTTCATCCCTATCTTCCAGCTCAGCAGGCTGGGAACTCAGAGAAAAATGGTCTTACTATGAAAGACTAAGGCAAAGAAGGCATTCAGGACCTCATCCTCTTCCTCATCCTCTGTCACTATGTTTTCCCCTGCATTCAATAAAGGATGGAGATTCACCTTACCGTTCCTTTTGTTGCTAAGGTATGTACATATAAATATATATAACATATATACATATATATGTTATATATAACATAAATAAATCCAAGTTTAGCAGAGGGCATATTCTTCATTATTATATCAAATAGTTGAAATAGTTGCAATATTAGACAAATCCAATGAAAAATATTTAGCTATCATTGTATATATTGCATTGATAAATCTAGATACATATGGCCTGTTATAAATCAAGTATTTAAGTGTATACACTGTTTTAAATGGCACTGATGATTTAAATATAATAGGGATCGAGGAGCTAGAATTTAGTCCCACATTTCCAACACATGATCTGAAGTCCACTGAAATTTGATAAAAACAGTCCCAATTACTTTTATGGATTGTGGGTGTACCTTAGACTAACTGAAGGACAACTTGCAATGGAAAGACCTCTTGAGAAAGTGAATTGCTCTCACTATGGAACCGGAAAACTTTTCAGGATTTTAAAGAGCAGCTACTACAATAAATGATAAATAAGTAAAGGTGGGGGAGCCCAGGTGCTAAAAAAAAGTAATTCAAAGAAACGTATTAGGTTGATGAATTTATTGTATGACAGGGTTGAAAATTAATTCAGCTTGTAATGTTTGACTATCATATAGACTTAAAGAATAATTATTTAAAGCCTAAAGTTGCACTAGGTGTTAAAATATTTGATACCTTTTAACAGATATAATTCTTCTCTAAATACAGACCTACTTGGCATACTGGTTGTGTGTTTTATAGTTTTCAAATGAATTTTAAAAGCTTGCCTTTTCAGAGCAAAGAATCTAACCACCACACCAGGGAATCCATGCCTGCCAGCCTCTCCATATGTTCCCTACACTCGTAAGTCCTCTTGCAGTAATACTTGCATAACAAATGTAAATACAGTTCTGGATCAAGTTTTCTCTCAGATGAGCAAACATCAAAGACTAATGTCAGTGAAGAGACTTTTCCTTCATCTATTGCTATCCAGCTTTGAACACTGTCTTCTATTTCTTTACTTAAATTTTACAGTAGTGACTGCATACGATTAAAATGCAGATGCTACCTAATGGCAAAAATTTGCCCCTTACACATCTTGACTAGCACTGTACTTTCTGAGTCATGCTTTTAAGACAAGCACTAATTTTTTCCTTTCTTTTGTAAAGTAATACTTTGATACCAATGGGTGTGGTGCAGAATGATGAGTGGATATGTAGAGCAAAATATCACTCAATGTAGTTCAATCGTGGGAATGTCCACATGGACAAACTGCAACTGTCTCAGTTATGCTGGTGATCAGATATTCTCATGAGTTTTACACTGAAATCAGAGGCTATTCATATAAGTAGCTACTTCTCGGGATTACTCAGGTAATTGTGAATGGATTCTGAGTCATACATTAATCCTTATAATGAAGGGTTAGAAGGTAGCATATAGCATACTCATTTGTTTTTTTAAATACTGTATGGGTGATCCAGGGAATTGCAGAAGAGTAAACCTTAAAACTGTATCTGGAAAAAATGTTGACACTTCAAAACAGAATAATAAAACACCTGAAAGATCATCTAATAAGAATGGTTAAACCAGTATGATTTATGACAATGAAGAATCAATCTGTTCAATTTCTTTGAATAATAAAGGATAGGGAAAAAGAAAAATATAACGTATTTAGTATTTTAAGAGGCATCTGACAAGGTGTGCTACTATAAGCTAGTAAAATAGTAATGGGAAGGATGACCAGTAATGGCTAGGAGACCAGAAAAAAAAAAAAAAAAAGAGAGAAGGAAATTACAATATTAATTAAGAGAAGGGTTTTTGTTGAATATATATATTAATGAACAGACAACACAGTGACAGATGAAAATCAGCAGTGATACCATAATGAAGAATTGCTAACACGGAAGGGAGACACCTTAAGTGCTCATACTGCTCTTATGCTTTTAAATTAATCATATCAGCTCAGGAAATGAACCTCAGCATCACTGAAAACAGCTCAATGAAGACTTCAGTTCAATGTGCATTTGCATTAGAAGAGCAAATGAAGTATTGGATGTATGAAAGAAGTAGTAGGGAATAATGTGAAACTATGTAATACCTTTATATAACTCATGTTTTTTCTCATATCTAAACTATTGCCCATATATAGGTCAAATGATTTCCATTAATTTGGAGGATTTAGAGACAATTTAGACAAGAAATAGAATTTGGAAATTGAAAGACTTGTATGAAAGAGGACAGAAAGATTTGTGCTTTTTTATTTTTGAAAGAAAAACACTTCTATATAATCACATTATGTATGCTATAAAAGAGCAGGGAAGAGACATTGAGGGTCTCTGTTTCGTAACAGGAAAGGAATCTTCTTCAGGAGTGGGAAGAATCAATTAGAACACTGTTGCTCCAAAATACCTTTCTCCTCTAACACAATTTGCACTTCAGAACTCACTGCAAAAGATGTCATTGAGGACAAGAAACAATGAGACTGAAAATTTGGCTGAAATTAAAATAAAAAGTGGGTATAAAAACCTAACAGATTAGTATGAGTTAAAATCTCTGCTCTTCAGTGCCTGATCTCAATTCTGAACGTTAGTGATTAGGATGCAGGAAATTTACCTTGTATTTGATTAATGCAGAGTATTATACTTACCAGATGTCATTCAGACTGCTCATTCAGAAAGCTCAAAGGGCTCAGGAGACCTGTGGGCTTGGAACCCAGTGGTGAGCTTCAAAGGGCCACTGATTAGGGGTGGTAGGAATTACCATTTCCTGCTGAAGATATAAAAGCATTGTGGAAAATGGGGGGACACATCTTCAGGAGAAGGTATGGGATGCATCAGTTTCCCTGAGAGTTCCATTCTGACCTCAGAGACAATCCCTGTATTGATCTCTGACACTGCAAAAGAAAGAAAGAAATTGTTTGTCATAGCATTTAATTCCAAACTGTCTTCACAATAAAGCATTAATTGCAGTATTTCAGATCTGAATGTATTGAGATGGATGGACAAATGGTGTCCTCTTTCCATGAGCAGAAAGTCTATTCCACTGAAATTTTTTGATTTCAGAATTTTCCTTTGAAATTACGTCAGGATCACAGGCAGGTTTCCAGAGCTGATGCAATGCCATCAGTTTGGACTGGCTGGCCATTGGATGGAATTGGCTGCTGCATGGCACAGCAGTAAATACCATATAATTCACATCACACTTGTGGTGGGAGCCATGCTGCCTGAGTCACAAGAACAGAGCCATGTCAGTCTCCACCATTAAAAAACAGCATTGCCCTCTCCTGGGAAGCAGTTAATACCAAAGGACACCTATATAAAGTACAGGAGAAGCATGGTCTGTGGTCAGTTTTCTAAAGAACCTGGATACAAGACCAGAAAAAAAAAGAAGATATGCAGATCTTTTCCTCTGGCACCTCACATTGTCTGCTTTTAGTCCTTGACAAAGAGGATGAAGAAATGTAAAGCAGCTGCTAGTCTCTCTATATAATTCTCTAGGAGTAAGGGTGATTGTACAAATTACTGCTTTATAGTCTTTGTCCTCAACTAAAAGTAAAGGGAGAAAAATCTTTTCACGTGACCATTTGGAACAAGTTGTTTTCATAGCAGCGATGGGTGAATGCTGTTGGTGATAACAGGTGACAGAGGAGTTACTTGCAAATAACTACTTGTGCATACACAGTATTGTAACTATACTTCTGTTTATAAACCTGTGCTCTAAATTGGAAACGTCAAATGCAGTATAAGAAAAAAGTTAGTAGTTCCATGACATCAGCAAGTATAGTTGTATTCTAATCATCTTTAAGTCATTATTGAACATTCTAATTCATCAGTCTTAAGATGTTTTTACTTGCTTCACAACAGAAGAAAACACTTTATTGGAAACCAGTGTTGGCCAAAACAAAAGGTAATGAAATACCTTCAAGAAATACAATATTTATGCCATGAACCCCACTAAATACTATGGAATAAGTTGATTTTTTTACCCTTCAGGATCATTGAAGAGGCATATACTTAAACAATAGTCAGAGATCACTAAGCCTTGTCAGGATGGGTCACTCGGAGGAATTGACTCTTTGCAGAAGTCAATCTGCTTTGTAATTATTGCCTAAAAGACTCAGTACTGGATGAAGAAACCCAAAAGAAATGTCATCAGGCAACATATCAAGAAGGGAATTTTGCTATTATTGTGAACTGGGTGGTAGTTCAGGCTTTATGAGCCAGAGCACTGCAGTGGGTGGTGGGGAATGGCCAAGGTATTTTGTTTGTACATGAGATGTATAAGTGATTTAAAATCCTCTTACACATTTCATAGAGAATCTGAATGTTTTCCTGATTTTTACTTTCATTTCTTCCCTTCGATTTTGAAGAACTAGTTTCCCCTTTAGGCTGGCTGAAGGAAGAAGAGAGGACATGAGTCGATTGTCATTTTCATTAATGTGGGCTATGAAGTAAACAACAGAGTTGGAAGCGAGTATAATAAGATATGACAGGAATGTACTGTTAGTATGAGGCAAAAGAAAAAGCAGATAGTAATTCTACTGGTTTACGACAGACAGTTTAAAAAATGGAGATACTGATAACATTTACAGGAATTTATTTTAAAGGAATAAAATTGTGTTATTGTACCACTAATCAACCTTCAATCAAAACCATCCCAACCAACCCCATAAAAAGCCTACAAAAAAAATCTTTGAAATAAAACTACTTTAAGTGACACATTGTCTTTTGAAGCCTGTAAAGTCAAAGTGTTGCTGAAAGTCATAAGGTATTTCTGTTGAAGGAATAGAAATCTACCAGTATAAAACTGAACTATAAGGAATCACAGTCAGAGTTTACCTTCCATTTTTTGTGATCATTAACTTCCTGAAAGGTGAATGTAAAAATGTCACCAAAATACAGAGAGACACTTTATTCAGCTAAGAAAAACTAGAGAGTGCACATCAGTTTTTCAGTGTTTACAGATGGAGGAAATATGAAAGTGTTTAGGAAGTTCCTCAGCAACTGGATGACTTGTGATCAGGAAGCTTGACAGCAAGAAAAATTTAAAGCAGACAATATAATACAAAATTGTAAGTGCCAAACAATCTTTGGGGCTGATCAGCCTTTCTTGGAGGTCAAATAACTTGCAATTATTATTAAAGAAAACCAAACCAGTTTCCTCTTAAAGTTTCACTTATATCTTCAGTTGTTAATTCTGGCAGGCGGTGATTTAAGTGTTACTTTTTTTTTTCCAACACAGTTTCTTATGCCGTAAATGAAGTAAGATTTTCCAATATATGTATAATCTAGAAGTCTAGTAATATTACTAGTCAAATCTGAATGGAATTGCTTGATAGTTTTATCCACAAAAATAGACGGTATGTCAGAATGCATTAATGATCAACATCTTTATGAGAAGATCAGAGAAATCAATTTTTTCTCTTTGAAAAATGTAAACCTTAGCACAAGCGGTTATCCTAATTTGCATTAATGGCTTTACTAGCAAAGATCTTTTCCTCTGAAAGTCTTGTGAAATATGTTTTGTATTGAAATACGTTTATCATTGAAATATGAAATAAGATTAATAATTTTTAGTGTCTTTGAAACTATCAAACTTTTTGTTGCTAGGTGACCTTAGTAGGACCACAGTAATAGTGACATGAAAAATGCAAACCTATTTTAAAATACATATGCTTAATTTGTTATCTGAAGCACAATATATATGGAGAAAAAAACTGTCTAAATGTTATGCCTAAGGTAAATGAGGAAGAAATAAAATCTACCACATCATCTTGGTGCTATGCTATGTTGTCCTTGAAGCTGCCACAGTGAACTGTCCTGAAGCATTACCTTTCTCTTTTAAATTTTAATGTTGTTCCCATGCTTAGTTGCTAAGACAAGAAATACTTTATAAAGTTGCTCTTTTAATAGTATGGAATATTTAATAAGTACTAAAAACGGAAAAAAAAAATCCTAAAAATTGTCAAAGTAGTATAAGTGAAAAACTAAGATATCTTTTTTTCAAGATCAGCCCACTGAGAAGGAATCTGTACTTAGAGTTTGGCAATATTGACTTGTTAGACTACAAAGCAGGTATTGGCAGAGGCACAAGCCACAGTTAGGTGCCTAACTCCCTTTATGTCTTAAAAAATATCCCCATAGCTCTTTTTAGAAGGAGCAGTTCTTTTCCTCTCACACGTTCAAAGCTCTATGCCTATTCTTCTTACATCAAGATGAAAAAAACTGCAGGCACAAAGCTGATTCTGTCATGGCCTTTTCCAGCTCTCATTGATTTCAGTAGAAGTTGGATGAGGACCCCTGAGCACAAATAAGGCAGAAATGGAAAGACAAATAATCAAGATTTTGCCCTAAAAATGATCTTTTCTTTTATATTGGGAAATCTTATAGTTAGTTCAGGAAATTCAAGTTCCTCAGTTATGTAAGACTGACCAAGAATATCACTTAGCAAAAATTAACTGCAAAAAATGAACAGTGCAAAGCCAAATGGTTTCATCTGATGTTTGAATTAATCCTTTTCCAAATATGTAACTTTTATAGCTTACAATTTTACTTCAAAGGATTCTGCCTTGCTTTGACTGACATTTGTCATGTAGATACAGTAGAGAAAGATTCTTTAGCTTGACAGCAAGCTGATGATAAAACATCTATACTATGATTAAGCTCATTTCTAGATTAGAAGACTCACACTAGCATGTTCTACAGCTGGTGCCACTGTGACGGTTGTAGTTATCTTAGTCTGACTTCTAGTGTTTTGCATTTTTGTTCCCCAAGAAAATGCCTGAAGATTTCCCATTTATAGAACACTGATCAGGACTATATAAAAACAAAGAACAATGTCAACATGGCCTGCAGAATTTGTTTTATTAGAATATCCTGTCACTGATATTCATTTGATTTTGAGGAAAATTTAATCTTGATCATGGTCTTGAAACTGGCGTCATGTTTATAGGGCAGATTTAGATTTGTCCTTTTATTTCCTAACTCTATATACTTTGGACATCTAAACCTTGACTTCCTTTTAGAAGTCATACTTAAATTTTTTTTGCAGTTTGCAATATGCATGCAGTTTGGCACGTGCAGGAGATTTCTTGACAAAAAAAACAAAGTAAAGAAAAAAGGGCAGTATGAGTTGGCTAGCTAGTAAAGAAGGCTGCAAAAGAGTATCTAGGAAGGTGTGTTTTAAAATGAAAAGGCTTAGAAAAAAATGGATTTTAAAGAGTTGGATTATTCTCTGAAGAAGGGAAAGCCAGAATTAAGACATAATTCATGATCTCTGTTTTCTAGAGAGCTTAAGGTCAAAGAGGAATTATTAGGATAATTGAACAGGACCATTCTTCAACAGGAATTACTAACCTTGTTAGTGTTTTATAGACCTTACTAAGCTGATCATATACCAGTACAGATTGAGCTTAAGTGTCATTCAGAGCCAGTACAAGTTGTCAGGTAGAATTCAAGTGGAATGACATATGGAAATGCAACTTGGGGTGGGAAACAGCATGTCACTTTAGCAGACAACATCTAATTCGTAAGACTAGGCTATATTCTTTCATATAGACAGAGTCTGTAAAGGAACACAGACGTGTTCTGTGACACTGTCTGTATTACTGCTGTGCCTACTGATGCTCAAGCAAGTCTAGCTCACAGATGAGTTAGGCACTGCGTGGTGTTTACACCTTAAATATCACCTGTGTGGCCCAGAAGGAAAAGGAAAAGAAACTTTACACTACCACTGTTTCCATACTTTCCTGAAGAAAAATGACTTTGAGTGAAATAAAGGTTTTAAAGGCCTCTGATGTGCCTTAGTGGAAGGTATTCAGCTATATAAAATATGAATAGCTGAACAATCCAACAAGGAATGCCTCAGAGCATCAGAGCCGTCACAAATCACAATTTCAAAAATATGTTGAAGCATCCATTTAGCAATCAGAGGCATGTTCAACCACTCTTCTTAAGTAACCACAGCAAATAGAAGTTATTTAATTTTATAACTATGATATGGCAAATAAATAACACTTCTTTGCTTTCGTACAATGCAACAGGTTCAAAAGTTCAGCTTCAGTCAATACATAGACTCATCATAGTGTACAGACTATTATACTACTGATATATGCTGTTAAATATTAAGTACTTTTAATTAACTTATTAAGTACTACATAAAGAAACCTGTAAAGAAGAATTTTCTTAAAGAATTTCTTACAGAATCCTGTAATGAAGAAATTGTTTCTTTTTATATATATACTTAGAAATATAGTATTTCAAAGTCCTTCATTGTTCCAACAAAAAATTAATATGCAGAGATAGACTGAATATTGGTCTTTTGTAGTTGCAATTACAAAAAAGTGTACTTCTTTTCTTTAATAACATAGAGCTGACTGTAATGCTGAAAACAGTGGATTAATACGGACTATTTTACATACCTCAAACAGTCCTCAAATGTGATCTGTTAACTGCTATTGTTGTTGAAAAGAGAAAGACCTTTGGATTAAAAACCTGTTCTGTGTTTCATTCTCTGTGACTCTGCCCCTGTTATAAGCATCTATAAAAATGTTAAAATTAGTGAGTAGAAAACTTTAATTTGGTAGTGTATTACACTTGCACAGGTGTTAATGAGCACAAAAGATGCAAGAAATGAAGAGCCAGCCCCTGATACTATATATCAAAAAAATTATCCAACATATCCATCTCCATCACTCTTCATGTCTTCTCGTTTTTTTTCAGTGGCTCACAAGACGGTAATGTTCTCAGATCAAATATTCTCTATAAATTGGGAGAACATTTAGCTGATTTATGAGGCTTTTAGCTATTACATACTTACCTACTCAATAAAAGTACTTACATCATATGACACACAAGCTACCTCCACAATCCAAGAATCATTCTTAAAGTGACATATACATCAAATTGTAATGTGATTTCCTGTACCTAATGTATCACTTAAGGGCAAATAACAGACATTCCATTGTAGATATTTTTTATTTCTTCATTAATTGTTCTTTGTTTTCTCAGACAGCACTATTTTTTTTTTTTATTCTTATGACTTTCTCTTACACATAAATATATTCTTTAGCACTAAAAAAAAGGAGATAGAAGGTGGAAAGGCAGACAGAGACAGATTGTGGGAGTGAGAAGAACACAGAGACTAATTTTTTTTAATGTTTTTTGTTTTCAGGCTTGGAATTAAGTAGCAGTTGAAGCTTGTGTGCAATAAGAAAAAAATGCAGAATATTAAATAGATTTTGATAAGAGTACGTGTCTTGCTTACAAGATAGACTGGCTGGTTTGTATCAGAACTATTCATTTTGATGTAACTGAGTATCAGAATACAAACAAGTATATTTGATTTATAATAACAATGTTAGCTCTGGCTACCATGGTCTATTAAGTGCACATTTCATTGCATTAGAAGAAGATGTACTAGTTACGCTGTTGTTTGAGATCCCGAGTCCCAGTATAATTATAAGGTTCTGGAATAATGAGAAAATGGAGAGAAAGAAAGTCACAAAGAGGGAGGTGGGTAAGACAGTGTTTATTTTGCATGGAAGCTTAGGTCAGAGCCTGAGATTGCAAGTCCTGACCAACTTTTGAAAATATTGTTGAGTATCTAAATAGAGATTTTGACCACCCACTTCCTCAAAAACCATGTTCTGTTCCTTAGACAGCGCTGCAGATTATGTGCTTCCTACCACAATTCCACTTGTAACAGAAGTATTTGAATGAGATATTATTCAGTAGATAGAGCTTGCCTATTTCAAGTATCTTTTGTCATCAAATCTTTTTTTCTTGCTTTACCAGCATAGGACTGCCTTGTTCCAGGCTCTCTCAGCCTCACTAACACTCAGTTTGCATGTCATAAGGTTTCAAACAATTTCTCAAGCAGCAAAAATTACATTCTTTGCAGACTTTTACATGATTTATTTTTGCCAGATAGATGAAAACTGGCTTACCTGTACAGAAACAGTGAAACTCAACATTTAACTGTTGTCAGTAAAACAGAGAGAAAATACTGCAATGTAAATTCAGACTCCAGAGTCTCATAGTTTCCATAAAGTTTCCCAGCTGCTTATCTCTTTCCCGATGGTTGCCTGCTTACTCACACCTGAAATCAGCAGTCTGCTAGACAACTGCAGCGGTAAGTGAGGCAAACTCATAGTGGCTTTTTAGGGCCAAGCGTCAATATTGCAATACTATAAATACTTGCAATAGATAAAAGCCGGTGCGTTTATGCTACCAATTTTGGACAGAAAGTGGCTGAGCAGTAGATTTGACAGGTCAGAATTTCAAGGCTTTGATTCAGTCAGATCATACAGGCATTGTGAGCATGCTGTAGAAAATCTAAGAGTATTTTGTGAATGAATGATGGTCAAAAGGGAAGGATTTTTATTATTAAGGCTTACATTTTATCCACTGCTGGAACTGAATAAGTAAAGCTTTTTGGATAGTAGTTGAGTGGTTGTCTAAGCTTCCTGTTGCAGCTGTAGATTGTTAATTACAACACATGCTATATAACCTCTACTAAAGATAAACACTTGGATAGATTTTTTTTTTTTGTTAGGGGAAAGTCCTAGAGAATATAAGCATGAATCTAGTTTACATCTATAAAGATATATAAAGCCTATATAAAGATAAGTATAAAAGCCTTCTAGAGGAAAATCTAACTCTTACTAGCTGTACAGCTTTTAAAACTTTAGGCTTCTGCATTAGGTTTTCTTTCAGATTGGCATGGATTCAGTTGGATTTAATTCGGGGGGCGGGGCACAATAATCATTTGGTTAACTATGGTACATAGCAGCAGGGATGTGACAAAATTTAGTTTCCTTACTATTACAGTAAACTATTTCTCTGGCTAACACCACATTAAAAGGCTTGAGAATAAATATATCTGAAATAATTTATTTTCTAGATATTGTGTGTTGTCAAAGACTACAGTCAGACATATGATACAAATGCAGAAACTAAGGCACAGACATCTGCAAAATATGTGAAAATAAAGGCTTGTAATGTAATTAAACTGTATTAGCACTGATAACCCTGACTTAGGACAGTCTGCCCAAACAAAGATTTCAAATATGCATTGAACATATTGGCTTATTATTCCTTGCATCTTTTTGAGGGTAGGTGCTTTCACACACTACCATGTAATCAACCTTCTAGCCACATTCAGATGTAAAAACAGGCAAAATTTTCTTGGTGCTATATAAAAGAGGCCTGCCCAAACCTTTTTCCCTTTGAGCATGGCCCATTGAGATGGAAAAGAGAAGCCTCTATTTTTTTCTAGCTCATTCTTTAAATTCATAGCCTAGCCCCACCCTGTCATCGCAAATATATTAACACGTGCTTCTAGCTAACCTCCACTTCAGAGCTTCACTTCTTAGGTTAAACTTGAAGTAGGCACCTTGTTTCTGTCCTCTTAGCTACTCTCCATGCTTGAGAATAATATCAGTGGAACTATTTTCTGTTGACTATCAACATATCCTTTAAATTCTATTATACTATGGTGTCTAAAAAAATTTAAGAATAGTTGATGTTGTTGTTGGGAAGATTAACTGTTAAACAACCAGTATTACTACTTGTTTACACTCTACTTTCTGTCTCATATTCATACTTGGAGTGTAAGCTTCATGAAGCAGGAATCTTTTTGTTTGCTATGCTGCCTTACCTCACCTAGTATAGTGTGATCCTACATTTTGACTATAGTTCCCTTATCATGGAGACAATAGTCATATCAACAAGAATCAGCCAGAGTTTGTTAGATAAAATATGGCCTATAGGCAAGCATGGCTGATGATAATCTTATATACGACAGCTGCAAAATGTCTAAATAATTACTCTGAGAAATAAAGAGGACAAACTATTTTACATCATTACAAGTCTTCTCTGCAGAGAGGGCATGTGTGATGTTCTTCTTGAAGTAGCGTGGCAAGCCAAGCAACTACTAATTTTACAGTAAGTAGTTAACGATCTTGAAACTGAGGAAGTGCTTTTGAGCTCGGTGATCTGCCAAACAGATTTCACAAACTGTGATGGAAATGGTATGCACCGATTATTCTATTTTTTATTTAAAGAAAAACATTCTAGCATAATTAATGAATTTCATGCACTAAGTTTAGTTAAACTGAGAGAAATTAAGTGCTTTTTCTTGCAATGTCCTTCACTGTATGCAATCTATTTTTAGAAATTCCAGTCTATTAGTGATTGTTTTATGCATCAGGTGTGTTCTCACTGAAGTTCATGAAAGCTACATTAGTCTCAGTTGCGTGAAATATTAAGATAACTTTAAAGGTGACTTTCAAGGTCATATATCTTGACAAAATATTGTAGAAGTGACAAAAATATTTGGCAGCCTGTTCTGTAGAGTAAGACTTTATTAAGAACCCGATGGTTAATCATGAAGTTAACACATACAATCATTGCCTGCTCTGCCCTCACCTTGTTTCCTATTAATTCAACATCACACCATGACAGTAGAGCAGATTGTCATCACTTCATGGCATTATACATAAAACGTGTTGTTATAAACATTGCATCAAATCAAGATGTAGGATATAAAGCTAGAGTAACATGTTTGGTGAAAAGTGATACCTTATCTCTCTCTGAATTTTGCTCCTCAATTTAAACATCAGTGAAAAGATTTTTGCGAGATCTGTGTATCATTATTCAGTGCTGTAAAGGAGGCAGACCAGAGAAACAGAACATTCTTTCTAACTCAGGAAGCTACAGGGTGTGTCTTGGAAAGCCTCTGAATATATTGAAGCAAAGTAAATTCAATAAAAGAAACAACACCTTGTGAAGTAGAAAAATCAAGTGTTCTTCCAGTAAGTTGAATAGGAAATGTTTATATTGTTTCCTGGGAAGTTTTACAAGTTCAGGCTAGGGCCTAAATTAGACATAATGTAAAGAAAATCATTCAAAGTATATTTAAATCTAAATGCTGAGAAAAAAAAAAGACTTCTCAAAATTAAATGTTCTATAGAAATCTTTCTTCTTTACTAAGATTTAAGTTTAAACCAGACATAAAAAATAGAGAATAATTTTTTAAAAAATTAAAATATTCCTTTCCAACAAATCATCATCCGTATCAGAAATACCTTTGAACTCCTTTTTTTCTTTAAATTAATATTAAATAATTTTTGTGTCTTTTCATTTTTCCAGAACTGAAACATTCCAATAGAAAAAGCTGTAGTGAAAAACTAATACCTAAAAAAAAAAGGAATAAGGAAACGAGTATACAAAACTTAAGTTGCGTGTCCCCAGTATAACGTGGATGCACAAAAAGATGTTTTGTAACACACACACAAAAAAGGGAATTACAACTAAAAGATGGTCACACCTGCAGCACTGCAGTAAATCTTTCTATGCTTTATTCAGGTTTGTTCTAAAAAGTCACAGAGTTTCTCTATTTCCCATGAGAAACTGTTTCATAGCCTATGGAAAGCTAATCAAATCTTTTCTGATATTCAGCAAAAATTTACCCTTACTAAAATTTGTCATCTTTTTCTCATACAGCCTTTCAACGCCACAAATATTTTTTCTTTCAACCCAAACAATCTTTAGAAATGGAAAACTAACTATCATGTTATCACTTCATCCTCACTCGAGGTAATAAATTTTTTCATCCAGCTTTTCTTAAATTGAGGTCACAGCTCTCAGTGTTGCTTTTATTTCTTCAGCTTGCACAGCACTCACTTTTATTTGTCTATATTTTGGAGCACTGAACTAATTAGAACAAAATCTAAGGCACAGGGAGCTGTCTTATCAAAGCTGCATAGAGATACACACTTGCCTCTTTTTCTGACGATCTGATGCCTCTGCAAAATCTTTTTCCCTTGATCAAAAAAGGATCAATATACAGTGTTGGGTTACATGAGGTATTTTTCCTCTTATGGTGAAAGAGAAAGTGCTGACTCATCATCACCAGATATAATTACCAGATATACATTGACTTCAGTGATGGGTGGATGGGTTGAAAAGTGATGTTACTGTGGGTTAATGTGAGCTATGCTTACAAAGGCTACACAGTAGATTCCATGCATCAAGTTCTTAGAAAACTAGTTTAAAATTTGGCATTTACCAGTGCAAATGCAAACTCCTTCAACTTATAGCCATGAAAATCAGGGAGTTAAATTGAAGCTGTCTTCTAGAAATCTTAAAAGAGAAGGTTTCATTGTACTCCGCAGTGTGTTTAGGGGAATGGTTGTGGTACTTGATTTCCCTGCAGAACTGGCTGAACATGTGGTGGCTACCTGATCAACAAAAAAATTGCACTGCTGAATATTTTGTTTGATATTCCCCATAACATCTATCCTAAAACAAAAGATGCTTCTTAGATGGGGATAGCTGAGCACTGTCCTAGTTAGTGAAAACTCTGGCTGATCTTTTCCCAGCCCTCCTGCTGTTCTTTCCTATTGACCCAGATGCAAATGTTAGCAGTCTTAAATTTTATTCTTGCTCTGACCAGGAGCTAGTGTGACAACCTGGAGCTTCACACAGGCATTGACTCTGGAGTATGAAACAGCTACAACAGCTGGGGCAGAAACCCCTGCCACAGCCATTGCCTACTTTCCGTTGTTCCTGGAAAGTAGGTATCTGCTCTGAGATTCAGACTGGCATTTTTCTCTTTCTCACAGGTTCTCATCTTTTATTAGAGGTTTGTCAGAGCTGCAGTGACAATTACTTTTCCTGCCTGATAGATTTATTTCCAGTTTAATGTGGTAAGTTAACATTTCTGCTCAAGTTCCTTATACAGATGGTACTAGCTGTGACAGTTTTTCTAGGGAACTGGGATGCACATGTCTTCCAGTTCTTTATCACAGCATGGTCCTAAATGCTTCCTCAGTACTTCTAGTATACTTAGGAAGAAATCCTCTGCAGAGAATTAACATGGATATAACAGATAAATCACATAAGAGTTGATTCTGATGAAAAGCTACATACATAATTTCTTTTCTCTTCTTCTTTTCTCTCCTTCTTTTCTCTTCTCTTCTTCTTTTCTCTTCTGTTTTTCAAATTTTTTTTAAATTTTACTCTAGTTTTTTATTATTTCTTTCTTTCTTTTTTTTTTTTCATTCCTTTATTTGTTTTTTTCATTCAATCTTCTGGGTTCCTGAAACTGCAAAGTGAGTATTCAGGTTCAATAAAGACAGAAGGAATTCCTTCAGCCAACTGCGCTAGCCAAAGAACAGCTGGGTCTTTCTTAGGGACACCATAACTCTTGGTGTCATAATTGCTTGGATTAAACAATCTTACAGTATTTTTTTGACCATATATAAATAGTCTTGGTACAGACAGAATTTAAATGCGTTGGATATATAGCAAGTAACAATAACTTCACTGTGTGACTTAGTTTAAATAACAATTAAATGTCCTAAACAAGGGAGTTGAAAAAAAGTGATGTCTTCTATTCTAAGAACAGGCAAATTTCATATTCCTAATCAGTACATATACAAGTGTAGGTTACTGTTTGTAAAGGTTTCTGCCTTCGTGGACAAGTGGGAGATTGAGGATTAGACAATCAGAGCGGAAAAGTTGAAAGAATACCATGCAAAAAAAGGAGCTGTAGAAAGCATCTGCAAAAAGATCTGAAATAGCAAAAAAGAAAGGAAAGGGCAGCTTGGGATATAGTGCTGTAAGCAAAAAAAGATTCTTTTCTTTTGTTTTCCTCAAGCACAGAGAGTTAGAGATGTATATGTTCTTTATCAGTAAATAGAATTATATCAAGGATCTGAATTTTTTTTTTTTTTCCTGTTGATGAAAAAAAATCCACACAACTCTGAATATTTCTTAGCTATTCAAGTACAAAAGCAGTAATGTTGCCTAAAACAGAAGCATGTCTGGAGTCCATGCTTTCTCTACACAGTCTATAAATTGTTATGGTGGGAAATTAAATATCTCCAGGCTTATCACTTTTTTTTCTTAAATCTTGTAATTTTCTGGGTGATATCCAGAGAGATTATCAAAGAGACTTGGGTTATGTTAACATTTCCCCATGCATTCCTATGAGAAGTGGCCATTCCAAGGCAGTTCAATAAACAGATAAATCAAGGAAAGACATTCATAGGCAAATCAACAGTGGGGTATTTAATATAAGTTACAACTTCCTCTCTTCACACTAGCAAGCTGTTAATAGCATTCGATTCTTCTGCTGCAAAATTATACATTAATTTTTAAATGATAGCTCTAGACAAATGAAAAATTGGCAACGTACCATTTAACGAATTTATTTTTAAATTGTTTTCCCAGTTGCGGGGCTGGCTGTTTCATATTTTGATAAATATATCATTCAAATTAGCAAGAGTCATATGAAACTAAATTGGGTTTTGAACAGGAGAATTCAAATGACAAAAATTGGCTAGGTTGCTGCTTGTTTTTTGTTCAGCTCACCTTTACAAAGTGACCATATGTTATATCTTCATTTCTTGGCAACTGTAAGAGTTGCATGCAGATACAGTCCTTCTGTTGATACTCTCTTTTCATTGTAGTGCTTCTGTCTAGAGGCGTCATTTTGTGAACAGCTGTAATGTTGTTATTAAAAGCAATACATATATTTTAAAACAAAATAGTAGACATATGTGCCTACTGTCAATGCAAGCAAGTCTATCTAAATGTCATGTCGAGTGTTGCAATGGCTGGAAAACAAAGCTGCTTTCTTCCATTTGCATTTATGAAATCAATTTTGTGCAGGCTTACAATCTGTCTGCCTAAGAAAACCTATTCTGGGAGATGCTCAGGTATGAACTTGGCACACGCGACTAGAGATACAGAACTTGATTCTTCAATGCCTTGAACCCTTTATAACCATTTACCTCCGTGGAAAATAGGTAGAAAACACAACTGTTCACTTTCAGTAATATGGCACACTCATTTTTCATAAGTGATGACACAATTTACAACCAATTTAAGTAATGAAGAGTGTTCTATTTGATGTTTTAATTATAAGTGCTTGCCTATTTTAGGACTACCTTCATGTAACACCACCACCCTCGATATCATAATAGTGTGATTTCTAGTAGTCAGGGTCAACTTTGATAAGTCTTTTGAAATTTATTTTAAAACTTGAAAAATCTTACTGGTTTTCAGATCAGATTACAGGTTTTGATATTCTTTTTTATGACTGTCTAAAAGATCTTTGATTAGGAGAACATTGTTTTTCTAATTGTGTACTGAAATACCTGATTATAATCTTTCAATGTTAGATCAATAACATCTATGAAATTATTGTGGATTTATATTACAATATGTTTATTTTGTTATTTTAGATTTTGTCCTGCCTATCAAATGAATGAAGTCAAATGTTGGTTACATGTGCAAATTCAAATTTCTGTCACTATAACATAGCATGAACTTTTGGATTGTAGATTCATAAATACCACATAGAAATAAAAATGTCATTTGGTTAGCTTTCAGATCACCGTGAATCTAGTATCTCCAAAAGCAAATGGGAATGGGAGTTGCACAAATGATTTTAGAGTAATTCTGTGGTTTTTGCTATCACCACACACAGCCTGAGGATTGCCAACAGAGATTTCACTCCTAATAGAGGACGTGACAAAGCTGTTTTTCTGTATCTCCACAGAAGAGTCTGGCATGTCCAAATGCACAGCTGGGACAGTTTGGCTTCTTTACAGGTAAACCTAAATAAAACCTTATGAATGAATGTTTCTAGACTAAATGGTCTTCCTCTGAGAATCCTCAAGAAAGCACTGGCTTCTGTGTATAAGTATCCTTAATAGTGGTTCCCTGACTTAAAGAAAACTATGGATGAAGATATTCATAAAAGAGACTGGGAGAAAAAAAATCCAAATATTTTTAGATACCATAACTGTTGTGGTTTTGTCCTTTTATATCTCTCAGACTTAAGTTCACTAGCATTTTTTTTTTCCTTTTGTGTATATGAAGTTTATTAGATCCCCTCCCATGAATAAATCTGGTATATCAAACCACAATTTGCATTGTCAGCTCCTATGAGTGAAATCTATTGCAGTTGCAGAGCTGTCCTGCTTTTGCCTTTGTAGCAACTTTCAGATCACAATAGACATCATCAGTTTAAAGCAGGCAGATCCATTACATTTCCTCTGTTCCTACAACCCCACATTACGCTAATATTATCTATTTCCCAAGTGAAAAAAAGCCCTTCCAGTCCTATCAATTATTAATTCCTTGCTTGCAGCTAATGTTTTGTTTGAATTATTTAAATGCATCTTCATTTATCAATAAACATAAAATGTTAAACAAAGAATACTGATGAAGGGCATTATTTAAGCCATAATATTTTATGAGATTATTTCAAGCGCCTTTTTTGATTTATTAGCACAATATGTTTTATAATTATTTTTCCATTTCTAAAAACAAAACATAACAAGAAACACCATGTTTCTGAGTATCATCGAGAGATTTAGAGGCTTACTGACTGCTTTCAGGAATGTTAGATTTTGGTCTGGTTTCTCAAAAAAAAAAAAAAAGTTAATTCCCAATCCATTTGCTAAGAAAATTTAAGACATAGCTAAGATATAAGATGCATGTGATTTATTATGAGAATAGCAGTTACTGAAGTTCACTTTAGCCTCCATTTCTCTTTTTTTCAATTGCATCCATTGTATCAGAAATGGGCTGAAAACCATGCTTATTGTCAAAAGAATAGAAATTAAAATAATATAGGTGAAATAATAGTAAGTGGTCTGTTGTTTTTATTGTCTTGATATGCCTGTCATTGTTTTAAAAGAATAAGGGAAATACTTAGGTAACTGAAATAAAACCAACCTTATAATACTGATGATTTAATTCAAACTAATTCTGTCAATTTAAATAGCCCCCACTTAATATGAAACATTTTTTTAAAATACTGGCTTGCTTTTTGTTTGATTGGGGTTTTTTCTGCTGGTTTGTAATAGAATATATTAAAATTATTTTACATTAATATCACAGGCATATGGAAGTGATATGTCTTGAAGTTAAGACTAAGGCCAAATTTTACCCCATGTCCACTATGCCCCTTCACCTTCACTTGTATAATTTTCTCCCTTGCTACAAACCGGTTCAGAAACTTCGAGAAAATAGCAGTTCAGTCATGATCTTCAGACAAAATCCTTTGTGATCAAAGACATTTAACAAAAATACCTTCAAAAGACTTTCCCTTTTCTGTAATAGGGAATATTGTGATATTTCTTTGGTGATACAGATTATACAATGAAATAGATTATGACTGTGGTCTTAACACACGTGTTAACCTTTCCCATTGATCACAACTCTCACCCATAGAAACAATTCCTTTCAACTAATTGCTCAGGACCATTGGATGATACCATCTTGGTAAAGGTGTCAGTGATGATCTATGTCCTATTCTTTTATGCACTTACAAAAAGTGTGCTTTTCCTGAGGGTGCTCAGGCACCTAGCATGAGAGACAAAAGATGAAACTCAGTTAAGTGTCCAGTTTTATGATAAGCAGATAAGGTACAGAAATCCTGTATACACTGGATAGTTCTGCTGATTAAAATTATGTCATGAAGAATTTCTCATGGTAATAGGCTATAGTATTGTATACAAATATTGGTGGTGGCTCCAAATTATATTCATGACCTTTAACCTTGTGGAACTGTTGTTTCCCCCTTGCCTTCCCACAATGACCTAGAAATTTTCTGGATATTTGTGTATGTAATTGGATTTTACAGAGTAGGAAAACCTCCAGAGGTTGAAAAATGATCCTGAAGTACAGGATGGCAGAGAGAATTTCTAAAAGATTTTTTAAACTGCAATAATTTTCACTTCCAGTTACCCAAACAGACCAAACTGTATTGCTGCTGCATTGAATGAAGCAACCATTTGTCAGGATTGAAGTTAGAAAGTTCATACTATTTGTACTATATTTTGTTATTTTGCTATGAAAATATTTCAGCTTAAAGTCTACAACTGGCTTTGCTGTAGATAACTAATATTAACGTCCTACAGAAAAACTGTTTCAGCATTGATATTCTGTATACGAAAGGTGCCTATTAATGTGAACCAAGAATCCAGAACTGCAGAACCAAAGATACAGTGTACGCTGTTAAAATGCCAGCTCCTTACTGCACTGAAAATTGTTCATTCAAAGGAGGAATAAACATGGGATATTTAGAAACAAAGTAGCTTACCTGTTTTGAACTTCCAAGTATAGTGGCAGAAATAACATAATTTGTAACACTGAAATGCTTTGATAAAGGTTATGTCTGGAAGATTGAATTTATTAAACCACACATTAAAAGAAATAATTCTTTAATGAAACATAGAGCATTCATAGTATGATGCTTTTCCAGCAATATTTATTACTTGGAAAAGTACTAATTATAGCCAAAATAGTATGTCTGATAATGTGCAGGTAATACTTAAGGGAAAATAACCAAGTAGATTATACTGGAAAATTGTATCTTTTTTTTTTCTATTGGTAATTTGAATCATATGCTCAGAGAACTATTGATTGAAAGTAACTACTGGAGCTTTCATCCAATTTACTGTTCAAAGTGAGATTATCATCATCATTTTAGAGTTTTACAACTTTCCTTAGAATGTTAGGCAAGATCAGGGATGCAGTGAATCTACACTGTGCTTTAAAGAGAAAGGTGGCTTGCTAGTTCTGTTTCATTATTTTCTATTTTCTCTAGTTGATGCTTTCCATTAAGTTTTGGTCCTCAGAACTGATGACAATCTCAGCTGAGGGCTGAAAAACCTCATCAGACTCAGTGCTGTGTCACGTGGGAAGGACTATGTAAGGAGAAGGTCCTTTTCTATTGTCCAGTGCCGTTCCATATGCCTTGTCATCTGCATTCAATAACTGTTTACATAGGATGTGTCTGCTTTGAATTATTACCCATAATATCAGACCATGGCAGAAGTCAGTTTTGAAGACTACTATGGGAGACATATCTATGAAGTGGTCCTCTCCCTCAGTGGGCAAGGGTGTTCAGAATGCTGAGTGCACACGTGACTCCCAAATTCTTCCTAGACACCAGCAAGCATCATCACAGCTTTGATTCCATTCCCAGAACTACTAATCTCACACATCAGTGTTTCCTGGAACAAGACCGCAATGTTGAAAAGTTGGCTGTTGCTGTAAGCAATAACTCATGGAAAATGCAAAGCAGAGTGTTAGCTTACCTGCAAGTGTGGGCATGGAAGTGGGATGTGGGCACCTTCCCATCTCCACCAGAAGGTAGCATGTTAGTAGATTCATGCCTATCCCTATTTAAAAAGCTTTTCAGTGTTATTTATCAATTTACATCACTCTTTAAAACCATGGTACATTAGTTAATTCCTATATTACAGTGAAATTCCTATGGAAGTACATATTACAGCCACATTAATATCACATTAGCTCATCATGATTAATGTTATTGCAATAAATGAATTAATAATGATTTGCCTCTTTACCAAGTTTTTTTTTTACCTTGACATGAAGAGGATCCATGGCATTGATTATCAAAATATAATGGATTGATTCATCATTTATGGGAAAAGAAGCTGCTCTTCCCATAAAGCATATTCTTTTATTGCTTCCCCCCCCCCCCCCCCCCCCCGCCTCCTTTCTTTCCCCAGTAGATGTATTATCTTTGGCAGGAATTCAAACCATCTATAGATCATTCATAGCAGTCAATTCAGCTTCAAGTACAGTGACTTGAATACCAGGTCTCAGAGAATGAATGGAACTTAGGTGAATGAGTTGTTATATACAAAAATCTATCAGGAAAGGAGATAGTTATCCTGGATAGTGAAGGTTAGGCATTAATACCTGCCCTTTGTACAGTGATATTAGATGCTTTGCAGCTATTTCACTGTGGGTAAAGGGTATCTACCAGCACATGTACTGTCACCTATGCATGCAAAGCAGAATGATGTCCAATGCTGTTGCTTTTGCCCAGCCTGAAGAGCAGGGTTTATGTCCCCTCTGAAATGGAAAGTTACTGAAATTGATCTCTTGTTTGGCTCTGTGCTCTTAGTAGTAGAGGGTGGTCAGTATATGTACACTGCGTATATGGTTATATACTTAGAGGTTCTCTTGTTAATAAAGAACTTGGGTGTAGTTTTCATCACAATATTTTGTGATAATCTTAAAATTGGTAGTTTTGCCACTATTTTATCTACTATTAATTTAACATTTAAAAATAGAAGAGATTATTCAATATTTTGGTTTTCTTCTCCCATCCTTATTTTTTCAAGGACTTTATGGCTAAATCAAAGTTGCAAGAGTATAAAGGAGTACAAATCAATGAAGAAGGACTAATTCAATATATAAAATAACACACCTTTTCAGGTGGTGCCCTTGTGATGCAATTAAGGTCATTCACTTATCACCTTTTCTGAATTGGAAAAGCAAGTGTTTTACTTGCATAGATCGTGTCGACAGCTGCAGTTTGAAGCCTCCAGATGTGGAAAAGCTAGAAATATAGGGAAAGGATTCATGGTGGCATCCAACTGCTCACTCCATAGTGAGCAAAAAGTAAGATATACAGCAGTGTGAGTCACACTGCTGTATGTCCTACTTTTGAAAGTGTGTATGAAAAAGGGGCGAATTTTAAATGCTAATGTCAGTTGTGACATCAGGATTTTATTGACAGTACACTTAAGATACACATTTAAATGACCAAGGTGTTTTAAATCTTTTGCTACTCTGACTTGAGTGATGTAAATTTTACCTCTTCCTCAAACTGCTGTTGAAAATGTTATGCTTTAAAATCAGAAAATACTTTCATTGGAAAAAGATTCCAGTGAGAAAAATTTGCAAATATGCAAGGTTTGCATATGAAATTAAAGTTAAACAAAAATAATACAGCCTTCCAAAGTACTGACTTTGGATGAAGTCATATTCTCTTGCTGTTTCTTAAGATTTTCTTTTCTGAAGTCCAACACATACTGATAAATATTCTTAATACTATCTACCAGTAGATGTTATATACCATGATGTTATACTTCACACATAAAGTCTGATTTTCTCCACCTTTCTTATTCTTCCTGATTTATAAAGGGAGTCTTTTAAAATACTTTGCAGCTACACATAAAAAGAAATACAGGCAGCCTCATAAATTCAGAAGGGGACTGACTGCCTGTGAGATTTCCACATCTCCAAAGTTGCAAAATTAAAATAATATATGACTGGTGAAAGTTTCGTTTTCCATATTGTTTCAAAAAGTCAGAAAACCATATGTTTCACTGCAGTGCAAATGAACATTTCTCTGATGGAGAGGGTCATATAAAGGGCACTTCCACCTCGAAATGAGACTTTAGGAATTCACTGAAAACCTATATATTAATAGTAAAACAAATCATGTGAATTTTCTTTGAAGGACCAGTCTGACCTTCAGGCTTTGAATCTAGAGATTGTTTCAAGTTACATTCTGCACCATTCAAAATTAAAATAATCTAGCACCTGTAAATGAAAATTCAATGTGGTATTTTGATGACTGTTTAAAAAGTAATTTTTTAGAAAAATCGTGTATTATTTCACTCTGAAGGTGAATTCTTTTAATACTGTGTTCACAGTGTTCCCAAGTGTTTCTTTAAACCTCTGTGAACAGTTCATTCGTTCAAGTTCTCAAAAAAGAAGATCATGTAACAATCTCAGATACATCCATGTAAGTCCAGGTTGACACCTCTGAAGATACTTATTGTTGTGACTTGTCTTCCCCTAATTACTCATCCTCTCCTAACCTCATCTTGTCCACAATTATTATAAATAATACAAGTCTCCAGGTCCACTTAATAGTTAATAGGCAGACTCTTAGGACAAATACACAAATGGATCAAACACATATATAGAGGTAGGAAGAAGAAACAGTTAAACTTCACAGCTCACTTATTCCCCAGATCTTACACCGTTCAAATGATTGAAATCCAGTTGCCTCTAATTAAATTTTTTTTTGTTTTTTTTCATGGTCTTGTGTTAAAAAAGTAGAAATGTACTACTCTTTTTGAGTGAGATTTATCAGCCCTATTTCTGGTGAAAAGGCTTAGACTAACACTACAGAAGTCTCAAGGTACAGTCTAGAGTAGTGATCCTCATTTATCCCTGGCCTGTAAGCAACACTGCTTGCAAACAAATATGATGTGAAAACTGTGTAGCTTTTACTTGTCAAGCTGGAACAGAGTGGCTGTGACTTCCTGGGACTGTTAGCAACATCAGAAGATAGTGGCTGTTTTGCATTGTTTTTGTTTGGGTTTTTTTTTCTGTGTGTATACTTCGGCTTTGGAACACTATTTTAATAAGACAATACTTATCCATTAACTATGCCTTTTACAAGCCAAACATTCTTTCTCCTTGCCTAGAATTTCATCACATTTCAAATTCAGTTAAACTTATTAAAACATCTTAGATTTTACCCATATTTGGCAATATCTTAGTTACTGCTTTATTCTATAAACATCTAACATTGGAATGTTTGTTCTCCCTGGCTGAAATAAATCAAGGAGAACCATCTCTTCTGCATTTCTTCTGTCTTACAGCAGTCCCAGGCAGCAGCCAGGCATTACATTTAGGACTACAGTCAACACCAGTAGATATTCATATTTTCTATCAGTCACAAAGCCAGCCTGAACTACCTTTATCAGTGAAAGAGACTGCCACGTCTATATGAACTGTAGAACCTACTCCACAAATATCTTGGAGCAAATTCTGACATCTGTCTAGGGGAATATAGGGGCAACAAATGACTAAACAACTAGAGGAAGAACTCATAGTTAAGAAAGAATACATGGCTGAAGTATCCTTGAAGTAAGATATCTGGAGGGCAACACTAGAACAGAACATAATGTGAAGCTACAAGGATAGTGATCTACAAAACAGCACATCAGCAATCTAAAAAGGCCAGTATCTACTGCAGCATAGAACTTGAAGGCCTTTTTTGTACCTCACCATATTGCTCTGTTGACATCCCATAACCTGATGAAATGTAACGTAAGCCTATGATATGTGAATTGTCTTTTTCTTTATGGGAGAACTCAAATTAAGCCTCCTCTGCAAAAGAAAAGAAAAATATACAAGCCATAGACTAGGACATAACCTTCCTAGGACATAATCTTTCCTGACAGAAGAGTTTTTTGAAATGTTATGGTGTCTCAAAACTAGACAAAAACACAAATGCCAGAGGCAAATTGCAGTATTCTTATGTTACTTTGTCTTGATTTCTCTGACATCATTCAATCTAAATACTTTTTTTACATGATTCTTTCTAGACTTGCTCTTTTATTTTACACACCGGTTCACTTCCTTGAATGTAATAGATATTTTACGTTATATATAAACCATAGTTTTCTATTTTTTGATTGAGGGATTTCTTAATTTTTCAGGATGAGAATTTAAAAAAAAAATCCTTTATCTTCAATTTTATTTATTACACAAACCTGGCAATCTATTTTGGGAAATTCCAACAAACCTGGATTTTTGAATTATATTCCTCCACATATGGTATTAATTTATCTTTGTCTTGCCTTCATGCAACATAGCAACAGATGTTGAACATTTCTACTTTTTAATAGGCCTCTGATCTTATGGAGATCCTTTTCAGGAATAAGCAGAAATACGTTTCTAAGCTACAGATCATTTACAAGATTGTCTCTGATGAAGTTCGTTTTGCTAACAAAATGGATTTCATCTCTTTTTCAGTTATTTTGATTTCACATTGAGCTTTACAATGAATTTTCAGTTGAAAAAAAAATGTAATGTTTAAAAGTTGTCCTTTTTGTAGATCAGATTAAACTAGACATGGGAATAGAGCGCTGACCTATATTTATGAGTTTAATTGCTGCAGTGTACTTTAACTTCTTACAGATGTACTATTGAAATGGTTAACCTTTACTGGCTATCTTCACTAATATGACCTTATCTCTTCAGATTCTTATTTTTAAGGTGGATGTTTAAAAAAATTGTTGAAAGGTTAGATTTTCTTATGTATTTTGGGCAATTTCAGGGGAGGTATTCATCAGGTCTCATCAATGTACATGGATTGATTTGTGTGGTGTCACTAAGCCAGAAGAGCTGTAAATCTATCTGAATCAGCCAGATGAGATTTGCATACAGCTGGTTTATATTGGATGGAGCAGTACAAAGCAGCTGGAATTTATTGGTGAATCTGATCTACTATTTATTAGTAATTTATGTAGTGCAAGGCACATGTTATGTGGGTGCATATCAGCAGAGAGATACATAGGCACAAACTTGCACACAGGTGCTATACAGACCATTTGTAATATGGACTGAGAAAAAAGGGATGCATTGTGTACTTCTCAACTAGCTTGAATGAATAACATCAGGAAAGAGTGTCTAACAACTTAATTGCCACATTTTCTCATGCACAATCTACAAGACTTGAGAGTAAGTATAGGGAATGATCATTCTGCACCCAGATAAACAGATTTTGTGCATCATACAAACATTTTACAAACATATAGAGTTAAATATCTAAAGTAGGTTTTGCTCTGGATTTTTTTTTCCACATACATGTGTGCAAAGTGTTTATAAAAATCCATCTCTAGATGATTCTGTTCACTGGAGACATAAAACTTTGAACTATTTTACAGGATAAGGAAAATAATTTTTCATAGCATTATTAACTATTATCACACCATGCTGTTTTAGTAACAGAGTTTAAAATGTAAGATATTAATTGGAGACCTTGAAGCAGATTCCACAGTTCTTCCTAGTTCTTCCTATGGTCATTTATAACAAGGAATGGGACTCAAGAATGGTCATAAAAGGTTCTAACTCGGACAAAAAACCCCCCACACCCAAACAACACAAAAAAAAAAATAACCCAACAAAACCCATCTCTGAAAAAAACCCAACAAACAAACAAACTACAAGATTAAAAGAAATAACTCCAGAAAGTGCTACAAAAACATTTGTTGTAATCTATTGGTATGTTTTAAATTTGAGAGGTAAAAATTAAAGATATCACAATGCTGAAGTACAACATTTCAAAACTCATCAGTTCAAGAGTTTGAGAATGCACTTATAGTGATCTTCTCTTTCAATTTCAACTTTTTTTTCTGCATTGAGACCTACATTGCTAATAATTATTATTATGTTGTTATTTCTTAGCAACAAATATAGAAAAAAACCCCCAATTAAAAATTTAAAACTCATAGTCTAAAGGTTTCATACCTTCCCACAACTAAAAATCCAAATAATTTCCCATAGAAAATTTATACCTATGTTATTGAGTATATAAAAAGCTTCTAAAACAGATCAGCTTTTCAGTTCTACATTGTGGGTTTTTTTCTGAACTCTTAGAATAATCCAAATTATATTTGGTAATCTATTTCCAATAATATCAAGGATTACATGGGTTACATATTAGGGACACAGTTTTTATCAACCATGATAAAAGTTGTTTAAATAAGGTTGAAGGAGATGTGCTGGATATTACTAATGTTTACCTGATGTTTTCACCTTAAGAATGCTTGCAGCCATGCTACTTGAAGAGTCTGTAGGTAAGCAAAGGCATCAGTCCTAAACCATAACTAAATCTGATGCTTAGTATTCAATTTTTAGGGTTATCAAGACTCAAGAAATAATATTTAGAGAATCATAGAATTGCCAGGATTGGAAGGGACCTTAAAGATCATCTAGTTCCAACCCCCCTGACAATGGCAGAGACACCTCCCACTAGATCAAGTTGCTCAGAGCCCCATCCAGCCTGGTCTTAAAAACTTCCAAGGATGGGGCTTCCACCACCTCTCTGGACAACGTGTTCCAGTGTCTCACCACCCTCATGGCGAAGAAATTCCTCCTAATGTCTAGCCTGAATCGACCTATCTCTAGTTTTAATCCATTCTCTAGTCCTAGAGCTTGTACTATGTCCTTTAAGCTACACAAGATCTGGACACTGGTATTGGTTACTATTTATTTTCTCTTCACACTGAATAGTTTTCAAAAAGTTAAATGTAAAAAGTGGAAAAAGGTCATGCCTGAGAAGAATAAAGTTTGTGCTGTTTACAAAGCTTTTTGATAAGATTATCATACGATAAGAGTTTCCAGAGTATGAATTTTGAGGTGTCATGTTTTCTATTTTCTATTTTAGTCCATAAATGTTTGAAGGTTGCTCACTAAAGATAGGTGATGAGTTTGAAGTTAAAACTTGATACTTTTTCTCCTTCTGACATCAGACATGACAGTCACCTCTTTCTGAGGGCTTTGCAAATGAACTACAATGCTACATGGCTTGTTTGCTCTTAGATGCACGTGTCAGATACAAATAGTGATGTCACACATAGACTCCATTATGCATTATTGCTTAAGAGTGCTTTGCGCATGTTAAACTTCATTGTTTTCAGAAAACACTAAACAGATAGCAGGTATAAAGATCTGGCAACCTATTTGGTGTCATACAGGACATTTCAGGTAGGTATGTATGTCTAAAATGAGTATGCAAAGTGTCTGAATTTGTTGATGGAAATACAATGCCTTCCAAAACCAACTTTTTTTTTTTTTTTTTATGTGTTATGAACTAGGTATAATGTGTTATGAACAAAGGTATAAAGGGACTCAGTTTGCACACAGTGGAGAGAATGTTCATAGCATCAGGGTTTTTTTTCTAGCTGCCATTTTTCCTATTAGTCCAGAATTGGAATGCTCTCTGTGTTCTGAAGGTCTGCTCTATTAATTTACAGTACAAACTGGTAATATTGCCTCTCCATAAAACAAAGCAAACAAAATCCCAAACAAACAAAGATGCCCTCAAACCAATTTTCCAGTCTAATGTAAATCTGATGTTAGAAAGGGACACTTCTTGCCTGTGGGCATTTTGAATGGCTCCTGAGCATTACATTGCTGTTTTACCAGGAACTGTTAAAAACCTATGTCAGAAGAGGTCAGATTGTTGAAACAATGAATATATGCAAAATATTTTTTTTTTAACCTGGAACTTTTTTATAAAATCTCAGTGACGTGTTAGCTAACTTGCAATTAATGTGGCAGTTGATAAAATATCTATGCAAAACGTCATAGAATCATAGAATGGTAGAGGTTGGAGGAGTTAAGACAACAGTATCTTACAAACATGCATCTAATGCATGATCTGTTGAGTTGCTCTCTGTTCACCTAGTGTAAGACACACGTGCAGCCACATCAGCTGTTTCTTTCTGTGTGCAAATTAGTTGAACCTTTTTTTGGCTTAGTGGGGAATATAAAATCGGAAAAAAATTATCACCAATCTCAAACCCAAAATCTAGTATTTGTTAGTTCCTGTTTTGATTTAAAGCATCTCACCTTTAATAAAGAAAAAATTCATTAATTTCATCTGAAAATTAAAAGTTGATCAGTGTTTCAATTGCAGAGGTTCCCTTTTGGTGTACATTTCAAGTCTCCAAGTCTCCAAATAGATCTGGTTCCTATCATATTAAGAGCATAACATGTCAACCTGAGAGCTGTGCCAAAAGGTAAATACTGAGCTTGAACTGGTGAGTGTAAAAAAAAAAAAGAATCAAAAAAAAGAAACATAAGAATAGTGAAAATTAGAACACAGTATTGGGTAGGATCACATCGGGCTTAGCCAGAGAGACATGCTTGTCCCTCTATTTCTGTGAAGCAAATATGCTGCCCAGAGGCCATTTTCTTTAGGGAGGAAATGAATTCTTGTAACCTAAGATTTAACTGGTTATCTCATTCAGATATTTAGAGTGAGCCACTGTACATTGCTGAAATAGCCTTGGTTGCTATAAAGTGTTTAGTTGTAAGACTTGAAAAAGCTTTTTTCCCCCACTGAAATACTCATTTTCCCTATCTAATTTGACCATGGGGTTAGGAAAGACAGGAAGATCAAAAACTATTCAGTGATAGCTACAATCAGAGGTAAATCTCATATATAATTGTATCAAGTAATATCCATTCCATGAACTGGAGTCTTGCAATATTGCTTCTTTTATTTATGGTTAAAGTATTCCCACCCCCCGGATTGGTTTATTGAGTTTTTTTTTTTCACAAAGAAAGGTAAACGAAGAGGTAAACTATGGGAAAAAAATAATCTGACAATTCTTCAGCTGGTGTTAAAAAAAAAAAAAGATAATATTTCAAAATTCAGGACTTTAAATTCATTTTCAAATATTTTTTCACATATTTTTGTGAATCAGTTTTTTCTATTTGGAAAATGTCATTCAAAAGGTAAAGTGAGTACCACAGTTTCTCTTGGGCTTGGTAGCAATGATGATCAGTTAAAGAAAAGGTACCTTCAGAAAACAGTCTGAAAGGCAGAGTCTGGATGACAACTAAGACTGACCTTTCAGGATTGACTATGATCTATTTAAGCATTATTAAAAAAATCCTTTTTTCTCTCACTGGACAATAAATACAAATCTAAAAGGACAGAATAAACCTTACTGCTGCTTCCAGATGCATAGGCAGTCTTCCATTGAGTAGCAGCATTCTGAACGCAAAAACTGCACTCTCGAACTACAGAAAGACTAAGATTGTGTTTTAACAAAAGTCTGACAGGGCTGCAGAGAATCATCTTACCCAGGTGACAGAGAGCCAGGTTGGCAAGAGCACATGGTCTAACTCCCAGGCATCCCAACATGAAAAAGCCTTAGCAATGAACTAAACAATAATACTGGGGTGATAATTATAACAGTCTACTTTACTTGCTGCAAAAGGCAATAAAAGATAATCCACACTTGCAAAGTTTACATGTTGGTGTGTAAAATCCTACTCGCCTTTATTAATATGTGCTTAAGGATAATTTCTTAGCAGATAACCATAATTTTACATATTCTTCATGCTGTGATTTCATCGGGGTTTCATTTAGAGGTTGGAAAACCTCATCAGTAGAAGAGTGGCTGCTTTGATTGTTTTTGATAGAATGCTTTAATTAGGTCACCCAAAAAAGTGTGTTTTAATAACCTATGTCATTACTGAACAAGGGGGATTTAAATTCTACTATGAAGAGGCTCCTATAGCATCAGACATCTGTTCTAAAACTTACTGTGGCAATATAATCACTGGATTGCATGTACAAATTTGATTAGCTGGAACTTCCAGGAATGATTTCCAGCTGATTAACCCAGGGACCTTATCTTCAAGTGTTGATGTTGTATAGATTGACCAAAATCCTAGCTAATGTCAGATATTAAAGCCTATAATAGCAAGTTAAGTGGAAGATGAAGGAACCTAATGACAAACAGAAGACAGTATTTTTGGTATTGCCATAATAACTGATCATTTAATCCATGTTATGATGTTAGCATCAAAGAAGTCTGAATTTCTGCAGCTTCCTCTCCACAAACTTCTATCCAGTGGCACTTCTGTGCTGCATTTTGTTAGCTTTCTGAGGCTTTTATTCTGTTTCTTAAAATGAAAAGGTGACCTTAGTACTAATCAGTGTTAATGGCATGGTGTGTTGTTGTTTTTTTAATTGCCAAGGAAACATAAATAGCAAAATATGTGGCATTTTAATGTGTCCCTTTTCAATCCAGAACAATAAGGCCCTAATGTGCCATACAAATTTGAAGTGAGATCACTCAGTAATGGGGTACATATGGTGATCCTAAAATAAAAGGTTACTATTGAGAATAATCAAAAAGGCCTTTTAAAAATTATTTTTGCTGCTTAGGTATTAGTTTTAGATGTAAAGTGGGATTTACTTTTCCTTACCAGATGTATTGACATTTTAGATTCTGCAGTTCTGTGATTCAGAAGGTTATTGTTAAAATATGTCTTGACTTCAAAGTGGAAGCCTCAGCTTCAATAAGACTGTCCCATACATCTCTGCATCTTTTTCTTCCATATGAATGATCTGTGGAAGAAAAGGAAGGTAATTCTGTAGTGTTTTGAGAATCAAAGAATAGTTAAGTGACTAAATCTTTAGTACCCATTTTATCCTGACTAACTTTTGAAGCACTTAACTTCAGTTCAGGCCCGTTAAGCACCGAATCACCTTTTGCAACAACCCAGTTCCCTGCTGTCTGTAACAGATAACTATGTTTTTAACATAAATTATTACCTCAACATTTAAAAGGGTTGAATCTAGACCTCACTGCCTCAATTGTTTCATCTGCTATTGACAACCTCAGATACAGAGCTGTCTGATGATTAATTAATGCATAGGATGTATAGGAATCTCCATTAAAAAGTGATAAAAATTATTATTCATAATTATGGTTACTGAGGCAAGTGCTGATACCACACTGTGCTACAATAAAACAGTGTTTTATTCTACATAAAACCCAGTGATATTCTTACTGATAAAAATTATCTGGAATTGTAAGGATTCAGACAAAGGAAATGATATTTTCAACCCAGGCTGGGATAAACCTTCAGAGCCCAGAACTTCTTCAACATGTCAAGTGTGCTTTGATAGGAAACCCTGGGTCTTGTGAAAAAATCCCAGCTTGCAGAGCTGAAAATCTTTTGTTGTCTGGCTGTTCATTATGAACAGATTGAGAGGATTATGGAGGGGAGCTAAACTGTGGCATATAGGAAGCTGAACAGCTCTACACTGACATGGCATGGTATTGCACTGGAGAACAACTGAACAAGAAACAAGTGGACAGCTACATCTCTTTTGAACTGTTGAGGCAATGACAAAGAAAATCATTAGTTCTTTTCCCAAGTAGGAGGCCATACCCTTCATATTATTTGAGGGATGATAGTGGAGAAGGTTCTTTCCTACATTCAATGAAATGTGATGGACAACCACTACATTCAGACCAAGATAGAATGGTCCTTGATTTTCAGTCAGATATAAGTTAGCTTTTCTGACAAAGACACATATAAACTCAAAGTCAGTTCAACTGTTCTCTGCCTTAAATCTATTCTAAAGAGACTAGAGAACATTTCATTTTTTTTAACAATAAAGAAATGGAAACATGAATAATGAGAACTCATCCACATTTGATTTCCAAAGTATCAAAGAAATAAGCCATAGAAATGTCTGCATGCCCACAAGCAGTTGCATAAGGATCTATATCTACTAGCAGAACCCTTATTCACAAAAGTGATCTGAATTTTTCCCCCAGACATGCACATTTTTACAGCTGAAACCAATCAGACACAATCTGGTTTTATTATGGGGGCAAAGTTAGACTATCAGAACCAAATTTCCTTCTTGGTTACCAATGTCAATAGAGATCTCATGGATGAATTTGTAATGTGACATATGAATTACACTATTTTTTCTAACTTTCTTTTTGGTCTGAATCCATGAGCTATTTATATGAGTTATGAAAAACAAAGATGTCCACCATCATGGAACTGTCCCTGTGGAATAACTGTGTTTTAATTAAATTTACTCAACTTCTATGATACTGTGAGTAGACTCCAATACCACCTAAAGAAACCTCAGAGCAATCAAATGTATTTCATAAGTAATTATTCTTTAATCATAGAATCATAGAATGGTTTGGGCTGGAAGAGCCCTCTAAAGGTCATCTAGTCCAACCACACTGCAGTGAACAGGGACATCCTCAACTCGACCAGGTTACTCAGGGCCTCGTCAAGCCTCACCTTGAATATGTTCAATGTTGAATGTTCATTTTTGGTAGGGAAATAGCAATGTTTCATAAAATAAAACAGAGTTTCAAGAAGGGAACAGAGAACAGAATAGAACAGAGCCATTTGTTGGAATTGGTTTTCAAGCAATTTCCTGAGAGTGATCTTTATAAAAATGGGCAGCAAAATCTCACATTAGGTAAAAACAATTGAGGTTTCCAGTCCTTCTGTTTTTCATTTTTCCTCCTCTCTCAAGTGTTTTTTGTTTGTTATTGGCATTAAAATTTGCTCTGTCTTCATAACAAGTGCAATGTTTAATTTATTATCCTCTGGATTTAGTTCTTTTCTGGAATTGTCATCATATTCAGGATCTGAAGAGAACACCACTCATACTTAATACCCAATCATAAACTGACTTTCTAAAGTAAATATTACTGACATATTATTATGTATTATATTCTTTACAGCTGCTAGCTGGCCAAGAATTTTTACAGCTGCATTATCTGTCTGGCAAAAAAAGGAGAACTTATATTTCATCTTTGATTAGTATTTTACTCTTTGAGCCCTGCTGCACCATCCCCTCTATCTAGGTAAGAGTGATGACTGACTTGAAGGTGTCTTTTGCTTCATTTACATGGCATGCAAAATCCCATGATGTGTATTCAAGAAAGATATAGAAAGCCTATTTTCTCTAAACAATGAAACACAGGTAGCACATATTCCGCCATACACACTGCACATCCACTCACAAAATACTGTCATGGTTGCCTTAATTGCTAAGTAAAAAATTTAAAAATGTTCAAAAAATTTACATCAAGCATCACAATATTGAAAGATTGATCCAAGAAGAAGCAACCTTTTAAATCAACAACTTAAAAAAGGCCCTATGTTTCTTGTTTTGCACAAGGTCTAGTTTATAAAACATCCTGACATGAGCATATGATAGTGAAAAGGTCTAGAAAGTGGTTGCATTTTGCAAGGTTTCCAATAAGTGTCTTTGAACAAGAACATGTCATAGGATATCCTTTTGATACACTCGTAACATAAAGCATGCTTAAAAACCTCAATGGCAAATGAATAGCAAGGGCGTAAGACTGGTTTGGTCATGTGTGCATTCATGTGTTTGGGTTTTTTTTATATAGATCTATGTAAATACAAAAAGAAGTTGTAAATACAGATCATAAGGCTGGTGTGCAAAATCCCTCAACACTGCTTCTTTGAAATGAGAAGCCATTTTCACATATTGATACTTCTTAGCATAAGTAGCTAAATGGCTTTCAAAACTTTCCAACTTATACATGCCAATGTTCTACACATCCAGAGAAACAGCAAATATTTATGACTTTTTTTTACTTCTTTGACACATTAGGAGCTTAGACTTTTCTATCGGTCCTAAGATGCACGGAACTTTACTAGATACATAAAGAATAAGAAAAGTGAATCATTATGAAAGCTTTATCTATATTCACAATAAAGAATTACTTCTGCTTTCATTAACCTGAAGAAAGTAATAATCTAGAACAAGGCCCAGAATAATTGATAGGTAATGAGAATAAAAAAATCCTGTCATAGCTGAAAAGAAGATAAGTTCCCTGATAAATAAGACTGAGACTCAGAGGCTGCTGGAAGCAAATAGCTCCTCAGTGGAGACTTGCCATAAATTTGAGAGAGTTCAAGTGAAGTAAGCCTGGAAGGATTGTTAGATGCTAATATTTAATATTTAGAAATCATATGGGTAAGACAAGGCAGCAAAAGATTAGTACTCTCTAACACAAGCAGGCCAGAGTAATCTGAGAATAAAGTTTTAAAAGTTCCTCAAATGTCATTATGATGGTTAAGTGGATGTTTCCCTTGCTCTTTAAGTTTATTTTTATTACTGTGCTAACCAATTGTTTATCATGGGAAACTTTTAAACCTCATAATGTAACAGTCTGAAAGCTACACTTATAAGTCAAATGAGAAAGAACTGGATACACAGGCTAACCATGACTGGGAAATCTGGGAACACTTCCTAGTTCCAGAGACCAGATGAATGTTCTCACTGAAATTAAATCAAGGAGAAACATAAGCGTGCACTGCATCCTGCTTTACACTGAAAAGAGACAGTTACCTACTGGAGGGAAGGTAAATCAGGAATAGCTGTAAGCAATCAAGGATGGATAAGAACAAGTTATGCAGCTTTTGTGCAGAGGCTGTAGAAGTGTTAGCTATACATTACTGTGAAACAGGATGCATGTAAATCACAGTAGTGTGGAAATATAATTTCTTTTAGACTATAAATAAGAAGCTATATTTTCTAACTGTGACATTCCTGCTTTCAGTAATTAGTATGATATTCCATTACTTCAGTGGCTTTAATGTGACTCCATGCAGATTCCATAAAGATAATATAGTCTTCCACTAGATAGGAAGTACAAAAACTTCAGAAAGTTAGGCAATGATTGAATATACTTTGCTTAAATAATGTCTTACTAAATAGTAGCAGAAACTCTTAAACATATAAGCAGCATTCCTAAACAATTCCTAAATAATTTTTCACATTATGTTATACAGAATTATATTTCTCAATGAAAAGAAAGGTTGAGTTTCCTAGATGCAGTAAGTGGTACAACTCAATGATGCAGAATTCTGCAAAGGTGGTCAAACATCTATGTAACATACGAATCTCAGTGATCACATTTTCTATTCCTTAGGTTGGTACTGTAAGTCATAAAAGAACAGAATAAACAGGGAAGATATAATAAAATTGAATATTTTCTTTCTGTATAAGCCAGGCAGATAGGATTTTTTGGTTTGTCCAATTATGATAATACAGTCCAGAGATTAGGAGAAAAAATGAAAGCAGAAAGCTGGTTATGTGTCCTGAAATATTATTAAACAGAAAAGACCTTTCTATATTATGTAGAAAAGACTGAATATATGATACAAGCAAAAGAATTGAAATGACAAACAAATGTATTTTTGAGAACTTGGATCATTATTAATAAAAAAAAAAAACCAAAAAAAAACCAGGTAAAAAATTGCCGTTGATGCTCTATGAGTAGAACAAGGAAATGTGAACACAATGTCTTTGACAATGGCTCAGATTTACACTGACTGGAATTTTTTCTGTTGGCCTGGAGCCATTGCATAATATACAGATATAAAACTTAACGGAGAACTGGATGTCTCTAAACTGTGTGTATATAATATGCTTTATGGTAATTCCAGGACACAATCCCTGTATTATATGCTGAAAACTAAACCTGCACCACCTGATTTCCATGCATAACTTTTTAAACAATAAATCATATTTTTAGTGCCATGGTCTGTATGAAAGTTTGTATCTGCTTGTTTACAGACACCTGAGAAAACACCAATCCATTCAGTGCCCCTTTTCTTGCAATTTTTTTTTTCCTAAAGATAAGCTCGGATTTTAATGCAATTGAAAATGCCAATGCATTTTACTGAGTTGTATTTCCCCTCATAATTAAATGTCAATTAAGTTTTAAATACTTGTGCAAATATTCCTCTTATTTGCACAGATTTACTTTTCTTAGATTGGTGTGGCCCACACCTGAATTTAGATGGAGCCCATGGGCAGAGCTGTGGGTGGAGGCCCTGGGTGGGGCTTGTCAGGACCATAAATTCTTATTATCACACTCAGGGCCCTGTCAGTCACCTTCTTTTTCACAACCATTATACTTCAAGCTGCATAAAGATAGACTAAAAAAAAAACCACTAAAAAGTGTGTTTAATTTCTAAAAATGTAAGCCGTTATGGAAAAATGTTATCCTTGCTTACTGTGCAGCAGACATATGGAAGAAATCTGATGGGCAGTGGATGACCATCTGATTTCCTTCTTATACAGGAATATTGTTTTGGTTAAAAGAGTTTCTTCTGCAATAGAGCAGGATGGAGACAAAATCTGATTGCTGATGTTTGACTTGTAGGGAAGCATTATGCTGATTTTTGCCTGTCCTTTCCCTAGAAATGAATAAGTGGTCATGAGGAATCAGGTGGCCCTTATTTTGCTGAGTCTTTTTCAAAGCAATAAAATAATTCAGTAACTCTTTTTTTTTTTTTCCCCCTTCAAAATGTAAATGTATTGATGAATCACTTCAAACAATGCTAATCAACAGTGAGAAGTCTGCAAGAAAGGATATTGACAGGCAAGGTACTATTACTAATTTATTTGTCTTTTTATGGTTCAGTTAGAGGAATATCTTAGGGAGTACAGCACATGTCAGTGTTGTCAGATGTTACACGGTAGCTGTCAGAGTTTTGACTGATGTACAAGCACTACCTGCTCATATTTGCCCTTCCTTTCTGTTGAGTGCACACAGGTAAGACAGCTTGTTGGTAATTTTTATTTAATGCTTTCAGTGTCTGTAGCTGCTTTTTTTATTGAAAGTTCTGACAATGAGATATTCCACCCACCAAGATTTCCACTGCAAGGGTTTCATCGCTTAAACAAGGTTTTCTGCTGGGATTAGAACACAACTCACATTCTCTTTCTGATGTCTAGTGATCTCAGTGATAACTATTTATGTTCTAATTAATTAAACTCCTCTAAAAAAATAATGTTTAAGAAATTAAATTACATAAATGAAGGGTATGAATGGCTTTGCACTGCTCAAGTGAAGGTGTTTTTTTCAATAGTTTGTTGATTTGTGTTGGTTTTTTTTTTTTTTTCTGAAATAAGCATGTATTAAATCTCATTTTACCCCATTTTGAAGACTTCCATATCAAACTGGTAATATTTTAGAAAATAACTGCAACTATGTGTCCAGGGAGCTGTGACTATCACACAGCCTGTAGTCCTCTCTCAGCTACATAATTTGCAAAATAAAATTGCTAAATAAAAAAGGAGACATTACCTTTTTAGTGTGCAAATTCAGATGAAGTTTTTAAATATAAATTATGAAATGTCAAGATTTACTTTTCTTAGAGTAATATAGCAAGATCAGTAACATTTTTGAAGGAAAGGGGTCAAAAAAATTCTTATGCTAGGACACCTAACTAGCTTTATGACTGACCAGTTCAAGTTCTGGTGTAGTTGTTCCAGGGAAGGAAAGGAATTTGCTCCTAGATGCTGAAATGAAATATTTCAGTGTTTAGAAAGCCATACTAGACAACAAATACTACAGAAAAACTTCATCATACTAGCTATCTTAAGGCTATTTCTGCAGTATTATCAGCCCAGTGTATTCTAGGCCTTAAAAGAAATGTCCATATGTTGAAAAATGTTTTTAAATATTATTCTATAACTATGGAGTTTAATTTGGAGCAGAAATTCCCTTTTGTTTGGTTTCTCCTCTACTTTGTAGATCTTTTCATGACGTCTTTTCGTCTGAGCACCTGATTCCATTCTTTGGTTAGCAAAAGCTGGAGGAGCAGAGAGCAGATGGGCAGCAATGCCATGCAAATTTCTCTTTGATCACTCATTTACTTATCAAAAAGTTATAAATGGCAGTTTTGTGTAGAATAAATTTCATTTATTTTCTCCCAAGTAATGTGAAAATCAGTGTCTAATACAACTTTTAGAAGCCTCTGTTCTAGTGGTTTTGGGTTGTTTTACTGCATTTCTGGTTTTGTTATTCTGAGACCATATTTGTCTCACTGGGAGTCACTTTTCACTCAAAGGAATGTGGTTCTGCTGCATCTCTTCAAGGAATTATAGCAGACCTGTGGTTTCTATAACCTCCAATGTTTTCAGGATATCCGCTGTGAAAGTCATGCATTCATAAGAATTGAAGCTCTCTGGCATTCCCTCGAGGTAAGCAAGTCTGCATTTTGAAGCATGAGGAGGAATGGTGATGAAAAATGGGGGCATTTGTGTACCACACATATGCAACTCTATTGAAAAATTTATCCAGTCTCTGGGTTGATTCTACTAGCAATGCAGAATGAAAATGTGAGTGGAAGTGTTCATAACGAATATTCATAAAAGAATAAATCAAGGTCCTGTACATTTAGGATGCTGGCAGAATTAGGAGCCACACAAGTAGAAAAGCCCAACTTTTATTCAGAGTTATAGCTCTTACCGTGCAGAATGGAATTTCTTAATGCTAGCTGCATAACTTTAGTTTAGTCTTAATTTATTAGTATTTACTTAGGAGTCTGAGTTTTCTTCCTTTGGGTATAAAAAGCAAAGTATTTGTATTAAAATATCCAGGGCAGAATTTTGTCTTGGAGTCTGTTATTCCTTTCAGAAACAATGTTGTCTTTCATTTCTTAAAATCAAGTTAAGGCCCCGATTTTAATCTCTCATTATGGAAGCAGTACCTTAACCTGATCTTTGTTCCATGAAAGTAGCTCAGTATGTGCCTACATTTCACTGACAAAATTGCAATACAAGGGTATGCTTAAAGTTAAGCACAAAGTTAAATATATTTTGGGATGGAAGGAATTTATATATATGCTCAATTGCTTTGTTGAAATAAGGACAACACAGTACATATATGTAAATTCTGGCTGTACTTAAATTAAAGCAACTTTCCTAAGGGGAGTGTGACCTCACTGCAGGACTCAAAGGTGAAAATGCAAACAGAAAGGCCATCCTTGGCAAATCTGAGTGAGCTGTGTGTGTATCTTTTTTTTGTCTTTACTATTGTAAGCTGCTAAGCTAAATCGAAATTTAGAGTTTAATATTTTGAAGGACCTTAGTAAAAATGGCTTATTCTTTTTAAATAATCTTTTATGAAGAATGATGACAAGTGCAACATTTTAAGAAGAAAAACTCAGATATTCCAAAATCCATTTTTCACATAGAAGAGGAGATATTAAAAACTTCTCTTTAATCCATTGCTAGTACTCTCATTAAATGTATTTTTTTGTAATATTCATAGGAGATGCTGACTGTGAATATTTTTAGACTGAAATAGTGTGACAGCAGCATAAAGGTGCCATTTATATAACCCCAGTTTACTAAATCTATCTGGAATGTGATTAAGATTTTACAGGAGGACTGACCATTTGTTTTAAGGTTCAGTAACTGATGGCATCTGAAAGCATAACTGTGTTCTGTGGCATTGAAGCTTTTGGGTCTATGGGTTATGCCAGTATCCCTACTGAGGCATATCATAGCAACATTTTAGATAGATATTTTTAAGTTTATAGGGTGAAAAGATATTCTAATTGCCTTAATTTAAAGATACCCTAATTTAAAAATTATATTCACAGGTGAAATCTAGCTAGATTGTAATTAAATTTTCATTTCTGCAGGGATTGTAGGCATACAGAAGGTTACTTGATGATGACTAGAAATGTTAGTCTTCAAATATAGTATTAGTTATAACATTTGCATGGGGTTCAATTTGCTTTTTCAGGTTTTTATCAGAGTCCATCAGAATCTTTTACTTGCTTTCTGCAGCTGTTTCTATCAGATTTAGAAGGTAATCAGAATTTTCCTTGGCCTTTGATAATGAAGTCTTAATCATCAGTGCTGGTTGATCGGTGTAAATTGGGGAACCTGTATTGCAGCTATGAATAGACTTTGTTAGTGGTCGGAAAGACAGTAAATCCTCATTAAGCATGCAAATCCTATCAGTTAAAATTGTTATGAGATAGGTCTTACTGTTTTGACAATTTCACATCATTCCCTGAAGACTTTCTTCAGTCTTGTTTATAGTTTGAGAGATCTGATCTTCTATCATTCCTGGCTTCACATATCAATGAACAGAGATTTTTTACTACATTTCCAGACTACAATGTCCAGAAAAAACAAACCACAGAGAATTTAATAAAGACCCATAAAGACTGTATATGACAAAAAGGTAGTGAACTTTCAATAAAAAGTGAAAATGAGAAAAATGTTTAATTAACAAGTTTGCTGATGATACCAAACTGGATGGTGCTGTTGCCTCTCTTGAGGAACAGGAGGCTTTGCAGAGGAATCTAGATAGATTGGAGCTTTGGTCTATAGTTAATGAGAGGCAATTTAACAAGTCCAAATGCCAGATTCTGCACCTGGGATGAAGTAACACCAGGCACAAGTATGAACTTGGAAAGGAGTGGCAGGAGAGTAGTCCTGCAGAAAGTGATCTGGAGTTGCTTGCTGACAGCAGTCTCAACGTGAGTCAGCAAGGGCAGCCAAGAGGACAAACTACATCCTGGAGTGCATCAAACGCAGCATAACCATCCAGTCAAAGAAGGTGATTATCCCACTGTATTCAGTGTTGGTGTGGCCTCACCTTGAGTACCGTGTGCAGTTCTGGGCCCTGCAATGTAAGAAGGATGTGGAGGTCCTTGAATGTGTCCAGAGGAGGGCAACAAAGACAGTGGAAGATCTGGAAGGCATGTCCTATGAGGACACAAAAGTTGTCTCTGAAACCACCCCTGAAGCCCTCCAGGATCTCTTTTGCTTACTTTCTCAGGAAGCCAAATAGAGGTTTGAATTGATACTCAGGGCATGCCATTTATGGAGGTATTTCAGGGCTCAGCTCGGGTTTTGATTCTTTGTGTGGTGCAGCACTGACCTGTTTGGCCTGGGCCTTATGGACAACTCAAGGCTGAGCCATCTACACAGCTCCCCATGTATAGTTTCTGCATAGATAGGCAAACCAAGGCTGAGTCACTTGCACAAGCCTCCATGAGTCACCTGTATGCACTAGATGTTACCAAAAGTTACGTATGAACTATGAGCCAGAAAAGCCATATAGAGTGGCTCAAGACTTTGGGCTTATCTCATCTGGAGAAAAGGAGACTGAGGGGTGACCATATTACTCTCTACAGCTTTCTAAGGAGAGGAAATGGAGCGGGAGTTGCTGATCCCTGGTATCTGGTGATAGGGTGTGTGAGAATGGTTCAAATCTCTGTCACAGTAGGTTTAGACTGGATATTAGGAAATATTTCTTTACCAAGAAGACACTGGAACGGGCTTCCTAGGGAGGTGGTTGATGTCCCAAACCTGTTGGTGTTTTAAGAAGCATTTGGACAATGCCCTTAACAACATGCTTTTACTTTTGGTCAGCCCTGAATTGGTAAGGCAGTTGGACCTGATGATCATTGTAGGTCCCTTCCAGCTGAAATGGTTTATTCCATTCTATTTAATTGCTGGTTGAAAAAAATGCAAACAACTTAGACTGGTAAAATAATAATACTGTAAAACATACAAAAAGAAATATAAGGATACTTTAAAAATAATCTGTATAGTCCCAAGGGAAGACTACATGAGTAGTATTCTTTTGTAAAAATAAGAAAGAAATGGTGTCCTTCCACTCTGGAATACAGATTAAAAAGTCCCAAATTTCAGTCCAAAATCCTTATGAAGTCTTGAGTCAATTATATTTACTAGGTTTGCTAGGTTCCACCTTCTGTATCCTGAAAATTCTTAAAAGTGACTGCAAGTCTTCTTACAGAGTTGTGGAAATGAGCATGACATGGGATCGCTGGTGGTCATCTGAAATATATCCTGCTTGAAGTGGAACTGCTTCTATCTGCACCCTGGGTACAGTCTTGTCTACCTCTTATCTTAAATTTTCTGATGACACTAGACAGAGTGCACATCAGCAGCAGTGAAGTCACCATAAAACATGCAAAACTCATAAATGAGTGAAGAACTGTAACCAGAATCCAACATGCACTCTTTCAGGTTTTAGTATGAAAGATTATTTAGTCTTTGGCTTAATTCAGCATAAAGCAATAAGGAATTGGTTGATTGCAGAGAAATAATATATAGCATTACCTCTAACATATCCATTACTTTACCAAATTAAAAAAGACCATAGAAAATGGCATGTGTCAAAACAGGACTTCTCCATTACAAATTATTAGTGACTTTATTACATCATATGTCCCCCAAAAATCTTAGGTGAAGAATAGTCATGTTAGATCTTTATTGATATTGAAATAAAATTACAGAACATTTGCACATGCATTACAATGTTCTTTGAAGTAAAATATTTCCTATCCAAACTTTATATCATAGCACACATGATTAAAATTTAATGATAAACGTTTTCATTTGCAACTTGGTGGACTATTTTCATTTAGTCATATTTAAATACTAGCTGACAGCTAATGCTAATATTGGCAACAGGAAGGTTGTTTCTATGGAGGAGGAGCAGTCTTACAGTCTGTCGATAAGGTGTGGCTCAAGGCAAAGGCTAGCAAAATTCTCCAGGAAAGATGATACAATAGATAAAAAACAGACTGTGGTAACTGAAGTCAAATTCTTTTTAGTTGCCAGTTGATCAAGAAGATTTCAGGTAGATTTTCTACCATGTTCTAGTTCACAAAGCTTTTCATCTGGCTATAGAGAGCAATTTCTGTTACTGATGGCAGACTGATGTCCAATTAGAAGACTAAGGTGAATTTTAAATGGTGTAAATAAGAGAAAAGGAGATAATTTAAACCAGGATTATTCTTTACTTGTGAATCTCTTTCTGGCTCTTTTATGAAGGACATCTTCACAGCAGCACGTTCACATCAGTTTTGGGATTTGTTAAGAAGTGTATTGTGGTCACTGTAGGGGAAAATCCTGCTAGGTTCAGTGCATGCAGCTTTCTTTCTGAGCCTCTTCCTGCCTTGAACAGTTTTATAGGTTTTTTAGATAAAGAAATCATGAGCTCAGGTCTTTGTTGTAAAACAGCAGCTGCTTGGATTGGTGTGGGTTTTCTATATCAGCATCACTCTGTATTGGTGGTATTTTCTTATAATTCTTTTGGTATATGTTGATTGTGAGTATGCCCTTTCCTTGATTCTTTTTCCAAGAATGTACAGTGGGACATGCTGCCAGGAATGCCATAGGCAAGACAGCAGCTAGCAACTTCTGAGGAGAGATGTATTAAGGCAATTCTCTTCCACTGGCACCATAAAACAAGAATTCAGAGAAGATCATCTAAAATAATGAAAGGATTGAGAAATGTGATCTGTAAACAATGTTAAGAGAGATAAACATGCGTGCTTTTCAGAAGAGCTGGTTGAGTGGGAGGACAGGGAACATGAAAGCATTTTACATAGAAACAGTGTGTATAAATAGATATTCTAAGAGGAAAAATCTTGATTTCATTAACTGTAGCTCACAACAAAGGAAATGAGTCCAAAGCCTGCAGATCTACTCAGGTGGTGCTATTAAAAGTAGAATTTTTTTCAATGTAAATAGTATGGAAAAGAATGATATCTTATAAAATGCAAGATGAAAACCAAATCTTTATGTGTATATACATAGACATGGACCAAACACATATATAAGACAGATATATAAAATCTTACATTTTAAATTCCCAGGATTGCTTTTAAATTGTGCTTAACATTGTACTAAATTTATCTCAAAAATAATTTACTATTTGTCTTGTCCTCTTATTTTTGTTTACATTAAAATATGCAATGTAATTAATCATCATCATTGATTATTCTACAGATTCCTTTTTCCATTCTGCTAATATTACCCAGGCGGGGGGAAGCAACCACTTTTAAATTAGATAAAACTTATACAGTGTGTTGGTATGTGAATACAATATGCATAATAACATTCAGTAATGTTATTAATGTAGAATGATGAAATATGTGTAATATATACTCAGGAATTAACCTATCTTTATGTGTTATTATAACAGTTTCTTCAATACAGTTGATGCAGTTTGATGTCATCTTAATATGTCAGATTATCATTTGACCAGAAACCAATTTTCAATCTATACAGCTTTTATTAAAAGAGGAAAAGGCAGTTCTGAAACAGAACATTTTGATGCCTTTGTTTAGATTTTACAATGTTTTATAATGTTCAAAATTTAAATTGCAGAACAAGTCTATCAGTTAAAAATTGAATCTCATTGTATAGCTTGTTTATTTTCAATGGATTGTGTTTGGTTGTGAAAAACACATTTTATGACATTTATTCAACTGACTTGTTATTGGATGTTAACTGTATTTCATATCTCAAATTTCAACATCAGTGGAGAATGGGTATTATAATTTATGTTTATTACATCATACAGTGAAGAAAAGTTCCACTGGTTTAAGAGGTGCCTGTAAACTTAACTCCCTTGGAATATCTCCTAAAGTTATCTGAAATTTAGCTATTACTTCCTATATGCACATCAACCAAAAAAAATTATATCTTCAAATAAATATCAGATGCGTGATCCTGGGATATAAATGGAGTCCCTTCAGGGTCCATAAGCAACAGTCAGGAAACTACATTCTGCATATTAGAATTAGAAACATGAGGAGATGTAAATACATAAGAAAGGAGTTTGATGTTTTATGTAAGTAAAACCATATAAATCACTGTAAGAATATACATGGAATTTTTATAGAAATGTACTTGGCTTACTTCCAATATTTTAGTTGATGTTGCCTAGAAGGATTTGTACTGGGTTAGAAAAAAATATCTAAAGTTAGTTCTTTATGTAAATTACTGACTGGAAGACAGTACAAAGTAGTGACAGCATTGTTTGTCAATGTCCTCCAGTGATTGTTAGCAATGCATTTTTGCACATATTGTTTCAGACAAAAAAATAGTATTTTGCATTAGCAGAGGATAATTAGGCAATAAGATACAAAAGAGTGTAGGGTTATCATGAGATAAACACACACATGGGGTGTTATGAGGCACAGCCAAGTATCTGCAATCCCTCCAGGGTATGATTATCTCGTGATAACCGCACACCCTGGAGTTGCCTTATTGCTATTATAAAATATCTTTATTATAGGAAGAAATGCACATTTTTGTGCTGAAAGAAGACGAAGGTGGCAATTTAGAATGCTGAACAGCAGTTTCAGCTGAGCTGTGTGGTTTACATAGATTAATCTATCCCATTGGAATGTTTCCTCAGCCAAAAAAATGTTCCCTAAATCCAAGCAGTCATAATCTGTAGTGATGTGCAGCTATTTGGAGTATTTGACAAATTCCCTCCTTGGTTCTCATGCTGTTTGTTTCACTGCAAGGTATGCACACAACAATATGAAGAGATGGAGAAGTGTTAACAGGGTGGTGACCATTTTGTATGTTTGATAATATTCTAAAGTCTGGATTCTTCCATTTTACTTTTATGCAAACTATGTGTAAACTCTGGAAAGCTTCAGAGGGTTGAATAATGCATCTAAAGCTAATGGGAAACTATTGGGAGAGACAAGTTACAAACAATGTCAATAGAGCTTTAAAAGCTGGGAAACTGATGAGCCAGGGAGAAGCGAGAAGTCTCTTCCAAGCAGCACAGTTGTTTTTCTACCAAGCACAGAGAGGTGATGCAGTAAGGGGTAGAGGCAGCTGGTTAAATACAGACTGGCCTCTTTGTACAAAATTGGAGCTTTGCCACTGTCTTCAGTGGACCAAGATTTTTACCAAGAGAATACTTAGCATCAGTCCTACTCATACACACATAATAGCTTTGTGCACATGAATGGCCCCTCTGAGTTTACAGACTTGCTGTCTCTCTTTGTAGACAGCACTTGGGAATGAAAATAACTTGGGCAGGCTGATGGTGGATGTTAACTTTTTAGTATAATGTGCCCAAAAGAAACAAATCTTCTTCCTATATCTGAATTTCAACAAGTAGTAGGTTAGTTGTAGAGCCTTTTTAGTCCTAGACTCTTCAACAACAAATATGCCTAAGGACCTATTTTTATTCTGTCATTCCACTATTAATGAAAACCATTGTCATTCTCTAGCACAACAGAAGAAAATCCAGGGAGCATTCTGGTTCTGCAAGTTTATGTTATTATTATTGAACAAATTTTAGGAAGAAATAAGCATTGAAATAGCTTATAAATTACATGCTAAAATGTAATCAATATTTGTATTCATGTTTGGGCATGAAAACACACCAAGAAAGCCTTGTAGAATTTATTTCTGCTTAGAAACTTGTACTGTGGCCTTCAAAATGTGTCAGATTTAATTTAAGATTAGTGTTTAATATGGAATATGAAGATCAATGCAATTGATTTGATTGAATAAAAAAGTCCTTGTAAGGATATATGGTGCCCATTTTTAAATGCAACAAGCCCAATAATTGGTTTAAATGTAAAAATAAATTGTGTCTAGAGATATCTATCCCAGCCAGGGGTGATGCTTTATTGGTTTTTGCATTTCACTAACTGATGTGCTTTCATGTAAAATCAATATTGTGCAGTCAAATATATTTTGCTTTGTTGTGTAGCAGGTTCAGTTAGCTAAAATATATTTTTAAATATAGAATTCCTAACCATTATTTTACAGTAAACCTTCTATGGAGAAATGAAGGGAAAATTTAAAGATACAATTTGAGCTTCCTAAATATTCTATAGAGTTCCTTGCATAATGTATAGATTTTTCATGCGCTTCTCCAGTATTCTAGTTTGCTAACTCTCAGCCTTTTAATTAAGTCCCTAGCTATTTCTCTGAATGTAATTGTCACCTGTGGAATATTAGACCCCATTTTGAGTGATGCATACGTACCTTCTTAGCAGAGCTGTATGAAATTAGACCTCATACTTTCTACCTGTCCTGAAACTGAAAATGCATTTGCCTTCAATTTTTTTTTTTAAACCTATCGTGAGGAGAAAATAAATTTTTCCATTTAGTGATTTTTGACATTTTTAATATAAATGAAAGGCAGCTTTTTAAGAAAAACTCACAACTCATAGAAATACTCTTACCAAAAAAAAAAAAAAAAAAAATTTTTTAAGTCTACCTCACAACAAAGTTGACATATCTGACATATCTCATTTGATCTCACTTTAAAAATTACCTAAATGATCAGGGAAACCCTCTGCCACTACAGAAAATTCCATCAAAGTCAGAATGTTAGACAAGAGAATTCTAATGGATACATTTCATCAGTTCAACAGGATACAGTCAATACAATTAGTTTAAAATGTACATAAACGTCTTCTGGTTTTCTTTAAGTTCTTACCTCTTTCCTAATTAAGAAAAACAGATTCTTTTAAAAAGTTGCTAATGTCCAAAGGGGAAATGTTATTACAAAGATTTATTTCAGTGTGTTTTCATGATGTACACATTGAAGAAGCCCATGAAGAAAAGGTATTTTTGCATGTGGTATTCTAGGGAAACAGACTTTTAATGTCCTTTTGTTCTCAAAACTCCAAGTTACAGTGCTTTGTTCAGTTGTTTTGGGTTTTTTTTCTTTACTGCAGGATGCTGAATAGAGAGATAGGATATGTTTTTCCCCTTCTTTCTCCCTCTTTCAGTGGTCTTGAAGAAGTAGCTACAATTCTGTGGTCTGCTTTGCAAAGCTGTAATTATTATAGAGATCTACATTTTCACCTGGAAAAACAGAAAAAAAAAAAGTATTTTCTGTGCTATAAAGTTTGCATACAGAAAATTGGTATTTCCGAATAAGTACTTCTTCCAACCCTACAATTCTGAAACAATCAGAAGGTTAAAAAAAAAGAGTAACAGACAAAGAAAGTGAATGTACATACTGCTTATTGAATTCAACAGAGCAGAGAAATTTTTCTGGACTAGTGATTTCATAGACCAGTTTTACACTTTTTAGTCATGCCTTAAAACAATTGAGCACATGCCATAAACATTGAGTCACTGAAAAATGAAGACTGGTGAACCATTCAGAACTCAACTGAACTAATATGTCAGAATGTTACAGCTTCAGAATGTGTGAAGTGAATTGCAAGCCATTTTAGTCAAGCAGTTTTTAAAAGATATTTGCATAAAGGCAAACAAAAAATTACCAGGACATGGAATGCTGTTTTCAGAGACACTTAGCTAAAGAAGGAGAAATAGATTTGAATCTGTTTAAATCAAAGCTTTGGTTATATTTAGGACTGTTTGGATAGGGACACGTTATTTGGCTACTTCAACACCTCAGGAAACAGACTGGTGGTAACGTGAATTTTACTCATGCTCTAACATGAAACAATGTCACTTTTGGCAATTATCTACCAGTTTGTTCAAAATTTTGTGCCTTTATATAAAAAGTAGTAAGTCAGCTAAAGCTAAAGGCCAAGTAATGCTAACAGGTCATATTTACTGTTTACAAAGTCTACTGGGTGGTGAATTAGCTCGCAGCTCATTTCTGGAGTCTGGAAAAAAAAAAAAAAAAACCATGAAATGAGATTTTTCATTATCAAGGATAAGTCCAATACAGCCTCAGTGAACAGAACTATCATGGTAGCAAAGTTGTATTCACCACAAGTTCCAGCAACTGAAGTTCTGTTTTCCTATTTATACAAGTGTTGGTACCAGGGGAGAAAGTTCAGTTAAAGGTAGGTATTCTTTCATATATTTACACTGGATGTTTTTTTGAGGGATAGTAGATAGAAAGAAGAGGCTTGAATTCTAATTAGAAGTATCTATAAAAGTTGCTGAAGAATGCGTGTGTGAAGGAATAATTCCAATTATAATCAAAAAGATTTCTTCTTTTTTTATTTTTTGTTCAGAGAATAAGACTAGAAGCCTCTAAGTCACTGCCTTTTGCCCCTGCAGGGACTGCATTATCTATCTCCCTTCAGAAATGTAATGAACTTCATAGTAAGTTACTCTCCCATGTTCTCCCATTGGAATATGGTCCCATAATTTTACCGTCCTGACAGCTGGAAACCTTATTCTGTTTTCTACTCTAAATGGATTTTGGCATCAGTGCTTGTTTTTTAAATGCATTGTATCTTTAAATGGTTCTTTTCCCTCACTGTCATGTATACCCTGATTTATTTGTAGACAGCAATCATATTTCCTCTCAGCCTCAAATGCCATTCTCAAAAGATGGCTCTTATAAGAAGGCATTCCATTTCCTTAATAATCTTTGTATCTTCTTCAATTCAACAAATACCTTGCAATGTAAGATTATCTGATATATTTTAATAAATATGAGGTCTACTGAATTTATTTTGTCTATCAGGTAGGTTACCAGTTTAGGTTATCCTGTCAGAACATAGCATTGGTAAACTCACGTTGCATTTTAACCTACTTTATTTCTAAATTTTCAGCTTTTCCTTCAAAATCTTTCATGAAGTCTTCCTTTCCACATTTCCTATCAAATAGTATTAAACTTGTTAGTTTTCTTCTAAAATTGTCAGACTTGTAATTTCAGGTACAGTTCTTTCAGAAATCTGAGAAGGATATGATCCTGTTCTCACCAGACAAACACATTGGGGTCCAATGAGAGGAGCCTGCAAATCATGAGGGCAATGATGGCCTTTTTCTGTACAAACCTAGAGCACACTGCAAAAGGTTGACCCAGTCAAATTTTTTTCCATATCAGATACATCAGACCTTGATGCCACTCATATGGCATAGGTAGATGTTAAAGAGAAGGCATAATGGCAGAAATAAACACTTTGTGATACGTGGGGCTGAACTGTAGCCCTCATACCCAAGAACACAAGTTATGTTTCTTACTAAACTGTACTGATCAAATGTCCAATAATTCAGGAACTGTTCAGAAATAATTTAGTCCACGTGAATGGGGTTTGTGATGTGATAAATGTAAGATCGTGGTTAAATTTCTGAACAAACCATCAGCCACTTTGCACTGTCTTCTTCTCACTTTTAATAGTAGAACAAATGCAGGCAGCCACTGACTAGGCTGGAGGAATGTGATTCTAAAATGGTCTTCTTACTACTCATATATTTTTATACATTGATATTCTTGGTTATACTTGTCCATTGGATTTGAAGAATTAAAGAATTTGTCATTTTTTGAAAAGGAAATGGTTAAGTCTGTAATGGATGATTGATCAAACAGGTTGAATGGACAGATTTCTCAGTAGGGACTGTTGATCCAAGGAGAGTTTCCTTTTCTTCTACTTCTTTACCCAGAAAAAAGCCCCTTGTGTATATTCAGGTCTCAGTGGAAATATTGCTAAGAAACTTGAGAAAGACATAATAGTTTGCAAAGGAGGTTTTAAAATGTCAAAACACAGTTTTCAAAGGCAATGAGCTCTGTATATCCCTGGTAAAAACTGATTTCACTGGTGATGCATAAGGGAGAGATTTAGTACTGGAGGAGAAAGAAGTTGAAAACTAATGATTTCACAACGTCATTGAAAGACAGTCTGACTTAGTATAACAATGGATGGTGTTTTATTTGTTATACCAGTACTCTTGTAACACATTTACTTTGTAAAGAATATATATTTTCTAAATGTAAGTAGACTAATTTTGCATGCTTGTAGTACTGCTATTTTGTGATCTATCTTGTTTTACAGAAAATGCTGCTTCATAACCGATGCAATTAGGTCTTTGTCTTTTCATATCATTTACCTGCATAGCCCCTTAATAATGATCTTTCCTGATATATCTATGATGAGGAGATTTTCATGGACTTTGATGCCTTTATTGCAGGTACTTCAGCTGAAAATAGAAGAAGTCGGATGTAATTTTTAGTGTTACATAATTATAAATCACATTTATTGGAAAAAACCACTTTAAACAAGCCTATAGATGGCAATGTTGCTGGCATATTGCAAAGGAATTTATATGGGAATATTTTCTAATTAATAAGCTATTTTACATTTTATTTATATATGGTTTTCAACAGTCACCATCTGTTTATAAGTTCTGTATTCAGTATTCAAAAATGATCATTTCAACCATTTTGCTGTACATCAAAGGCTAAATTCCCAATTAATAAATGTAATTGACAAAGTTAATAAACAAATGGCATAGGTGACTTGGCTCAAAATAAAATTAGCTTAGATTATGCAATATACTACTTTTTTTCTTTAAAGTACCTGTCTTACATATGTAATAATTTGGGGTTTTTTTTAGAAAGAATGGGTAATACAGAAATGTGCAAGTGAGCTACTTTGAGCAAATGTGTATTTGAGTATATATTTGACTCCAGTCAGGATTAGGACGGGGTTTCCTAGTTACACCAACAAACAGAAGACAGAATATTACACAGTGGTTGGCCAGTTTTATATATTGAAACTTCTCTTCCCCCCCAAGCACTGAGCTGTAATGTGTTCTGATGAACATAGCTGAGTTGCTTCCTTGTGACATCTATAAGGAAGAAAAATCTTATTGCTGTCATTGAAACAGCAAAATTAATGAAAAAATCAGCAGAAAGAAACATTTCTTCAACACTGCTTATCTTTTTTAATAGGGATATTTGCAGTAACATTGATTGTATGAAGAACACTATTTTCTTCATTGGTGGTCTATAGTACTAAATATTGCTACACCTGGGAGTCCTAAGATTGATCTACATCTGAGTTAGATCAAGCAAATCCCCTGTGGTCCTTTGCCTGATCTTATTGCCTCTGGTACTAGTAGGCCTGCCTTGCTAAGGGAGGAATTTTTTATTTTTTTTTTTAATATGTGCTTTCCTCCCATCTGGATTATGTGCTAAGAGTTACAAGTGGTCAAGAAAAGGTACAGGTTTCAGTTCTAAACTTCTGCCTTTGTTGTGCCTCTATAGCTATTCATAGTCAATAACTCTACCAGTCTGAATATCATTGCTCTGGTAAGAGCCACTCAGTACTCATGCCATCCAGGTGTTGATTGCTCTGTCATAGGCTACTATGATCCCCTCACTAGATGTCAAGACGCTGCTACAGAAAGAATGCTCTAAATTACAATGAAGGTTACAATCAGAAGACAAAATGGAAATGCTGATTTAACACAGACAGATCTCCAAACTGACATTGAATGTGCAGAATTTCACCCCTCGCCCCTGTCTCCTTTCCTCAGCTGTATCTTTTTGTTACGCAGAAGAACTTCAGTGTGGTCAGTCACTGTTATTTACAAATTACTTCTGGGTGATACAGCAACAAGGCAGGAGGTAGAAGCCTTACCCTGTTGGGTGTCTGAGTGATTATAGCAAAGAAAATGATGGTGTTTGAATGTTGCTTCTATCAGTGGCACAAACATGACATTCATATTTAGAATAGAACACACTACAAAACAGAAATAAAATTTTTGTAAAAACCCTGACAATATTAGTTCAAATTTTAGAAGGCTAAATGAATACACTAATGCATTGCAAAGCTGCTATTATAATCATGTTGTTTGCCTTCTTGAATGAAAAAGATCAGAGATTTCATCCAGTTTTCCTGTAGCAAACAGTAACATACAGAGAGACATAACAGTTTATCTTTTGGAAACACACTGATTTTGATTTAAAGATTCCAAGTGATGAAAAAAAAGTATTGTATCCCTTGGAAAACTGTTGCAATAGTCAATTGTCCTCACCATCAAAAATTGCCTTTTATTTCTAGTTTGTACTTTACTGACTTCCACCTGTAATCATTGGACATTATACTTCTATCTGCAAGATGAAACAATGCTCCAAAAGAAGTCCTATTTAGATAATAGAAGACCATAAACATGTACTTTGACTTCCTTTAAATTCTGTGACTATTCCAATAAGTAAGTTTGCAAATACGCTTATCAAAGAAACAGCTCAAATAGCTGGGCCAGCCAGCCAGCAAGCAACTCAAATCTTACCTTACATTCAAGAGTAAATTATTTTCTTGAATGTATTGTTGGATTATTTCCTTGACTATTACATGGCCTTCATTTAACTATTTCTCTAAGGGCTGTGCCACTGTTATGAGTTTGTGTTTGATTTAGTATTATGTGCAGAAAAAAAAAGAAGCTTGAAATACTAGTTTTGTTTCTCTTTTAACTAGCAAATACTTATGAGTTTGCAAATAGAGAATATGCATATAAACTAAATGTTTGCATTGGTTGACTTGATGGTTTGTAATTAGTCTTGATATTTCCAAACCATAAAATCTTTAAATAAATTATTCTTTTTTGTAAGGGAAGGAGGCAGAAATCATAGGTCTGGTATCTTGTATACAGTTATTTGTTCAGAAGATGTCTGATCCAGAAAGCTTCCTAAACAAAAAATCAAGAATGGTTCTTTTTTTTTTATCACGGTTCAATTCTCACAAAGAATATCCAGTTTCTGTGATAAAGAAATAGCAGCAACTGTAAAGGAAGATGTCTGAAAGAAGGTGTTTTAAAAGAAAATGCTTTAAAGAACAATATTCAACCTGCTTTGTGCAGAGGATGACCTCCAGAGGTCCCTTCCAACCTAAACTATTCTGTGATTCTATGAATATAAGTTGAAATGTTTGAAACTAACTAAACCTTTTATTTCTGTTCTGTAGAAGATTTTAAACATGGCAGGTTTCAGCAATATGATATTTAATTTCTCTGCTTTGGCTTTTAATAGAGAGGATTGTTGAAGAGTAATGATTATCAGTTAATAAATTTGCAAGCATACAGCTAACTAGCCTGCTCTCATAGTTGTAAAACTTCTATGCATTCATCATCCCCAAGTCTTTTTGGCCAGGTAACAAGGTCTAACTTTACATCCTAAAGATTTTTCTTTTCATATGCTTCAAGATTCACTAAATTTTCTGCCTTTTATTTATTGTGAAGTCAGTACCACTGAGCTCACCTTGGAGTTGATATTTAATACTCTGAGTAATATCATGTCACTTAGGCCCTCCAAATGGCCTTTGCTGTATCACAAAGAAAGTCAGCTCTTGTAGAATCTCTATTACTATTTCTGTGTAAAAAGAAGTTCTGAGATGCTGTACGAATAAGAATGGGTTTGTGGAAGGAAGTAGAACATCTATATTGAGGCTGTGTCTGTTGCTGATATGAGCATCAACTACAATTGGATCAGAGAGTAAGATATATCTTCATATGAACCGTATCTAGACTACAATTTTTATATTAAGTAATATTCTATTAGTGATATAAAAAGTTTTTTTTTCAAATATCAATACATTAAAATATTTATCTTGCATTTTTTAATTCTTTCTCTTAATAAAAGCAGTGTAGAACCTTTTCTGCAAAGATGACAGAAGATGGCCTGTAGGTATTTTTCTAAAGGTTAGTGACTATAATAGTGTGAAAAGCTGGAATTTAATTTCTTTTTAGTTGCTGCATTTTTTAAACAACTAGTTGACTTACAGCAATATCCAAATCTCTGATCAGACATGCTGCTGGCAATTGGACAAACGTCTTATTTGGGAATGGAATAAGTATTTGGCCCTTGTTCAGAGCAGGACAGGACTGTGAACTCTGTGATATGCTTAAGATTTTTATACAGAAAAGTTCTTGCAAACAAGGGTAGTGTATTTTAGGTTTGAAAACTTCTGGTGAGTCTATGCTTAGGAGGCATTTGTCAGATTATGTGGTCATGGTTTTGTTCTGCACATTGTTGTAGGAATCCCCTCTGCAATCTCCTTAGATGCAGTGTACCAGCTGCTGCTGACTATTCTGAGTGAGCTATTCCCATGTGCTTCCTCCTCCTGCTGAGCTATCTGCCTCCAGTCATGGAAGCAGATTCACTTCTTAGCAGATAGATCACATTAACTTCTGCTGCTCAGCTGAGTCATTATATAATTGTTGTCCTTTAATAAATCAGTTTGGTTTTTTTCTGTGTATTCACATTTTAATTTAATTCCCAGCAATGCCATCTAGACTAGTGCATTAAAAATATGCATTTAGCTAAAAAACTTAAAGCCACGCAGTGCCTTAAATTTACAAAATCAGGAGGTAAACCTATCCATAGCAAAATAATTAGACAAGAACAACAGTACATGATAAAATTTTTAAAGGATGGTGTGATGAGACTGTATTGTATGAGAGTAAAATCAAGGTTTGTGTTTTCAGAAATAAACATTATGTAACTGCACATGTAAGATGTGAAAAATGTTAAATTTTTATGTATAGCTATCGAAATTGTATCTGCACTTGCATTTTTACATGTGCAGAATGATTTATTTAAGACACACAGCTGTGGGGGTTTTGTGGTACAAATTTATGCCAAATCATAAGCAAGCATTACAGGCCAGAGAGAATAATTCAATGTGAGAGCTTCCTACTTTGTGAATAAATCAATGACTGTGGTTCAGATAGTAGAACTATTCAGACAGGCTCAAAGGAAAGAAAGCACAAGGGATAAATCATGCAATATTCTGCAGCATCTCAGCTTCTCAAAAATTTCACAAATGGAAAACAGTCCTGCAATTGCATTCAAAGTAATACAGCAGCATTCAATACCTCAACTGAGACAGTGTCTTATTTTGCATCAGATACTGCCAGATGCCATTGTTCCTGAATAATGTCTTCCAAGAGATAGTGCATGATATTCTAGAACATGGTTGTCCCCACGTATAGCAGAGTGCGAGGCACAGAATATCTTGGCTCTGGAAAATTAATTCTTCATAGCAATCAGGCATAAATTTTAGAATTGGCTTCAGTGAACTAATTCTAACAAATATATCACTGCTCAGCCCTCCAATTGGCAATTACAACACAAAGCTGCAATTTCCATGTTTGTTAGACTCAATTGGATATTTTACAATGATGTTTTTCCGTTAGAAAAATAGAACTTTAACAAAATCATGACTTCCTTTGGGATTGTAATGATATTTTGTGGGAGGTTTGAAATATTTTATAAGATCAAAATATTCTTTTTCAAATTTATTTAAATATTATCTGTGTTTTTCCTTTCTTTTCTTCAAATATGAAATGTAGAGAGGTCAATTTCATGAACAGAAAAAATCCAGAGTAGACTTTCAAAAGATCTTTTGCTGGGTACTTTTTTTGCAAACAACAGATCATATTAAAAAAATATATATATCTCAGAATTAGGATGGTTTCTGTATTTCTCAAAAAGAGATGAGCATTTTAACAGGTTCTTGTTTACATGCTGAAGCAGTTAAAATTTTCCAGCAGGACTTGCAATGAGTCAATGGTAATTCTGAACATTCCCCCAATGTCTTTATTAAATGAAATATGAGTATTCAAATAAAGGCCTGGGAATCTGTTGAGAAGTGATTAAGCTAACTTGGTAATGCACTGGAAAAGATGAGGGAAGTAAGGATATCAGTTTGCTAAATAAATGTTTCAGGCAGATATTTGTTCATTCATCTCTACTGGCTTTTGCATTGGTCTGTTTTTCATGTCCTGGGGGGGGGGGGGGGGGGGAAGGGACAAAAAACCCAAACAGGATTCAATCTCCTCCTCCATCTCCAGTCCCAAGTATCTTGTGTTTTGACCTGGGTATTTATCTAACACAATTCTTTTATTTCTTTTTTAAGATCAAAAAGGATAGTGAGATGAAGGAATCTTGAAGGGAAAAGTCTGGATTACAACTATGACATCTGACATATTACTATTGTTCATGATCTAATTCTATGAATAATCCTACTACTTTTTAAATTAACTTGTATATAGTATTTTAAGAGACATTTTCAAACTTAGTTCTAGCATCTTCTCATTCTTATGCTTTTGTAGTACGGATTACATCTCCATTTCCTTAACTTTTTATAGATTTAATCTAGAAGGGCTTTAAAGTGTATCCAAAGACTACCTTACTCTGACATGTGGTTTTCATGTTTTCTGTGTAATTTCCAATACATTTCCGATTTTTCTGTTGAATAGCTTGCCAAAAGCATTCTTGGAAACTATTGTGGGCATTTGGCAAGAATCTATATATTTTTTAAGAATTGTTATCAGAGATTAGATAGCAATGAAACACGGGTAACTTTTACTATCTAGCACATACATTTTCCTCTGTTGAAGTTTCACTGCTTGCACATCCCTACTCCAAATGTTTATACAATATAATCTGAAATTATGGTTTCCGTTTACATTCAAGCTGCCAATCAAACACGATTCCATAGACAACAGTAATTAGCTGTGTTACCCAATTAGAAAAGAGAGGAAAATATCTTGTTGGCACTCACAGTAAGTAATACTTGACAGGCAGCTTGAATATAACTTGTATTTTGAAGGGATTTGTGTTTGAAAAAGAAAAAAAATATTTTTTTTCAATAACTAATGAAGTACTGGAGTGAGATCTTTTTATTTATGGTTGAAAAGTTAGTAAAAAAGGATTTAAACTAAAGCTTGTTTCAGATAAAAAAAAATAGTAATTGATATGCTGACAGAAACTGCATGTACCAGAAATATGTTTTATTTAATTTGAAAATTTTGGACATAATACTGGAAAGGTAATATAAGACTACCGCAAATTTAGGATAAAAGTAATTTTTCAAGTTTAAGGAAGATGGTTGTGCACTTACAGCTTTTACTCTAATACAATTATCTGCTGAGAACAGGTTTTTTTAAATTTTATTTTATTGTTCTGATACTTGTAGTGACAAGGAATTGAAATATAATCTGTTTGTAAAATGTAATTTTCTTCTTGTTTTTGAAGCAAGATTTTTACCATCATGGAAAAAACTTTGAAACTAAAAACAAAATCTGAAAAAGCTAAGAGGCTTTTTATATTTTAAAATGTCTCTCTTAACTATTTGGGGGAATTTGAGAAAGAGCAGGAACTTTTATTTGCAGAATGTTTAGGACCAGTGATATTGACTCATTTATGATACTTCCTTATGCACTGGTTTTCAGTGGAGGCATCACAAGACAACATCATGCTCTTGTACATTCTGTGGAACTCATATGCATTCTTTTCCCCAGCATATGCCGGCAGACAAATTATTTCCTGGGCTATCTTCCCAGTGATGTATATCAATGGAAATTCTCAGAAATATGTAGGTGGTCCTAGGAGAAATGGTAAGAAGAGTAATTTGTATATATTTGCTATTTTAGCACTGAGGGCTGATGAAAAGATCCTTCATTCTATCAAGAGAGGAGGATTTATTCACAAAAATGAAAAACATTCCCCTAGTTAAGCTGTATTACAACAAAATATTGATTTTATTTTAAATCAAGCAGTGTATGTAAAATCATGTTGACAGTGATATGTGGAAAAAGGAAAGGGCATTTTATATGAGTTCCTACAGAACAGAAAGTTGTGGACAACCTCCTTTGAGTCTAATGAACAAGTAGGTACTTTAGGGTGTAATGTGCTCAGTGAGGGCCATTTAACCATCTGTGGATTGCTTAAAGATTGATGAAGATGTTGCACTCTTAATATATTTTGTTTATTTGAAACACTATTCCAGTGTGTTCTCTTGTATTTACTTACCTATTCCTTTTTATCTTGAGGGTTCCACTAAGCTTCTCTTACCCTCATTGAAATTTAGCACAATACATTCCTCATTTTAAACATATGAACAGTCTTAAAGTATACATAGGTTGCACAGAAGTGAAACCAAATGTGGTTTGTTTTCTTTTTCTGCTAATTAATAGTTTCTACTGTAGTGTTTAAATTAGGAATACACAATTCTCATAAAAGCTTAACTGAGTTACCTAAGTACGTGAATGTACACCTCAGTTTAAAGTGCCTTTGAGTCCCACAGAGGAAAAAGAAAGTGGTCTTATTGCTGAAAAGCTACAAAAGTGTTTTGGTTTTCAGTGAGCGTATTCACACAGAACTGTAAAGCACTTTACATAACATACTTTACATTCACACCTTTCAGCTATTTTGGTTTAAGTTTCCCAAGTTCCCCAGGTTGACATGCCCCAAATTCATGCATGTCTATGTAAGGTGTAAGCTTGTTGCTGGTTTTACAATGTGCTTTGACAAACCATGAAGAGAGGAAATCTTCTTTAACAAATAGTTTAAAATTCCTATTTTAAAATTAGATTCAAACAAGGAATCCAAGCCTAACCAGTGTTTTGATTTTCTTACTATTTCCTCATTAGAAGTAGCTTAATCTTTTGTCAAAATTGTTATAATTAGGAGCAATATGGGATCCTTTTTCAAAGAAAAAACTACCGTAATGTTTTACTTACTGCCTGGACAATGCACTATTAATTCCAATGGATTCCTTTTGACGTTAAAATGAATTTGCACTGAAGGGCAAACACCACCTCCATATGCATCCAGACTGCATTACAATCTAATCCATCACATTATACATTTATAGGTGTCTACCATTGCTGGATTGCTAAAACACTCAGCCATAAAGAAATGTCCATATGAAAAGCTAGTTTAAATTTCATGCATTTTTACTTGCAAAGTGTCTGGTTAGATGAGCATGAGCTTCTGTGAAAGAAATCCTTTCGGAACATGAATATGTAAGAAGCTATGAAAATGACATGAGCAGTAGTTTCTCTATTACCTTCTCTGTAGTCTTCACTGCTAGGTGAGGTTTAGACTCAAGTAATTTGCAAATATCATTAAAATTCCTTTCAAAGTTTTTTGGCATTGTGTATCAGTAAATAAAACCACTACCTTACTTCTTGATGGCAAAACATGTGCATAGCTGATTTCCCAGCTGAGGACAATGATGGCTCAGTTGACAATAAAGCATCAGCTGTGAACTTACTGTACGTATGAAAATTATTCATCCTGGGGTATATTTTCAAAAGCAGTGTGAATGGATACATACCCACAGCCTCGATTATTCATTAATGGGATTTTTATGAGTTCCTCCCATTCATGCTTTAGAAAATTGCCCTCTAATTGTCTATCATAAAAATCTACTTTATTTCCTTATATATTTGTTTATTTCCTAGTGTGAAAAGCAACAGCTTATATGTTGAAATACTTCCCAGTGAGAGAAAATAATCCTGAACTAGGTTCCTCAGCCTTTGCAGATGATTTTCTAGAAATATTTTCAATTTGCTGTAATTAGAATTAATATCAATCACAAATTAATAGGTAACTGAAAATATAAGAACTTTTACCATGACAGAGAAAGCGTTATGTATAAAAGGAAATGTTGAAGGGTTTTTTAAAATTAAAAATACCCTCTCAGAATAAATGTGCTAGAATGTGATATAGAGGTTATAATAAAAAAAAAAAAATAAAAAAAGATGGTATACTTGTGAAAGATCATGCACATATATATGTCTTGCAATACTAATCTACCTCCAGTGATCCAATAGAAAGTACATTAAATATTATTTTTCTGGACAAATAGGCATATTGTGAAGTTTCACTAAGTGTATTTTATTTAAGTCAAATGTTCATGCTGCTACTTGTCAATGATAGACAATATTATGTTTGGTTTGGATTTTTTTAAAATCTTCAGAGTTCTATAGAGGCATTATTTGTTAATGAGATTTTAAAAATTGCAGGCTTAACACTGCATCAACATGGACAACATTATTAATGCTGAGGTCATTCACAGAAAAAGGCAAGCCCTACCTGCTGAAATGTCTAAGAAAGTTTCCACTTGAGGAGAAGTTATTTTTCTTTTCTCTGCTGACTTCCCTTCCATTTTTTTTTTCCTCTTCTCAAAAGGCAAGAGATTTAGATCACACAGACAGCTGAGGTCTATAGCCATATCAAGTTGTGCACAGAAAGTTCTTGTGCTGATATGCTGCCCCTCTGCTTTTTCAGCTTGCCAGCCCTCCAGCTTCAGTGTATTAACATCACAACTGATATGATAAGAAAGCCCAGGCAGCATGAAAGTGTAGATGGATTATCCCCTTTCCCCCTCCTGGTTTTGTAGGACAGAATTCTGGAACAGTCTAGCCAGTGGTTCCATCAGTCTTCTTTTCCCTCTTCGCCCGGTGTGGCCAAACCTTTCTCTCCTACGAGTGGAAAGGCCATGGAGCCAGCACCTCATTGTAGATACAGCTTTCATACTTTACGCATAATCACTATGGGAAAGGATATAAAGAATTAGAGTGTATGAAATTCAAACAGTTGAATTACTAATTACAAACTAATGATAAATGTGTAATAAAGAAGAAAGGTAAAAAGTCAGGATACTGGTAATTCACTCACATTCTAGGCAGAAGCTTACAGTTTCTGAATGCTATATATTCAGACTTTTGGTTTCCAGATCTCTCTAATATGTCTAAGACCTCAGAGTCTTATTAGATGCCTGATAGTTTAGTCATTGGATCTTGAGACTAGTTTTTATATTATTTAGGATATTTAAAATAATATTTTGACATGCTCAGGAAGCTGTTCACATTGACTGGGTGGAGCAGGTTTTCTGCATAGCAATGAAATCCAGACCTCAGACATTTCTTAGACTCCTTTATTAGCTTTTTGAGTTTTTAAGAGGTATTTGAGGACAAAATGTGTTTGAGCAGTTGGAGAAACCCATGATAAGATATGGGTTGGACAAACTTAGTCAAAACCATGTATTTAAAGATGCAGAAATATCAGCTGCAAGCTTTTTTTTTTTTTTCCCCAGTCTGGCAAAAATGAGGATGAAAGCTTCGTATTTTTTAGAATGGTGTTATTTTCCCCAGAAAGATATAATGATGTTGTAATGTTGATCTCAGATTACTTGTTTCTGTAGTGTTTAATATTAAAAATCCAGAATCTTAATGGTGTTATTTTCCCCAGAAAGATATAATGATGTTGTAATGTTGATCTCAGATTACTTGTTTCTGTAGTGTTTAATATTAAAAATCCAGAATCTTAAAGCAGAAGATGCATCTGATATCTTCTAGACCCATTGCTGCCAGAACAAAATGAATAACAAAACTTCAATTTAATTCATTAGAATATGTCTGTGCCCACACTTTGTATTTACTGGCACAAATTTCATGCACCTGGAAAAATGGGTGTGGCTTTTCAAAATGGGAAAGGAAGAGAGTTAAAAGACTTTCATTTTTCCATTATTTCCTGTCTCTGACTTTCCCATACTTTGTCTCCCACCCTTTCCAGCACTTTCAAGCTCCATCCTTGCTTCATAGACTAAAGACTCCTCTCAATCTTCTCCACGCTACTGGTCTGTCTCTGCAATGTGAGAAGGTGTGATTACACCATCCCCTTTCCAGTGGACAGAATTAGTGCTGATGTGCCAATGAAGTACATTGTCACAAATATGGATTTTGGTAATTTCACACAGGAGTGCACAAAGGGGTCTGGAAATTTTGAATGTTATCATAGTGGGTTACAACAATATGGTGTGTTGCTTTAATTTGGTGTATCTGTTGTGATGAAAATTCCCAGTGCAAATAAGTAAAGCAATTGTTTGCAACCAGGAGGTTGCATATTTCCCCAACACATGTGATAGGAATATATGCCTATGCTGTTATGGGCTGAAGGCTAAAATCAGGATTAGGACGTTTAAATTTGCTTAGTTCTTATTTTCTCTGTAAGTCCAGACCTAGAAACTGTCTCCATTTCTGCAGAGAGTCAATGCTGAAAACCCCAAATTTTGATTCACAAAAATCCCATTCTAATAATTCCTAGATGATCACTTTTTTTTTTCAGGAATTGCCACTGGGCACAGTGAAACATAACTAAGGAAGATGAAAGGGGGAGTGTGAAATATGTAATATAATGTTATTGAAAGTAACAAGGAGAAAACTTGTGGAACACAATGTTCTGGAAATTACCTTAGAAAAATTAACTTAGGAAGAAAACAAAAATAATTTTTTATGTCTGTTTCGATCAAAAATTATTAAACACACAGTGACTGGTGTATATTTTGCCAAACTGCTGCAAACTATTGAAAGATTTTCTGTAACCAAAAAGCTAGTATCCTCCAGCGATTATTTGTTTTCTTCATGCTGTGTAACCCAACAACATAAGCTGATGATAGATTTAAAAAAAAAAAAAAAAAAAAAAAAGTTTTTTGAGAAGGTAGCAGAAGTAAGAAACAGTACGCAGGAGTATCACTTTAGGCATGTGACATTACTGAGGAGACAGCGAAGAAAGAATTTCAAGAGATGGTGCATATATATAACTTCAAATGTACATCTTGGAGCATATTAAAAGATATAAACTTGTACAGAGCAGAAGGAATTCTGTTTAGCTCAGCCAGCCAAAATGCAACAGACTGAACAGGAAAGCACTGAGATTTTTTAGATGCGTAATGTTCTTACAAATGGCCCATGCTGTGCTAATAAAACTATTGTGACTGGGAGCTTTTGCAGTGGGAACTGACAGATGAAGCAGAGTTAAGTACTTTTTCAGACAAGCTACTACAGTAAATCATTAAAGCACACAAACAATCATCCTTCATCAGCCTGTGATTTGTTTTATAGCAATTGCAAATCGAAAACAATGTAAACAAACAAATCGACAACTAATGAACATTCCCCCACTGCTCACTGTAAATAGATCTACAACTTTAGAAGAACACTTTATCCAACACATTGTCAACTCATTGTAAACACATCTACAACTCATAAACAACTCATTACCCAGTATGTTGTCACCTCATTGCAATTAAAGTTGAATGCTAACTGTACTGCATTTCCCTGAACTGAATCAATTCAGAAGCCTGGAAGAAAATGTCTAGATGTATTAGTCCAATAAGTTTCAGAACTTTTACGAATATCTTTACAATCTAATTGGAGTTTCTCTTGCAGTTTCTAATGTAAAAATTGAATGAAATTGCATCGCTTCTTATTCTAGCTCACATTTAGGTTTATTTAGTTAGACTTCCCATTTACATATAACTGTTTCTATGGAAATTTTTTAAATGAGAAAAGAATTCCCCAAAAGGTTGGAAAACTCACAAGTTTCCTTGGAATTGTTTTGCATGAACTGTATCTGACAGTCTTACTTATTTATTTAATTACTTCCTACACCACTTGAAATGTCTACCTTCTTTTTAAAGTATGGTAGATATTCTTTTTTTTTTATGTGATTGCTTATGAAAGAAATGAATCTCCTTTTAAAATTAGATGTGCTATTGAAAAATCCATTTACCTTGAAAAAAATTTCTATATTATCTTTATGCATGGTAGATATAGATCTGAATATTAATCCTGTGAGAACTTCTGAGTTTAAGAGCAAACTTCATGTGCATTAAACTGCTCTTTGGGACACAGTTTATGAGAAGTGGAAATATCTGCCATTGTGTCCATGAACTCTTCAGCTGAACTGTATGCACACAACATGCTGCTACTTTACAAACAATCTGTAAATCCTCTGGGGCAAGCACTGTCTGTTTCCTCCACATTTACATAGTGCTTAGAACAGAATAATCTAATGCTCTACAGGGCAACAGTACTACAGATACTACAGATGTACTAGGAAAGGCATTCGGTAATGGATCACTGCATGATTGTAATCACATTTTAAGAACAAACTTTTGAGTTTCTCATACACAAGATTTCTACTGAGCTTCTTGATTTGTTTTAGAATCATTGTTTTTGGTTACATGATGGAGTGTTGTGTTAAGACTGGAGAGCCTGGCTTACAATGCACACAGGATCACAAGCTTAATCTTCATCATTGTTCAAATAAGATTTTTAAATGTGTTGTTTTACAGGATGGGTATTACCCTTATCTTCTGCGTTAGACTGCTCAAAATCTCTCTTTTATATGTATTGCTCTCACACATCACATTGGCATCACAATAGCTTGCAATAAATAAATTGTTTGATGAATGTAGAATGCCAGAAACAAATTAAACTGTGGTAAGTAGAAAAGACATTCCATGTACAGAATATGGTATTTCTCACTGTCCTTTATTCAGGACCTCTTTAGACAGTATGAGATGCTTCTTTACGCACAACCCATGACTTTCTTACCAAAGGAAAACTATCAACAATTGCAATAGCTACTAATAGCAAGTTCCACCTCAACACGAGGAAGAACTTTACTGAGAATGACAGAGCACTGGAACAGGCTGCCCAGAGAGGTTGTGGAGTCTCCTCCTCTGGAGACTTTCAAGACCCTCCTGGATATGTTCCTGTGTGGCATGCCCTAGGTGTTCCTCCACTGGCAGGGGGTTGAACTCAAAGATATCCAAAAGTCTGTAGTGGGTCTGGGTAAGCTGCTTTTCCCCATCCAGCCCTCATGCTGCAGTACTGGGAGCTGGAGGGTGTTGATAACACATCCGTGTTATGACTGCCAGTGCTCACACGGCATCAGGGGCTGGGGGGCAAGATGGAGGAGGGGATACAGCCGACCTGAGCTGACCAGTGGGATATTCCATACCATTTGATGTCAGCTCAACTATAAAGGGAGAGGGCAGGAGGAGGATGGGGGGACATTCAGCTTTGTCCTCTGAGCAACTGCTATATGTTCTGGAGCCCTGCTTCCTGGACTCAGCCTGACATCGCCTGCGGAAGGGGAGAATAGCATCTTTATCGTAAGCCACGGCTCTTTGCATCTTATTCTCTCCCTGCGTGCCGTGCTGATGGAGGTTGGGGGGGAGTGATAGAAGGGCTTGGTGGGCACCTGGTGCCCAGCCAGGGTAAACCCACCACAAGTCCCTTCCAACTCCTACCATTCTATGATTCTATGATTCTGTGATTCTAATAGCATCTGCTATTATCTGCTATTATTATGATCATATAATCTACCCTACAACCTAATCTACCCTACAACCTAATCTACCCTACAACCTAATCTACCCTAACACAGGTCACTCAGGAATGCATCCAGGCAAGTTTTGAAAATCTCCAGAGAAGGAGACTCTACAACCTCTCTGGGCAGCCTGTTTCAGTGCTCTGTGACCCTTACTGTAAAGAAGTTCCTCCTCATGTTAAGGTAGAACCTCTTGTGCTCCAGCTTATATCCATTCCCCCTAGTCCTATCACAAGGCATGAGTGAGAAGAGGCTGTCCCTTTCCTCTTGACACTTAGCCCTCATATATTTATAAACATTTATCAAATCCCCTCTCAGTCTTCTCTTTTCCAGACTAAAGAGCCCCAGGTGTCTCAGCCTCTCCTCATAAGGCATGTGCTCCAGTCCCTTAATCATCCTTGTAGCCCTCCGTTGGACTCTCTCAAGCCGATCCCTGTCTGTCTTGAACTGGGGAGCCCAGAACTGGACACAATACTCCAGGTGAGGTCTCACCAGTGCAGAGTAGAGGGGATTAATAGTTAATAGTTAATAATTAATAGTTAATAATTACATTTGTAGAGCTGTCACTATTTAAAAAGTACAGTCTTTCTACAATTACAAAAGTTTAGGACTCAAAGTTTGATTTTTTTCACTTGTGACTAAATGAGAAAGGAGTGAATGTAGAGTGGCTGAAGTAAAAAAATCAAGGAAGTTAATAAAAATTTGTGATGGTGAAAGGATTTATTATCTATATTATTATATATTTATGTATTTATTTACATATGAACTCACTTTTGAGCAAAGTGAGTCCATTCTGGAATTATTAGGGTAACATTGAGATCTGAAGAGGTCTTTGTCATAGCTTTTTTATTTTTTCCCCCACTTAGATGTGAATTGTGTAAATGTAAACATGTAACTTTTTCTTCCTAATGAATTGTGTAAATGTAAACATGTAACTTTTTCTTCCTAATTAAGCCTTATGTAGGCCTTATGAACTCTGAAAGTTATTTATTAAATATAAATGGTCAAGCTAATACAATGTGCAACCCTGGAAAAAAAAAGAAGGCAAAATATTCACTAAATATTTCAGGTTTAATTTGTAAAGATGCTTTGTGTTGTATTGACATCTCATTAAGTTAAGTATTTTCTAGACCAATGGTTATGACACACAACCCTGACTCTTCTAGGGCATCTCTTGACTATAGTTTTCTGCCAAAATATAAAGAGAATAGAAACTAGCTTTTGCAGTGAAAACTATGCAACACAGTATTTTTTAATCAAATATATCATGGAACATTGAAACAGTTTATCTAAGGATGTGATGTTGTCTCCAGGAAATTATTCTAAGAGCAGGGTTGTATTTCTGTTTAAAAGCTGTGATTTAACTCAATCAACAATTATAGTCTGGATGATGGAATTCCTTCATTGTTTTTTGAAGGAGATAAGGATAGATTTTCACAGTGGTTAATTCTGACTAAGATTGATAGTAGGTCATATTACCCTTAGAAAATACCAAGAAACTTAGAGTTGAATATATATAACAAACAGTTTATGAAATGAAATGAAATGAAATGAAATGGCAAAAAAAAATAACCAAACCAAACAAAAAATTGAATTGTTTTACTCAGGTTATATTGAATCCAGAAGCAGTGCTTTGCAAATCAAGATTTTTTCTTCTAATAGATATAATTTACTCACTATAGCTTTTAATTTATTCTTATGTTTACTTATGTGTCATTGGATGTAGGTATTCTGAAAATTATCCCCCTCAGAATACTACAACCTGTCCTCTGGGTTGTACATTCTAAAGTAACCTGACAAAGGAGAGAAAAAAAATCCAACAGATTGATAATGTGCCTTTATAAATGTATAAATGGTTTAATAAATCCAGGTAAATGAATTTCCAGTTCTTCTCAGAAAGGAGTTAAGTCTTCACTTAACTGCTTTTTCATGACTGCCATTTTTTTTTTCTCAGTAGGGCTCAGCAACCCACTGAAGGAAATTAGAAACTTACTTTAAAATAATGGCACAAGTCTTCAAATAGGTTTGTGGTTTTCATCTGTCAATTCTATAAACTGACAAAAAAAAAATTTAAAAATTGCTTGTGGATGGTTTGGTGTAATTAAGAGAAATGGTAATCAACCATCAAAATACATATGCTTCATAAAGCTTTTGACACAGTCCCAGATATTTACCAAATTTTATACTGGGATTCTAAAGGCCTCCTTTTTGTTCCTTAAAAATATTTTGAGATTTTGAATCAACTGCAGTGTTTTCCATTAGAAACAGAATTCCACTATTTGGCACAGGCTTTTTCTCAAACATTTTAACAAAAAAAAATGTCCTTAGATTAAAACCTCCAGAAACCTTTAGAAGCGATCTGATTGCCTGAACATGTTTACAAATTGTCTCTTTTCTGTTGGACAAAATCTTTACTTCTGTTGCCTCTGTAGGCTTAATATCATCAGAGACATTAATTTTGAATGTGGTTTCTAAATTCTATTTTGAAGTCCCAGAATTACAAGATTATACCAGCATTTCACATGCACCTGCTTTCTTTCCACTCACTTATGTGAACTGGAAGACAAATGTACGTATGTGTTGTATATGTATATGTTGTATAGAAAAAAAATATAGTGACAATTTCATAAAGAATTTGCTTATGCAGGATTGTGTCAACAGATACAGAGCTGTTGAAGGTAAAATAAATCTCTGGTAATAACAGCGAATACTTTACTCAGGTGGATTCTCAGTGACGCACATGGTGCTATGTAGCTTTTATGTCAAAGTTGAATACCTTCATAAAAGATTCCAAAAGAATTGTTAGATTTGATGCAGAAATTACTGTGTCATATGAGAGATGCTGTTTTCGACAAGAAAATACAGCAGAAGATCAAAATGTGTCTTCTGATTAAAATCCTTAGGAATAAGCAATTAATTAACAACACTACTGAACATTGTTGACCAAGAAGTCAGTAAAAGGTAGCAGAGAGTTTAGATATTCTCTAGTCAGCCAGCTGCACTCAGCTTCTTCAAGATCTTCAAATTCTTGAAGATCTTGAAGATCAGTATCTTCAGATACTGCAGGTGGCCTCTCTATTGAAAGGCACAAGCAAAAGATAGATGACAGCAATCACTGTGTAACATCAGAATTCAGGTTTGTTACACACAAAAAATCAGGCCTGAAAATTATCTTTATTCCAGCTCTGATAGACTTTTTAAGTCCCTATGTCCATGTATTCAGATTCTGAATTGTCTGTTTTCATCTGAAGTAAACACTATGGAAGGAAAACAAGATCTCCTTAAAGCAGAGTATCTTGTCCTTCTTACTAGTCTGTATCAGCTTTGGTTTTTTTTAGATTAAGACAGAAGAGTTAGTAAGAATATTAGACATTAAAAGGAAATTCTGGAAAAAAAAAAAAATCCTGTTTCAATGTACTGCAATTTATGAACTTGTTAGGAATGGTGTCTGGTGGCTGTGCCTTACTCTGAGAGACAGAGAGGAAGGGAAGGGAAGGGAAGGGAAGGGAAGGGAAGGGAAGGGAAGGGAAGGGAAGGGAAGGGAAGGGAA
>JANVCC010000033.1:12880043-12981136 GCA_025345505.1 Todiramphus chloris collaris | reverse complement strand
TATCTATCTATCTATCTATCTATCTATCTATCTATCTATCTATCTATTATGTCCCTAAAAGCTACTTGAGTCTTCTATCTATCCCAGGCTTGACAAATATTTGGCCTTTCAAATAATCTGAGAGAAATCCCAATCCATTGAAACCAATGGCTTAATTCCTGGAATTAGGATTTCATGTGTTTGCTTTATTTTATTTCATGGTAAGAGGTTTCAAGCAATCTAAATTATGTTGTAATATTGACTTTGTGGCATCAGTATTAAATGCCGAATTATGATACATGCTTTATTTGCTTGACACAGTAAATAGAATTTAGTTCTGTTTTATAGAGCTGGTGTAATTTAGATACTGACATTTTTTTTTTTAGCTGACTTTTAAAAATTTTTTTTCATGTTTCTAGCAACTAGGAGAGATATACAGGTTAAAAGATTAGAGGGAAAGATTCAGGTGGAAAAATTATCCAAATGCCAAAACTCCTCTCAGGGAGTCCAATATCTCCAATATATTATAATTGAGATTTAGGGTCAAATAAAAAATGGTGCATGAAGTGCTTGTATTCTCTGGTTTCCATGTTACCTGCTCAGAGTGAATTGCATATGTATGACGGTGTTCCTTGTTCCTCCTGTCTGAAGCTTCAACATACAAAGAAAACGAATAAACATTGTGCTTTGAAATTTCAGTTCAGGCAATGGAAACAAAAAGCAGAAAATTGTGGTACTATGGATAATAACTAAAGCTCTTGTTATATGCTGCTGTATTAAATATAAAACATTTTCATTTCCTTTGTATAGGAAATTCAATAGGACCTGAAAAAGGGGTCAACCAAGTACTGTGACTCCCGCAATAAAACGTGAGTGGTGCTAATATTCCTTTTTCAACTCTCATGTGACTGCAAAGAACCAAACAGATAAAATATAGCTTTCATAAAACTGGAGGTTTGGTGGAGAATTAGCATGAGAGTTGTGCAGGCAACTTGCAAACGGAAGGCTGGCCAAGAGCTCAGATTTATGCTATGAAATTTAAATGGTTTTCTCCTGAGGTTTTCTTGAAAATATCACTGCATGTGGTCATGTTGGTTTACTGGCATATTTTCCTGAGATTGTTTTCAAAGTGAAGGAGGGAGGAGAAGGAGAAAGAAGCCTGTTCCTTTAAGAGACACATAAACATCAGAGCATTAGGGCAGCATATAAAAATGCATATTATAAATAGTACAAATGGGAATTTTAAACATTCAGGCATATCCAAATTTGGACTACAGGATAGTTAAGAAAATATAGGAAATGTCTCCAGACCAGGGATGAAAATTTTATTTTCTTTTCAAAAGCGTGTTTATAGTGTCACATATTTTATCTCCATAGATTTCAGCTGTCACAAACCTACACTAGAAAATTGTAAGGACCAAAATATAAATTCTCTTTAAGTTTAAAGAGATTTTGCTTGCCTATCTATCTGAGATTCAGACAGAATTCAGACACGGGTACTTTAGTAGTTGAACTATGTTTTTCCTGGTATACCCAGTACAATTTTAGTAACTCAGAAACAAGAGATCACAGACTGAAATTAAGGAGGAAGCTTATAAGCAATATAAGCCTATAAGCAATTCAAGCAGAATTTAATTACACAAAGGGTAGCTGAATTATGGAACACATTGCTGAAGGCAGCAATAGATGCAAGAATTATAAATCAGTTCAAGAAAGAGCTCAGAGAAAGGAAATCAAAAAGTAAAACAAATCAACCCTTTTAAAAACATCCCAGGGTTAAATGGGGCAGGCCACAGCGGACTCAACAGTCAAGCCCTTTTCCTTTAAATGTTCCTGTGTTTCCTAAGGAAGAAACTAAATAGTGCCTCCATTGATTTCCATAAAGGCAGTAGTTCAGTACCAGAAATACATGAGTGTGTCTTTTGTGCTTTACCTGTGATTACAGAATTTTGTTGCATTTCCTTTTATTTCAAACTGCATTTAGGCTTGCACTGTTTTACATGACTCTGGCAGTATAAAGGAGCCATGAAGTAAGTGTAAATATGATTTATGCTCCCTTTACCATTGCAAAGTGATGTATAGTGTCCTTAGGGAATGTGAGAATCATGCCCAGTGCGTGTGAAACAGACGCATAAACTCTGCTTCATTTTATTTAACAAGCACATTTCTATGTAATGTTTGTTTGCTTGGGTTTTTTTTCTTAATATCATTTTAAGATTCATATTCATTTCTTCTTAGACAGACAGAATTGACTTCAGCATTCTCAATGTATTAATATTTCACTAATCCTATATATATATATCTCACAAATGATGTTTTATACATACATGTTCAAACAGGTCACTATTAATAGATCTCTGTTAATTTTTCTCATTTGTAATATTTGCAGTCTCAAGAATATTAAACATAGAAAGAGATAAGCGAAGTAGTGATTACTCAGCACTATTACAATGGCATCATTTTGATATCAAAAAGAACATTTCAAGGATGGTTACTGCATAATTGATCAAATACCCCACCAAATCCTTCATATAATTGCAGTGTTGATTTTAAGGCTGATTAAACAGAAACAAAGAAATAAAACTCTGCCTTACATGCAAGAAAATTAACAAAATAGAATCTTCTGGAAAAATCTGTGTTTGCCTAATTTGTGCACGCACTTACAATAATTTAATGGAAAAAAATAAGTGCGTATATTTTTCTATGAGTATATTCACACTTTTGTGAATGCTGACTGTGGGAGACATTGTGGCTGAAGCCAATATTAATTGATGCTCTGGGTCTTAGTAACACATATTGTTTGAATGTCAGCATGGAAAGAAGCCTTTGTGAGAGATTGCAGCAATATTGCCTCATGTCCCTTTTTAAAAGCATTACACTTTCATGTCTGAACTCTGATGTAATAACTGGAATCAAGTGCTTGAAAAATTAAAACAAGTTTGTATTTTGTTGTTTTGTTCTTGTTTGTTTTGTTCTTCTTGTTGTTGGTTTTGTTTGTTAATTTGTTTCAATTATTAAAAATGCTTTCCACAAAGATTTAAGATGCTGGCACTACAATGACTGGAGTGTCCATTATGTGTTAAGTAACCTTGTACTACACATTTGGGATTTTATTATCATCAGTATCATCAGTGGCATTCAGAACCTGGAGTGCCCAGTGATTCAGAAAGCCAGACCTTTCATTCTATCTCTGTATAGATGATGTCCCTCTACATGTCTGCAAATTAATTGAAAACACAGAAGTAAAAAAATAGCTTTAGGATCAGTTCCTTAGAAGTGGGGTGCATTGTCTTAATAAGTATCAAACTGTAGATGTCAAACCTAATTGTCCTGGTTTATTTGGTTTGAAAAGCTGTTTATTACTATTTGTTATTTAGTATTAATTTCATTGTACTGAAAAATGAATAGGAGCTTTTTTTTTTTTTTTCATATGGCAATTATTGACTCCAAAAGGGAAACTATTTGATTAAAACAATCAACATTATAATTTGCATTAAAATTGGAGCAGAAGACAAGATTTAAAGTGGATGTGCATGGCAGTCATATTTATGCCTATGAACGGGTTTTTTTTCATAGCAAAAAGAGATAAAAGATTAAGGAAAACCCAGAAGAATAAATAAAAGTGAAGAAACTGCTGATGCAGCCATACATCAGGAATAGCATTACTTTTAGATTTATGCATGGAAGACAAAGAAATCTATATGAGCTCCTGCCTGTATCTTCCCTCCCAGCACTTATGTTAAAAAAAAAAAAAAAAAGCAAATTAAATGTAATAGCTTTAACATTATTTTACAGAAACACTTTTTCATTCTCTCCTATTGATCTACACCTTCTCACTTTCTTTACCCTTGTCAAAACTTCATGCCTGTCTCCTAAGCACAGGAACAGAAATCAGCATTGTCTTGTTTTGACTGCCATTGCTTTGCGATCTTAAATGGTCCCTCAACCCTTTTGTCAATATTTATTGATGGGATCCACAGGCACTCTGAGTGATCCCACTCTTGAGGGGCATAAACCAATAGCAAGCTGGGAAGGGAAGGAAACAGGGGGCCTGCTCCAGGCAAGAACTGGTTAGGAAATATCAGAAAGCTCAGGAGCCATTGACAAAATGTCAAACATTTCAAATCCTTGATTGTTTTTCTTCCTAATGCCATGCTAAACAGAACTATTAATCTACCCCTAAAGCGGAAACAGGTACATATACATATATGCACAACACATGCATGCACGCCCAGCTACATGCACATATACACAAATAAATAGTCTGCAGGGAAATTAAGCAACACCAGTGAAAACATGTACAGAGAAACTTCTTGGATAAATTAACAGTGCAATTACATTAGATGACATACCAGAAGATGGATGAGGAAAACTTGGCTGGTATTATGTTCTGTTTTCAAATTGCAATTTATTTGAGGGTTTTAATGGATGCCTTATTAAAACATCTCAGTATTGGTCAGGTTTCAGCGTATGTCAGAGTAGCCCATGATTGATGACACCCTCTGCTGCTTCCCTTGCACATTTGCAGGGAATTTAAGCAAAGAGGGAATGAACAGAGCCTCAGATTCGTATTGATCGTGTGAAGGTGCACTGCCTGAGAGCACAGTCTAATAACATTCTCTTAGCTGAACTGCCTCACATGAACGCATTTATTACAAGAACTAAAATGTTATATTGCTCAGGATAAAAGAACATTGTACAAACAAAAGAGTAAGCAATGAACAAGAGAGAGAAGGAGAGAAAAAGAGAAAGAAATACAAATGTGTAACTTTAAGCAGTGAAGCAATATTATCTCCTAAGAGCATATTTCAGACAGCCAAAAGAATGATGAATGTAACTGTTTTCTATGTGTAGATATAAGAAAATCTTCTGAGGAAAAACTGGAGACAGTAATTTCATTTTTTCTTTTTTTTTTTTTTTTTAATCCATCTCATTTAGATGAGATCCTGTAATTATATTGGTAGCAATGAGGGTGGAGGTCAGAGCTAAACACAATTAGGATTTTGAACATCAAAATGGATAGCTTGACATTAATCATTTGGCCATCCAATGTCTTTCTTCATCACTTTAAGTACTATATACTGTAGTTAATCGATCTGACCGTCACTCATTTGATAAGCGAAAAACACTTGTACCTAACTGGTGTAAACCTTAAAGAATCTCTTACACCTTCAGAGGGCAGCTCCTTGATAGATTTGGATTAGATCCTTATAATATAAGAGACATTTCCTATTGTGCTGTGAGATTTGTAAGATACCTGATTGAAAAAGAGGAAGTTTCCATGATCTCAAAACTGCAGATGCACTGTTGGCTCTTACCTCTAAAAACACCCCTTTAAAGAAATCCACAGGAGTATTTCATCACATCAGCAATATTTGGTTAACCAATATATATTTTTTTGTCATTGTAAATGGAGTCAAGCTGAAGGTAAAATGAGATAATCAACTACAGATGAGGCAGAGTAGAAATACTCTTGCCCCTAGGTACCTCAAAAACACAATACTGATTACAAATAAAAATTCAGGTTGGGCATTAAAATCCAATTCTTTCAGGTGCTGAGTACTTGTCAGTACCACTACTGTATCTCTATCCCATTCACTGTGACTATCTCTTGGCCTGCAGGAAGCACTCCATATCATCCATGATCAGATCTCCAAAACACTCCCCAAATATCTATGCTCAGGGATTAAGTACTGTCTCATCTCTGTCATCACTGCCTCTGGCTGTTTGCAACTCTGATACCATTTCAGTTTCAATTCCAAGTCTAAAAGATTATTTGTTTGACCTGCCTTGCTCATCATTATCTGAGCTGCTAATTTTATTATTCTGTTAGCACCCTGGGCTGCATGGTATAAAGTGGCACTATAAAAGTGTAGTTTGATTATATTGGAATCATTCAGCATCACGGGCTTAGCAAACAAAATGCAGCACTCCCACCCACGCTGCTATGATAACAAAGAAGAGACCGTAAAGAACAAGGGAAAGGGAGGACAAAATCTGTAACAAGGATAAACAGGAGTAAAAAAGCCGGTGCAGTTGAGGAGCTATACAAATTTTCTTGTTAGACATGGACAAATTTCCCATGTGCCTTTCTAAGTCATCCTGTAGTTAAAACATAAATAGAAGTAACAGTAATAATAATTATTTAAAAAATCATAATTCTGCAAAACTTTTGCTGACTAGAAACAAAGGAAAAAAATTCTACTTCTTAGAATTAATTTATAAAGGGATGACTAGGAGAATTTAGAATTCTTGGTCAGAGCATCAGGTCTTGATCTGAACTCAGAGAACTCACTGTTCCATCTTTTTTCCATTTCTTTTTTAAACATCCCCACTTGGATGTGCATCTTAAACAATCAAATCACAACTTACTTTTGTAAGTTGATTTTTAATTATAGACAGGGTCCTTTAACATTCCCCAGATTTAGCACTAGTTTGTCCTTTGAAGTATTGACTGCAGAATAATAATTACTGGATTTTCCTGCTTTTGTTTCTGAGCTTTTTTTCCTTTCCTCCACCTCCACCTTTTACTTTCTAGGTAGGTGACAAAGCTGACTTGAACTTCTAAAAGGAAAAAAAATCCATTTAAAGTTTTTACATTTGTAGTTCACACTACTCTTGCTACTGAAGACCTCATGTTTGTTTCTTTGTTGGAGAAGCACTAAAATGGCTGCCGCATGTTGCAGGCATGTTATAGCATAAGAAAAATGTTTTGTGAAACAGAAGAATTCATATACTTCAACCAGAAAACTTAGTGTTGTGCTTAGCCTCCTGTGACTGCTTCAGATCAGTATAGATATCACCTGAGCAAGCCATGAATAGGTAACCTGGCCAAATCATAAACCTGATTGTGATCTTCAAAACAATTCCATATTGAGAACCATCGTTTAAAAATATATATAACATAATAAGATTTCAACTATATTTTTATAGATGAAACCTAGTAGAGATTCAGTATTAATAAATAACAACTTTTTCATCAATAAGAATTGAAACTCTCATACTACTAAGTGTACCTTAGAAGATGCAGCTCCAATAGTTTCATTTTTTGCAAGTCACATTGATCTCAGTTTCTTGATTAAAGGCAGTAACCATGTCTATTGTGGCTAAGATAAATAAACAGATATTTTCTGGCAGTTTAGTGCACAAATGCAACCTCCTAACCCTCACCATCAAAAGGTCAAAAGCTGCAAAACCTAGTCCATTAACCTCTGTAAATGGTTGTGATATTAAAAACTGACTCTCAATATCTAAGGGTCATGATCTAGTGCAATAACCATCAGCAATAAAGAATTATGACTATAGTACATTATCCATCTATAAAATGGGCATTTATGACACCAGCACATTGGCTATCTGTAACAGGCATGGACCACCCTTTCTAAGAATCATTACACACTTTCAATTATGGGGTTATGATATGAGCTGTGAAAACTTATTAAGTTTTAAAACAGAGTACAGAACTACTTTCTGTATATTTAGTAAAACAGAATTAAAAAACCACAGGCTAATGCAGCTCAGTAGAAATAACAGTTTAAATGATCACTCTCAGCCTGTACTGTACTTTAATGTAGAAATTTCATATATAATTAGATATCACATGATTGCCAGAGATCCTAGGATAGGTAGAAACCTATCAAGATGCAGAGGGGCTCTTTCAAGAAAAGGGTTGGCTACTTTGTGCTTATAGCAGTTTTTTCTGTTTGTTGAACAGAGCTGTAGCTTTCCAAGCAAAGCAATGTATTTGGGAAAGAAGCATACAGCAACCACACTTTTAGTGGTGTAAATGTCAATTTAATCACAAAAAGTCTGTTTACAGTGAAAGAAGGTGAGGGGGATGTCAATTTAAGAAATATGATAAATAAATGCAAATCAATTTGTGAATTTTTTATAATGTTAAAAACAGCTGTCAGAAGGGGTCAAAAGAAATCTTTGCTACATTACATGTATATATGTATAAATATATATGTATGGATAGAGGATTTTTTTTCATTTGCATGATGTCTGTTTAAACTGTTGAGGTATCTTATCTGCAGAAACTGAGGACAGCGAATTCTTTAATCAATCACTAAAACTCTGATGATACATTAGCTTGGAAGACCTGCAAAAATCCAACCCACTCTCCCTTTTAAAGAGCAGCTGGTCTTGCTAATTAAAATGGAAAAACTCCATCCATCTTCATTTGCAGAGAAGTCACCCAGACAGAGACAGAACTTCAGCACCCTATTGTAGTTTCACGGGATGTCTGAAAGGGCCAGGGAGGAAGTAGAAAATATCCATTATTTTAATTTTGACAACCAATACAGAGAAGCCTTTTATTTGTAATTAGATGTGAGAGGTTATCAAAGCTAGAAGCAAGTAACATACCAATTTTGTTTACTCTTTCTTTTTCCCTTACGTTTAATGTATAATTTACTCAACCATGGAGTCAACAGCCCCCTCTTAGGAATGGAATTAACTACACCAATATTGTCACACCATTTTGTTTCAGTTACTGAAAAATAAGGAAACATCAGGGCATAAAAATATGTTGCAGATTTAAAATGAGTCTGTATTCATTTAAGTCTTTACTTAAATGAAGTCTTTACTTAAACATGAAGTCTTTACTTAAACAGAAGAAAGTCTTCTTCTCTTTCTGTAGTCTGTAGTAATAATAAAATCCCTCCTAGAATAATACTTAAGTGCTCCTTCCTGCTTCAGTTCCACCAATGAATTATGGAATTGTTTTTTTATCTATGAAACAGAAGAAACACGTAGCACTAAGCAGGTCTATTTACCCACTGACATGATTTAGGGTGACACTGGGCACTAGGACTCAGTATCTACTCATAACATGACTAAGAAGAAAATTATCTACAGCACTCAGTCTTTTGGAGAACGTAATGGGGGGGTGTTGCCTGCAAAGGGTAGAGAAGTGGTAAGAGAGGGTGCCTGAGCAGCACTCTGGAGATACTGAGACACTGTGATACTGAAACAATCCAAAGTAGGCTACATTTGAGCTTATAGCCTTCCTCTTATGAAAACTCTGTGTAAATAGGATTGCATGAATAGCAGCTACTTTTACCTCTTCTAAATATCTCCCCAGTGTAGAAGCTGAAGGTAGAGGTCACCTGAACATGCATCCTTTTATGGCAGTGGAGGCCAGTTCATCTTCTGTTCTCCAGTCTTTTTTTTGCTGAAAGGGAAAGAATAGAGCATCTAGCATGTTGAGTTCAAACAGTGGCCACAAAGAAATTATTTTATTAATGAGATTCAATACTAGACATTTTACCAGCAGAACACCTCATTTTCAATGGGCTTAATAGCTGTCAACCTCTGGAGGATGCTTTAGAGCATCTTTTCCCTTCTCTCTGTGCGACGGTTTCCTGCCAGGCTGCCCCAGCCTATGGCCAGTGTGCCAGATCTCCTTCATTAGGGGATGTTAAAACACCACATCAGAATCTGTCTTCTGTGGTTAATTAAAATGTTAAAACATAACTTTGTTTCAGGTGTTGTCATGTCTCCCAGAGATGGGCTTATTTTCAGTTGTAGTATGCCTTCAGCTTCTGCCCTAATTCAAGTGCAGTACTAAGCAAGGCAAATGTACATAAATAGTCACTATGCGCATTCAAAGGGCACACAAATGAACTTAATTTGGGCATCATCTACATTTCATATGCAGGTTGTCTTTGAAATCTCAGTACATTTTCTGTGAAATATATGCTTATTTTCCCTGTTTCATGCCTTTCTGTCACTCCTTGATCTTTTAGAACTACTGAAATGTGGAGGAAATGTGTCCTTTATTCTAAAATATCAGGGTCTAAAATAAGATAAACAATATCTATAAATTTTTAAACTTTAAGAAACATAGATTTCTGGCACATAATTATAAACTTCCAAAGTGTTGACCAACTTAATGACTTTTCATTATGGGCTTTGTTCATTGTTTTTCACCAGTTTTATAGGCAAGAAGGAACATAAAGTCTTTTATATGATCTGCAAAAATATCAAGTGTTCAGTTGTTTAAGTTATCTAATCTCTGTAAGTTTCTTACTGATCGTAAGTTTTATGGCCCGTAAGAGAGATCATCCTCATTCTGATGGAATAGTTTGAGCAATGAGTAGTAATAATGTGAGTCAGTTAAGTTATGATTCTACTCCTGGCCTAGTGTCAATGGATATTTAGGTTTTGTATTTTCACGTGACTTTATCTAGAAAAGTACTTTCCAGAAACATATTCAATTGCAGCTGTTGTGTGCATGGAAATTTTATAGCCATCAATGCGTTCATAGTTTTGGTTCTCTCAAAGTATTTGTAAGAAAAGCTTCCCTAGTTTATTAAATTCTTTAAAAATGTCATGTCATGACCAGCTAACATACCTGAGTTGTCATGTGAATTACTTACTGAAAAGGTAGATATATGTCTTTGTCCAGTTCATCTGCATCATATTACTTTTACAGACATTCTAGCAGTACGGTACTCAGGACTTATCTTAACCTTTTCCTCTGTTTCTTTATTTAGGTTTAAAGACATTATTTTTATGCAAATATTGAAAATTAGGAAGAGCAATCTTTTAAACATCACTGAAGAAAAACCACCACTGGAAACAGATTAGAACACCACCAACAAAACCACACACACTCTTAGTAGTTAGTTGAAATTTGATTTGACAGGTGGAGCAACCACAACTGGCAAATGATTTATTGAGTATATATAGCTGCATAATGGACCTTCAGCTAGTTATAATAACCAGATATATTCCATGCCACACTCTGTCAAGAAGGCTCTTCCGATTATCTCCCAAAGTGGCAAGGTTAGCCAATTCTTTCAGGAGGCACAGTTTCCTGAGACTTATGTGTTCAGTCATGGTGCAAGCAATAAAGCTGATCCCACTAAGGGGTTAAACACAGGTCTGAGCTGCATAAATCTTGGCAATTTAAACAAAATGACAGATTTCAAATTATCTCTATGAAGCTATTTTCCCAGTTGCTGAAAATATTAAATTTCAGTAGCACCTTTCAGATTGTATTTAGAAAATAGTTTCCATTGTAGAGAGCTAAGTGCACTAAAAGAGCCCAAACATTCAAGTATGTAATGCAACTGAACAGAAACACAATATGAACCTTCAATTCAAAAAAATGCATACACCTCAGCAATGCTATTTTTAATGTTCTTTATTAATAATTTAGGCTCTAATTTTGCAAGGTCAAAGCTTCAGTGGCATTCCTTACATTGTTTGCTGTATTTAGGTTGTTTTGTTAGTTCTTTACAAAGCCATGTGTAAAATATTCGTTTGAGATACCAGTATTATAGTTCCAAATTAAGCAAGGTTTGTTTGCTAAAATCTTATGCACTTTCTATATTTTAATATGTTTTTAATGTAGAAATAATGATAAGGAAAAATGCTACCAAATACATAGTCTCATAAAACATCTTGCTATAACGTGTAAATAAAACCCCTTTTTTTTTTTAAATTATATTACTGAACACTGACCTTCCTTTGTGAGCAGGTACTTTCAGGCATTTGATTACTTTATATACCATATGGCTGACAAAAAGCATTTTAATTCTGTTTAGAGCTATACTAAATTGAGAGAAAAATCTGCTTTGTGACTTTAGGAGACTGAGCAGGAGTATATATTAAATCACATCCTTGCTCATCAATACTTGTGCAAAGTAACTGTTTCAAGATTCTTCTTCCTTCACACAAAGTCTAGCTGTGAAACAAACCTTAGACAAAATCCTAGGGTCTTGCTCAAGGGAAAATTGCTGTAATATAACACAGAAGATGCACTCAGGAAACCTGGTGTATCCTTAACAGACTCTCTTCTCATCTCCCATCTTGTACTTTATAAGTTGAACATTGCACTTGCTATTTTATTTTATTTGGATGTATCTTGAGCTTTTTATGTGTCTCTTTATTTTATTGATCCTCTCTGCACTCTTAAAAATAATGGGCTTTTAGAACCCCAGTGCTACTAAAATTTATCTTTCTCACTTTCTTGCTCATTCCTTTTTAAAGCACACACGTTTAGTGGATAACCTTTTACATGATCAGACATGATCAGTCAATTACTAACACCAAAACCCCCCAGTCCTGTCTATTAGAGTTTACTTTGTTAGAGAAAGGGAGCATACACAGTTACATGCTCCTTGTTGTCTCCCTGCTACCAGGCTACCCATTAACTATTTTTCTGAAATCTTTTTTTGGTGCAATGCTGTGTGATAGGCATGTGTGTCCTTCTCATGCTGGTGAATTAAAATTCCACTCTCAGTGAGTAAGATGAATTGTCCATTTAACCAAAGCTGGATTCATTCTCTTATTGGGACAGGGGAGGGGGGAGAGGGGGATGCTGGAGGGCTGAAGGTGGGAAAAGCAAGGGGCAGAGTGCCAGCTAGGCTGCAGTATTCAGTTACATGTGAAATGATTTGTAATTCTGAGTAATCACTTAGGACAAGCCCTTGCACCATTTTATCTATACATGACTCTAGGCCAAAGTCAATACTCATAGTAAAATAATGAGATGAAGCTAACTGAGCCCCTTTTATTAATGCTCCAAGGAGCAAATCTGATGCTTCAGTTTCTCCCATGGAAATTATCCACTTCTTCCTAAAAATTAACAAGTGGGTCACGCTGCCCAGTAGTAGCCAGGGTTCTTGCCTTCGAAAAACCAGGGAAAAATTTCCTGTCTTATTTGTGCACCGTATCATGCTTTGCCCAGCTGCAGGTAGAGGCATATGAATTTTGCATTACCTGTAGGCTCATTAGAGAAATCTGTATGTCTCCTAATAGTTTTTCCTGACTTGGAGAAAGGAAAAAAACCCACACAATGAAAGTCCAGTAAGTCAGAAGGAAAAAGCAGTACACTGCTTGAGATGTGTTTTTATTCTTAGTACCATTAACACTATGAAGTAATTCAACTACACAAGGAACTCCTTAGCAATGTAAGGAATGGAGCCCTCACTGTTGTTTTCTTGAAGTGTAGTCACGTTATCACAGGCAGCTTTTCATACTGCAGCAACTTGCAATTTCTTTACAATACCATAAAGAAATATTCTTTGTCCTTGCTTCATTCTTCTGTGATTGTTCATCATGTGGAATCCTGGAACAGTCAGTTGCTTATTTATCATTTTGTAACTTATGTTTTTCCCCTTCAGCTACAACTTTTTGTGTAGTTTTCTGAGTTTTGCATCCTGATATATCTCCAATTATAGAGCAACAGGCTTTGGCATATCCTGGAATCAACGTATATTAGCATATGTGAAATGTTATATGATTGTTCCATAAATATAACAGGCACACAAAATTTCCCCCAATTACATTACATAAAATCAAAGGTTTTGAATAGAATACTGGATTATAGTCCCCTTAAGCACACATTTTTTCAAATGACCATAAGAGAATTAGTGAAGGAAATTCCTCTGGATTTTAATGAAGCACATCTGAAAATCTTGTCTGCTTTTAAGAAAAAGTATAAATATAACGTAAGTTGAAATAATTTTATCAACAGATGCAGTTTTCCTTTCATACCCAAACACAAAACTTCCAAAACAGCACGACACTTACCTTCACAAACTCAGATGAATCTAAAAGTATTAAAAATGTTTCAAGTATCAGCATTAAAAACAAAGATCTGATTTCTCTTAGCACATGAACGATTTTAAACAGGTATATAGGAGATTGAAAACTTATAAACTTCAGTTTCTACCTTCCACTCCCAAAACAGGAAAGGTTAGAATTAGAAAGTTATAAGAAAGTTCTGTAAATTTTGCATGAAACTGAAAAAATCTGTGGTGATTTCTTTCCACTGCTCCAAGAGGAACCTCACAAATTAGAAGCTTTCTTTCAAAAAATGCTGGTTTTCAATATTAAAATAATTCTTAAAAGCCTGTCCTCCGTAATGAAAAAAGTCAAAATTCATTATTTTGAGAAATCAGTTTCCTATGCATTTAATCATTGTAATGTTTCATTAATGTATCATTTTATTTTTCATTTTAAATTTTGTTCCGTCAATTATAGATCTTGACATGATTGCTGTCTTTGAATATTATGTAATATAGTAGGTTTAATGCACAGGCTTTACATACAGATCAGGACCACTTTGGCTTAAATGTATGCAAACAAGTTACTTGATTTGCAATAGGAATTAAACAATTTGCCATTCTGTAACTGGTTGTTCTAGCTGTGCTCTTGAGCTGAGAATAACCATTTGTATCACCCTTTTCTGGATGATCCTTTATGAAGACACATACACCTCATAGCACAAATGAAGACCATATTTCCATTCAGCACCTGCCCTGATGTTTGATGTAGATGCCTCCTGTAGGTCTGAATCACGATCTGTGCTGAGGAGGCCATTTTGTCTTTTAAATGTGTTCACAGAGGGATTAGAGAGAATCCAGTAAATCCAACCAACTCTGTAATTTGAATTTTAGAAAGTGAGGTGGTGAAGTATGATGGATACAACCTGCTCTATCACTTAGCTGTAGTCTACTTCAGTTCTAATCAAATGCTTGATTAATTAATTGGAAGTAAAACTTACTGCAAATTCTTTCAGATGTTATATTTATTTAATTTAATGTTGAGTTTATTTGCTGCCCTAATATTTATTTTTACAATTATTTGATCAGAGTTTTTCTTCCTCTGTGTAGAGGTTTTTCTGATGCTGCACACTACAGAAGATTTTCATAAGGATATTTCTTAGTGTGATAGTCTGGAACTAAAGGAAGGATGTACTATTCTCACAAGCAAGATGCACTCAATAAATACACTTTTAGGAATATACTTTTAGCAAACAAATAAGCACTGTTTAAAACTTACTCATTTTTTCTTATCTTGTAAGAAGAATAGGAAGAAAACATGAAAGCAGAACAGAACAATATGTATTGTGGAAGGTGGAAAGAACCAGACTTACAGGAAAGGAGTCAACATCACAAATTTATCATGTAGCTTAAAACAAAGCAAAAAATACCCACAAAATCTGTGAAGTCTTGCATAGCTTGCACAGGAAGCTACAACCTTTTGATTATCTGAGTTCTCCCAGAGTAGAAACAGTGCTTGATAAAGATGAATAAGTTAATGGGCCCTTATTTCCTCATAAAACACTAAAAATCAGATAAAATATTTGTGGTTTAGAGATGGCAAATTTGTAAGAGCATGTCCTATCTTATTAACAGAATTTTAGCAACAAAATGTCTTGCTACCTACATATCTCAAGAAATATCTATACATATCTCCAGAAATACAGTTAACTTTGGGAAGCTACTGATACGGACCTGTCTTTTGAAACCCTATTTGTAAAGTCCTTATAGGCCTACTAACCATGAAGGATATGCTTGTGTAATCCTCTGACAAATGAGTTAAAACCTACAGAAAGACAATCTAGAGCCTAAAAAATGCATCTCTCAATTTCATCTTCCTGGTAAGAAACTTAGAAATAACACTGTCTTGGTGTGAAAACATCTATGTGGGGCAAATGCATCTAGGTCATGCAGAAAACAGTATGTTGCCGTAGCTATCATTAGTGTAATACACTTCACAGCAAGTCCTACTGTGAGCTAAATTCAGGCCCAGTGGGTGCTGCACTGCTGACTTCAATGAAGCTGCACCTGCTTATGCCCTGACTGAATCGGTCCTTGCTTCTACAATAAGAATAGTATTTCAATCACTGCCATTCACTGAACACTATTTCAACAGTCTCTCAGTGTGAATTCCTGATATAAAATATCTGTTGTGCTGTAGCTGGTTATTCCTTCCTACCCTGCTTGCCCACCCCTCTATCATTCCTCAGAGCAGCCCACCATCACATTACAAACTGCCTCTGGCAGCACTGATCCAGTCATTGGGGCAGACACAAGTTACATCCAATACAAGGGATGATTATCTCATGTCTTAGAAAGGTATTTTTAGCTGCTGGCACAAAGTTTGGGCACTTCTAAAGAGTGCTAGAGGGGCACACATTGCCTTTTTTCAAGTGTGTTGCTATCTAAAAATTCACAAGATATTTACAATCTTCATTTTGAGAAAAAAAAAATTGCATGTCCTTTTTCTCTCTGTCATTTGTAATTGCTAGACTACATCAGACCTGACTAAGAACACTTAAATAAGATTGAAAGATGTCACCACTTGAGAACTAGACTATCAGTATGACTTATAGATGTTTCTCCATCTACTGTGGGAGGTGATCTCACCTACCTATTCTTTTAATTTTATTTGATATCTGCAGCTGTGTTTCCACATATTTCTTTCTTCATGGTTGTTCTTTTTACTTTGTCTCTCGTTCTCTATTCTGTCCTGCTTTATCTTGCAGGATCTAAAACTGATCTCTGGTTCTGAAGAAGTTTTCTCACCTTGTCCTTCAAAAGGTTATGGTGTATTTCTCATTATTTTAGTGGTATGAAGAAAAATGAATATTTGTAGAAATAAAGTTTTATTTCATTTGAGATGGCTTCCCTAATCTAATGGCAAAACATAGACATGCTTAATGGAAAAAAATAGATAATCCTTTTTTACACATATATGTTTAAAACTCCACTTCCTGGTGGACATAAGATACTCCCAAAGGAGAATGGTAGCAAGGGCATCTTCCTCTTTGCTGGAATGTGAAGAAGACCTAGCTACCTACAAGCTGATTAACCCTGCAGTCTCCTTCACATGAGAACAGTTATGGTAACATAAGCCAAACACATGGAATCCAGTCCAATGTAGCAGAGGTGGGCATAAAAAATTTTGAGGTAGCAGCTGAATTCCAGCCAGCATACAACCTTCTGGATGAGACTCATGATCTCTGTAGGAACTCAGCTGGTCTGAATACTCTGCCCAAGCATCAAGAGCCATACTTAAAACCTTTGAAATTGCTAAAAAAAATGAAGCCTAGTAACACACAGTATTACCACGCCTAAGTCACTGGCTGATCTGTGTTAGTCATATTTTTAAAAGAGGATAAAGATGTATATACATGTGAGTACTGGGGGATTTTTGAAAACTTCACTTGTCAAAGAAAACCTTAAATTAGTGTCCTAGTTTGAGTGAAAACAGACCTAATTCTGTTCAGTAATTTTACTTTTCAGCTCAGTTCTTCTGATTAACTGCATTTTCTGAAGTTAGCAGCCTGCTTTCACAGACAGTGTCTGCTTCTAGCAGTGATAACACCTCATGTTTAGAGTTACTACCAAGGATTGGTATGCAGACCAAGGCCACCGCTGGGTCTTGTGTACCACATTGGGGGGTGCAGAAAATGAAAGGCTGCACCTTCAGGGAGGAGTGGACAGGACGGGTAACTCTAAACTGGCCAATGAGGTATTCCATCCCATATACGCCATATTTGGTTTAGAGCTGTGGGATCCGAAGGGTCTCTGGGCTCTCTCCCCTCGTGGACTGCTTTGCCAGCTTTTGCTTGGCTTGGCTCGGGTCCTCTTTCGGTTCCTTCCTCGGAGCACCCAAGGAGGACTCTGTCCGTTCTGCCTTTGATCCGGTCTGCGTGTTCCTGAACCCGGTACCAGAATCCAGCTCCTGAACACAGCTCCCGTCTGCTGCGGGGCCCAGTCTGGGACTGCCCCGGTGCCTGCACAACATCAGTGGTGACAGTGATGTAATTACCATCAGGGGGGTTGGGTTCGATATATTGGGTTGTATATATTCCATTTTTATAATTATTAATTTCATTTTCATTAAAGCTGTTATAGTTTCCTTTTCTAATCACTAAGTCTCTCTCCCTTATTCCCTTTCTCTTCCCCTCTGGGGAGGGAGGGGGGTTAACAGAGAGCATCTGTTATAGGTCTAAGGGGCTGCCCTGACCCTAAACCGTGACAATTAGTAAATACACATACTGAAGAATTTAATTTTTTTTTTATAATTTTAGGAAGCTTGTTATACTTTTAGGAAAAGTTTTTATAACTCTTCTGCCAGAGCTGTGTTCCATTTCTGGAAGCTGCACACGTTCTCTGTCATCTACTAATTTCTGAAACCCAGTCTTTCAACTGAGTAAAAGAGTATGCCCTACAGCATTTATGGTACAACATGTAAGGAATGTGAATGATGACCTCAAGACTTTTAGCTCTGAAGTCTCATTGGAGCAACATGCCTCATTTATGTTTTGGGTTTTTTTTTTTTTGGCAACCATTTTGTTTTCATAGAGCTGAAATCTGGACAATAGAAAAGTGATTGAAAGAAAGCCCAAGCCAGTGCTTGATGGTAGTTTAATTGCTGACAGTCAGGTGAACACCTATAAAAAAATAAATTATACATTGAAGGTTATCAGTGTAAGACTGACTTTCAGAGTTGGACATCATAGTAATTCTGAGTCTTAACTTGAATTTACTTTTTCTGAACAATTTATTTCTTACAACACAATTCTGCTGCATTGCAATTTATGGGAGGAAAAACATAATTCAGTGGATTGCTGAATTTCTTGTGAGGCTATAACCTTAAAAGATATGTTACTAAAAGCTGCAGGATCTTTCAGATACAATTACTTGTAAAAGTCTGACAGTTCTAAAGTTATTCAGTAGACATTCTGAATTTGAAATATTCAGGGATATGATTATTTACATTTTAAGCTGGTTTATCTCTGTATGGTCACCTTGGCAACATAGAGGAATGGAAGTAACACATAAAAAGACTCCACCTCTCAATAAATGTTTATCATACAGTCACTTGTATTTACAACTCAGAATGATACTTTGTTAAATCCAGACTGAGCAATGCTGTTTAACTTAGCTACAAAAGTACTAAACATCATATTGAATATTACTTCCTATAGGAGAAATAAGAGCAATAGCACAACAGAAGCATCAGAAACTTATACTGAGCACAAGAAGATAACTTCAAATTATTTATAGGATGGAAATACTGTCAAGTCCCAATAAAAGTTGTCTACTAGATGTTACAGGTCAAATTTTTGCAATCTTTGGAAATGGCTTTTATTTTCATTACTATTACTTTCTCACTTAAAAACAAGAAATGACTAATGATAGTCTGGAAACTATTAACTTAAAAAAAGAACAGTTTAAACTGTTTGGTCCTCCTTTGATGAAGTGTGAACACTAGCCTTCTTTCCTGGAGGTGTTATTGTGATTCTCCTTCTCTGAAGGAAGAGAAGGGAGGGAGCAAAGGGGGATGAGTCTGTTACTTTGTTTGAGAGAAACTAATTCTGGTAATCAATTTATTAAGCTATAAGTAAATGTTACATTTCCTGTTTCCATTTTACATTCATGTTGTCATTACTGAATAATCTCTGTCAAAACCATGATTTGTTCTGTGAATCTCAGTTATTCAATGGACCTACATTTTCATTTTAAAATAAACCCACAGCATATATAAATGCAAAAATCTGAAGTATTTTTTGAAACAAGACAAATAAACTTTTAAAAGCCAACAATCAGAAAGCATGCTTGTAAAGATATGTATTTCTCACCTGTAAAGCATAAAGATAAACTAAAAAGAACATGAAAGTTAACTCCATCTTCCACCAGCATAATTTAAGAACAGCTCAAAATACTAACTCATAGTCACTGAGACAAATGTTCTGTTAATTTTGCTCTAGGTGTAGGGGTTATACTAGTATCTAGAAGTTTCAAAAGCAATCCAATGAGACTGCATAAGAAAATTGTTCCAATCTGGTACAGCAACAGATCTGAGTTTGTAATCATTCAGCTGTATAGGTCCAGGTCAGGCTTGCACACAGAGTTGTATTGCAGCCCAAGTAACTAGAACATAAGACCTTTGTAATGTAAACTATCTTTTCTCATGATATGAGAATAAGCATCACAGCCAATAAAGTAAAAGAGTTGAGCTAGTGAGGAGACCTATTGTACATACAGGCTGCCAGTATAAGGTGATTCTGAAAAACAAATAAACAAGCAAAAATCAAAACTTTACCTTCAGATTGGGTTTATACTGGCAAGGAGTTTCACATCACATAGCTGTGATGGTTTTGATACAGCACTTGGAGTCCTAAGGCAGACATTATCATTTCTGTGATGAAAATACAGCCTGTCTAATCCTAAAAAGGTTATATTCCATATAGAAAAAACAAGGGGAAAAAAAAAAAAATCAAGGTAGATAAAAGGTGGTGAATTGCTTAGAGTACACAACAGGTTAATGTCAGAGTAATCAATATAACACAGCTCTCATGCTTTCTGATTTAGGGACTCATTAGCTCTTGCATGCAGTACAATATCCTAGTGCAAACTTTATGACAAATGCTATGGATCAATTCAGGAAAAATTTTACTCCTTATTCATTTTCTTCTGTATGTTAATATATGGAGATACAGAGCATCAGATCCAGATCCCTGAATTGTTTCAACTCACAGTACTTACATAATACATCTAGAGTACAAGAAACCTCTAGTCTTTCCATTTTCTTTTAGTAGTTCCCTGGACAGAACAAAGAATGCATGCAAAATCATTGGTCTGACTCTACATCACCTGGAGATTCTCTCATGCTGTTAAAATCTAGTCCTAAATTTACAGTGCAATTTTTTTTTTCTGCTTTAAAATGCAAGCATGTGTATTTTACAGAACTGTTAGTCTCCTACCAGTCCTAGCAGTTTTGAAGATGAGTGATTGACAATTATGCTAAAAGTACCCGTTGTGTAGTAGTTCTCTTTCTGATATGTCATAGACCAGTTCACAAAGAATGCATCCTTTTCTGGCAATACTTTGGATATTAAATTTGAAAGTTAAAGCTCACTCTGTACATGAAAGGTACATCTGAGACACCCTTGTGATGAATTTCATTAACAGTTCTGTAACAATATCCTATGACAAAGGCATTTTTTGTAACTTGCAGATAAAAGATCTGCAAATCATTTTTTTCCAGTGGAGCTGGCTACGTAAGTTCCACTAACAACTGCAAAGTTTTAAACTTGTGGAATCAGGACTTTGCCTGCAGAGTACTGTTGGGCTAATACATTAATGTTGTTATCTAGCAACATGGAAATATTGCATGGATTTTATATACAGACATATATATGTACACAAATATTATAGACATTGTATATATTATTTCGGATTAATTGCCTGTTGGTTCTATTTGAAGATACAGCAGAAAATCCTATTTCTTTTTCTGTATACATACCAGACATATTATTTTAATTTTAGTCATGTGCACTGTGAAGTGTGCTTCTAGGTTTACCCTAGGCTCTCCCTGGTGACAAATAATATAAGTTCCCAAATGTGTTTTGACCCCCATAGGCTAAAGGCCAAACCTTCAAAGAAGGGCTTCTGAAAACCTTCCAAAGGATGCAGTTCACCACAGTGCCACAACTCATAGTTCAGGTCTGTGTGAACACCTTTGACAGTAGATGATAGCTAAACAAAAACAGAGTATGAAAAAAGATCCCTGTAAAAGATCCTTTTGGGCTACTCTTTTAAGAAAAATAAAGGAAATGCTCTAAAATAACTTCCCTCACACAATCAGATCAACTTAATCATAATCAGTTTACAAATTCCATCCTCAATTCAGCCTACTCCCCTTCCCCACAAAAAAAATATCGCAGGGCACAGAAATTAATGGTGCTTCTGCTTGTAAAGCTTGGTAACAGTGGAGATGGTATAATTACAGTCATATAAGGTGTGTTTCTCAGACACCACTATGGAGTAATACTACAGAGAAGCAGGACTGATGGCAGAAGATACAAAAGTACTGGCTGTTCCTTAGTGTTCTGTCTCTGAATTAACTTTCTAACACTAATTTTCTAATACTACAAGGTGAATGAAGCAAACTCCTGTTATTATGCAGTTTTATTCTAATGAGACATGGGAGTAAGAAGCCTAAATACAATGAGATGTTATCATGATTTAGACTCTGATAGCAGCTAAGCACCATACAGCCACTCACCCACCTCTCCCCTGCCCACCCTCCACACTCTTTCCTGGGGGATGGGAAGGACAATCAGAAGGGGCGGGGGGGTGAGGGGGGTGGCAGAAGTGAGACCCCAGAGGGTGAAATAGCAACAACTTAATAAAGCAACACAAAGAGAGAAGAAAACAGTAGTGATAATAATAGCAATAATGAAACTATATACAAGGTGAGTAATAGAAAGCAGGAAAAGCTCTATCTGTGCCCAAGACACCAACTTCCCCAGCTCCAGCCACACTAAGGCAAATTGAACACAGCCTCACTACAGCCAAGCCCTCCCCTTATATAGGGGCATGACTCAGTATGGAATCCCATTGGCTGGTTCAGTTGTTTATCCCAGCTGTGGCCCTTCCCAGCTGCTTGGCCCATCAGCTGTTTGTGATAATTAACACAAACCAAACCCAGGACAGGGGCTAACAATTCATACTAAAGGAACCCGCAAGAATTTACAGTCTGAAGAGACCTGTGTGCCTGGAATGGACATTGTAAATCATCTTGTCCAAACTGTTTTGCACAAAAAAGATTTGGTACTAGAAATCTAAATTAAGCTAGAAATAAAATAAGCTAGAAAAGGGAATTCAGTCATACAACTGAAGAATGAGGCATAAAATGTGACTTCCCTAATTCTGAACTTCTGAGAGTGAGTTTAATGTCTCAGACACAAACCAGTACTTCCTGGTTTATTATCATTTGCCAATAAGTTAGTTCAAACAAACAAAAATCAACATGGTTTTACTGTGCTTAGCTAACACTTTCACACATTTTTGGAAAGAAAAAGACAATTGAGTTTGACAGAGAGACATCTTGCAGGAACAGATTTTTACATGGAATTAAATAATTCCTACTGTCAGTTAGTGCTGCTTTTCTCATAGCATTTTAAGGTATTTAGTGCCAGATAAAAACATGTAATTAAAACAATTACAGAATTTTAAGTTTGTTAAGCCTTAAGAATTGATTCGATAACATTTACATTTTACATTTAATCTTGTTTGAGTTAGTTTTCAATTATTTAGGAAAAAAACTTTCAAAAAGAGTTTTTCTATGATCTTAGCAGGCAAAGAAAATTTAAAGAAAGCTCCTGTAGATTTCATGGAGAAATCAGCATGTTCTGCAAGCACATTAAGTTCTTCTTTTACTTCTGATTTAGTTGGACAATGAGGTATGTTCATTTTCACCTGGCTGCAGCAATCCTTTTGCGGATTATTTTGTTGATGGTGAAAGGAAGGTGATAGCCTGTAAAGGAAACAGTGCAGGCTTGTAGCTATGTTTAATATTGCACAGTTGCCTGTAGAATTGTCTTCTGCCTTCATTGCAATTTTCTTCAGGCTTGAATGCCTAGTTCATAACTAGACACCCCAGGTCTATAAACTCTTTAGGCAGGCCTAAATTTCAGACCATTAGAAGAACCAGCTTTTTCTAAGAGCAAATTTTAGCTCTTATCTGCTGCATCTTCCAGAAACAGTCAAAAGAAAGCTGTGATAACTACTTGTCCATTTTAAAATGGCAAAATCCCCTATTTAGCAGTGGGAATGAGCTTAAGTCCTCCTGTGGAAGTGCAGCCCAAGACTTTCTGGCCCAGAACCAGAGTACTGCCACCTGAGACCGCTGCAAAAACTAGTTCCTAAAGACAAGACTTCTGTTTGCCACATAAACAGACCCTGAACATGCTGTGTGCTAGCAGGTCATTAAAGGATTATTTGGGAAAGAGGGGATTTGCATGAAGCCAAGTAAAGTGAATATCCTGTTCATTGCCTGTATCTATTAAAATGCACTTTTGTGCCTCCATCTATGTCAGTTTTCTCAAAGAAGCAAGGACTTTCTGTGTTTAACAACCACTGTTTTAGTTTTTAAAATGCAAGCAGGAAATGTAAACAAAATCCAAGGCTTACTGTTAAGCTCCAGCCTTTAGTTTATTGGCTGAGGAACCAATCCTGAAGAATGCTGAACCCTCTGGCACTGATCCAAACCTGCACATGTCAACTTTAACACAAGGGGCCTAGTCCTGTGATTAGAGTTAAGCATGTGTTTATGTGTTTTCCTGGCCTTCAGCCAGAGTGCTCAGGACTTTGCAGGATCATGTCTTCAAAAAGATGTGCCAGTATCTGAACTTCAAAGTGATACTATTGCTCTTAAATCACTTTCCACACATGCTAGAGAGCAATACAGACTAGCCAGATCAGGCCATAGCCTCCTCACACCTTTCTTTGTCTCATTTTTTCAAGAGAAAGAAAAATGATTAAAAATACTTTGGTGTTTTCTGTCCACATTTCATGTATTGACTCCCATCAGATATCATTAAGAATAAAAATCTGGTGATGAGACCAAACCCCACTGTTTTCTCTGTAGTCTTTATGGTGAAATCTCCAGGCGCGAGTACAGATGCAGACTACCATCAAGTGTCAGCGCTCCTACACTGAACATTATTTGAACATTAAGAGTTCAGGCTTGTAGAACATTTTAGATTTTCAGTTAGATTATTGGAATAACACTACTGTAAAGTTTATCACTGAATGTAAGAGATACTCTCAGGTTTAGCAGGAAGAGTAAGCTCTAACATCTGAAAACAAAATGATGAGATTTAAGGTCAAGTCTGAAAATTTCACATTGGGTTGGTGAAGGACTATATTCCATTCTTTCAAGACCAAATTATGAGTGAACTTTCACTTCATTATGTTCAAGACACAGTGATACTATAGGTAGTAGAAGCTAGCTGAATATAGGTTTTGATTTAATCTCTTAAGCTTGGTTAAAGTTTTAGCTTTACACAGAGCCTACTGCATTAAGAAACACAGTTGCCATGGTTTTCCTCCAGTTCTGCTTTCTCTCTGAAGGTATCTAAACTCAAGACTAATATTACATTCATCAGCTAAATTAACTAGGGAAAATAAAAATGGCAAGAACAGCATTTCCAGACATAGGCATCCATTTCTTAATACACATTGCCATCTGGGGAAACCTGAAGATACAGTATTTGCACTGAAAGCTAACCTGCTAACTCTAAAATTCATGGTAGTTTCTAAAGTTTGTTAAGTATGTTATATTCAAGCCATTCTTGATGTAAATTTTTATTTATTTTCTTAATATTGTGCCATTTAAATTTTCACAGAAATGATACTTTTTTTTTAACCTAATGGAGGTAGTGAACACATTGGACAGCAGGTAAATTAACTAGGCTAATTAGAAGAAAAGCATGTGGGGTTTTTTTGCAGTTATTTAATAATTTATTTGCAAGTATAACTGTATTCATAACAAATAGACAAATTAATCTGTGTTAGTCAAATGGAAACATTTAATGACTTCTAAAATATTAAAATTTATTTTAGAAAACACTATTGAAAGACTTTGAGCAAGACACTGTGTAAATTGCTGTGAGATCCTAATATCAGGAAGGGCTTCTGAAAATTAAAGAGCTGCTGACACCTCATGGCAAACTTTAAAAACCATTCTCAGCAAACGTAGCACTACTTCTATTCTATTTATTTGTCTTGTTTTCTTTACAGTAAAGGATATTTTATTTCAAAATAGTATCTTGGTTTACTAAGCCAGCATTTTGCAATAGCAGCTGTGTGAAAATAAATTTGATGACAATGCAAAATAAACATTTTCAATCCAAGTCAGTAAAAAATAGCAGGAGCAAGTGATCTCTTAAAATGGAGATGTTTTTCTTCCAAGATTTTCCAGAATGCAAAAGAGTGGAAAAGAGATATAGAGACAAAATTGCTCTTGTGTACGAATAAAAAGGTTAGCTGTTTCATCTGTGGGTCTACACTAGTCATTAATAGAGAGGAGCTGCTAGTACAATACAGTCTTATATTCCTTTCAGTATTATAATCCTCTCATTAGGGAGTTATTATCTCAGCTGTTTCAAATCACATGAAGCTGACATTCTGTGTAAAATGTTGTCAGCAAGTTACACTACTTAATGGCTGAAAGCTGCTGAAAAGTTTAAAATCTGTGGAACACAAAACAAAAAGGTATTTTTGCAATGCTTCTGATGTTTTCTCTCCTCCTCCACCACACCTTTTTTTTGTACAGTGAAGTATTATGTGTTCCCTCAGATGATGTTTCCTGACAGAGACACCTTTCAATCTGCCAAAGGCTAAATGTGTGCTGGAATGTAAAACAATAATCCAAAATAGAAAAAAAAAAACAGTCCCAAAGCAGGAACTTAAAATACTGGAAAAGACATTCTTCAAGTGCAAATAGCAACTGAGAGTTAAAATGTGCTATTTTTCAAAGCAAAACCTTCAACAATCAGTCTAGGAGGCACCAAATGATTGTGGAATATTTTTGGAAATTAATGACTAACTTTCTTCAGCAACATGTACTAGAGAAGGCAGCAGATAGTCCTGTGGTTGCTTGGGAAAGAATTATGGTCAGTTAGATCTGCAGTCACTGTCAGAAATACATTACATATACCACCTGCCCAATAGTTATTATATTCTCACCACAAGTATAGCTGCAGGTATAAGCTGTTTAAGGTAAATATAGGATATTTATTCCCACCTATAACATTCTATTAATATCTACTCATGCAGTGTTTTTTCCTAAGACTTCTGGCTATTTGGCAAACTGACTCCAATTGAACCTTGCCTACAAAATGCAGAAAAAAATATATGAAACACATGCATTCGATAAAATCTTACTTTTGGGATAAACCGAATATTGTTGGAAAAAAAGATTAGGTAGGCTGCTGTATGAATTTCTTAGTTTAAATTAGCTTAGCAGTTCCTGATGTAATAAATCATCTTGTTACATCAGGAAAGGCTTTTTGAGCTGCTGAGTTCAAATGAGTTCCAGACAAGTCAATCTAATCATGGAATGTATCTAAAGCAAACGTATCTAGAACCTGTAGAACACAGTTTGTGTATACTGCATGAAGATCCAGCTCAGGATTTCACTGGGAGAAATCCAGGAGCTGTTAACATACTTCTGGACCATGCAATGTGGTGACAGCTTAGCAGCTGTGTAGTTCCTTTTTTTGGACTGATCTTTGGTTATGTAAGTTACTTGTAATAATATCATTCTCAGTGCTGTCATTATTTCTATTCTGTAGTGCCTGGACATGTTGATCATAAGCAAGCAACACATTGTGGTAGACATTGTATCCACAAACAAAGGATCATTTCTTCTTCAGAGAGTGCTTCAAGAGTGGAGAGTTTTGACATACACTCCATTGGTCAATGAAAACCAACATAAACTTGATCATCAATGAAGTCAGCTTGTTTTGTCCAATCGTATTACTACAACAGCAAGACAGTAACCAACATAGGCCATCTCTGAAAAGAAAAGGCTTCTAAAAGACAGTAATGCTGGGCAATATGACACTGATGTCTTTTAATAAGAGTATAAGATCTTCTTTTAAGCAAAAAGAGTATAGATTATTTTAGTAGGTTTCAAGAATTCAATGGTACCTTTATTCTAGCGAAGAAAATACTAGCTCCAAAAATATGGCTGCATCTCTCCTGAGACCTACATTTTACAGCCCACTACTGCTGTCACTATTCATTTCTGTCTTGCAAATTCCTATCAGGACATATCTTCAGGAGAGAATTTAAGCTCACATTATATTGAACTCAATTTAGGCACATACTGAGATTTCTTGTCTGAGCAGTATACTTTGGATCAGGACCTAGACTAAGCTGAAATTCACTCCTCTGTGCACATATCAGGGCAGTACACAGAACAAGAGGGAACAGATTCAATTCACTTCCCCCTGAACCTGAATGTTTGAGTGAACATCTATCCAGGTCGCTTTTTATAGCCTGTAAAATATGTAAGAAGAGAACGAGTCCCATAGCTTCTCTTCCAGATCATCTACAAAGGACTCTCAACTTTGCGTATTTGCAGCAGCAGACAGAAACACTTTGTTCTTTTCCTTTGCCCACAAGATTGATGACTTAAATAATACAAAGGGTCTTGTGCAAAGCCTTCCACCTTGATGTAAATTTCAAACACAGTGGGAAACAAACACAGTCAACAAAATTAATCTTGAGTAAATGAAAACATTCTCATCAAGTTCCATTTACATTCTCACTGAATACACCTTGTTTATTAAGAATGAGAAAGTAACTACGTAAAGCTGGATAAAAACCACTTAAAAAGTATGATTTCAAAGACTTAATGAAATAATTTTAGACAGCGCCACAAAATCTAGTGGCTCAAAAAACCCATTTCAGTTATCAATATTAGTGAAAATATATCTGAAACAAACTCTTCCAAGAAGTTCAGAGTCTCTCTTCTTTTCTCTGGAAGTCCTAAAGAGGAAAAAATTATAATCTTCAAAAAACATTCTCACTGATCAGCCCTTCCATTACTCTCCATCTAGTCTGGATATATACGTTCATTAGATTCTTCTACTAACTTGGGTAGCCATGAAATATTAACGTTGGCATTTCTGACAATTTTTTTCTTTCTTTTTTTTTTTTTTTTTTTACAGTACTTGAGATATAGATTTCATAAAAATTGTAAGAACAAATGAGTAGGCACAAATCTAAACAGCAATTTTTGTATATCGTTACTGGATGTCTATTTGCAATGAAAACACATACATGGAATTGAGTGCAAAAATGCCTTTGTACATGGACCTTACTTTAGTAATGTAACCATGCAGATGAGATAACTGACACTAACCAAAGCTGTATTTCAGTGATTTCCTCTCTGGACTTCATCATGAAGTGTATAGTTCCACAGATTTTTCTTCAGAATACATTAGCAAGAAGGGTTAGGAATTTCTTGCTTGCATTCTGCAGCAACTGACTAAGCTATTTCTTTAAAAAAAAAAAAAAAAGAAAGAATCCTAGAGCAATCATAAAAGGATTGTAAAGAAAGACTTCCTATAAATACAATGTGGCATGGAATTCCTTTATCATGAAAGTCCTTCAGATCAATATGCTCTTGTGGGCCACTCTTTGCTTTCTTTGAATATCAGGAGGAAATACAGTAACGATAACTTGAAGTGAATATCACACTTTTGACAATTACTTTATTAACAATTTTGAATTCCTACTATTTTGAAGGTTTACACCTACCCTGGCAATTACTTGTGTTCCTCAGAAGTAGCAACCAGAAGAACAGGTGATCATTTATAACTGCAGGATCTACCTAGTTACAATGATAAAAAACTGTGGAGTGAGGAACAGTAGTCCCTCACTGCTTTGAATATAAACATTTTACATGACTATTGTTGAGGGTTTTCAAAGTCTGGGGATTTTTTTTCTTCTCCACATTAAAGATAGCTCCATTTAAACTTAAAGTATACACGCCTCTTTGTCTTTCTGAGATTTCTGCCCACATCAGGAATGCTTGCTCAGCCCATGCAAGAGTTGGCTTTTCTTAGACCCTAGATAACTTTCTTTTGTCTTTGATATCAATTTCTATAATTTCTGCATTAATATAAAATATCCAGGTCTATTGGTGATGCTTATATAAATTCTATATGTAGCTATGATTTAAATAATCAAACTCCTACCTAACTTCCTCCAAGCCTGAATGTGAAAAACTATGCCATGTGGGAAAGACTCTTTTGCATACACTGAAATCTCTATAGAACAGATGACCTGATTAGCAGCATAGTCCTAGTGCTTTTTACATTCACATATGCCGTAGTATGTCCTCAAGGGTATTTTTCACCTCTACTGTATTTCCCAACTCCAGTAGCTTTCTAGCCTGTCATCACAAGCTATGGAATTTCACTCTTTGATTATTTCTTACTCTTCCTTTTTAAAAACTCCATTACTGGCTTGCATTAAACTTTGCAGGTGTTCACTCTCTTTGGAAGGAAAGTGAAGTAACCTCATCTTTTCAGTGCTAGGATAATAATTTTCCACTGTTTGTCTACCACAAAAAGCATTTACAAAAGAGTTTAAGTTATGCTTGAAATGTGTTATGTGAATGTGATTGCCATCTCCTGTTGTTTTTACCATGCTGATGCAATTGCTAGACATTATTAATTCTGGCACTAGGAAGTTAGAGGTAAACCAATGCTTAAACTGTTCCAGTAAGTGTGACAACTTATTGTCTGAAGTATATGTCACCTTGCAATCTGTATTTTAGAGCATTATTTGTCTACTGTGTGTGGTGGTGGAGAACTGTGGATAAAAATAAAATAAAGTAACATATATTATTATTAGAAAACTTGTGTATACATTGGAGACCATTGAACCTGTCTTTCCAGACCACTGAATTTTCTTTATACGAATTCTGACTACCAAATAGTCAAACTAGTAAAAAAAATTATCAGAATTCCTTCACAATATTATGAAAGTTTTGCAAAAATTTTAATGTTGTTCATATCTCTTAAGTATTTTTTCCTAAGTGATGTATTTCAATATTTGCCATTAATATTTTATCTAGCTGTTGAAAAAACCATTAGAAGATGAATTTTTTGATGTTATTGTAAAATATCCAACTTGACTGTAAGCATTTTGTTACATACAGAATAGACATAATCAGTGACCACAGTGTAAAACCACAACTGCAAAACCACAACTGCTTGTTTTTATACAATTGAAGCCTCATAGACAAATCATTTCTGATGGAGATTCAAAACAAAAAAAAAATTTTCCCCAAATTCTTCTGTGAATAATCCACAGATCATACAGATTCTGAAAATATTTGAAATGCAAAATACTAAGTACTCAGTTAAATAGACAGCAGTCAGACAGCACGGGGTTTATCTGATAATCATTCCTGGGAGTATGGAACTTCTAACAGCCACCATTCTACAATGTGTTTCAATTTTAAGTCTCCAGAGACCCTATTACAAAGTCAAAATTAATAAAAAGAAAATAAAGGAAGCTATAATGTTGTTATAAAAAACATGTGAAATTTAACACAAAAGCTGTTAAAATAACATTACTGTCCGACATAAACCTAAAAATACAAGGGAATTCCGAATTAGGGCAGATGCAATAACCTTAACGCAACCCCGTTGTGCCTACCAATTGCATACATATGGTATGTAAACTAACCCGCTGTTCTGAGACCCTCTGCTAGAGGACCATATGTGCTGCAATTGGTAGGCGCAGAAGAGCTGTGTGAAGGGTGCTTTGTGACTGCTTAGACTAAGTTTCTTCTTGGTCTTCTTGGGTCATATTCACACCTTCATTACACCAAATTTTGTTTGCTTCCATATTTCTGTTTTATTCCTAACGTCCCATTTATTCTGCCAATTTTAGTTTCATTAGGTTTAAATATTAAGATAAAAATCTTGAGAGTGAGATTTTCCTGCTGAACACTATTTGACAAAATAATCACATTAGTGAAAGTTCCTATCTCTTACTTGTAAGAATTTTCACCTAAATAAATTTCTCATGTCCTTTAAAATAAATGACATATGTCTTGTTCCTTTGGCCTGGTCGCCTCAGTCGCAGACACTCTTACCCAAACTCAGAGATGTTTGTCTGGCTCCTCCAAACTTTTGTTCTACCATATTTATAAACAGTACAGTCTCCAGTACATGATAGATTCATGTTGTGGGATTTTGTCATATTGTACTTTTGTACTTTTCACTACTTGAACTTTTCTCTAGGTGACCCAGTGCAGATTAACATTGTCCATTTTCCTGAAAGCAGCAACATAAACCAAGATGTATCTTTTACTCCATTAAATATTAATACTTATCATTTAATATTAAAGAGTCTACGTTCTTTTTTCCCACACCGATCACTACCATTTTTGAATGTCTTTTGAAAATAATTTCATAGGTCTCATGTAACACCCTGGAAAGAAAATGTTAATCCTCCTAGGACACTACAGATGCCTACAAGCTATAACCAGCATAGTAAACATGTGCAGGCAAAGTATAGTGTAAAATACAGAAGAAATTTTACTAATTATAAATAATATACATGGTGAGTTCTCATGACGGAACATAAAGAAATGAACTGTGGGACAGCACACAGTAGAAGCTCAAGTGTCCAAGGTTTTTAGATGTTTTTGTACTTTTGTGGTTGCATTATCATGTATAAAAATCATTAAAAGGAACAAAATGAGCAATAAATATTGCTCTGGAGGTCTGTTTATCTATCTAGTTTCCAAAATCCTTCACTGAGTTTTGAGTGCTTATTTCAGCACTCATTGCAGGGTGGAGATTGTACAAAGGTGTTTTTGTTTTTCTGTAGTCTCAGGACTTTCCTGGTGTCAGATCAGTTAGGGTGGAAACCGAAGCAGCCTCAGGCACTTTGCTTTAGGCTGCTCTAACTTAAGACAGTTACCAAGAGCCTCTAGGGGCCAATTTATGAGTAAGGTGTCAACTAGAAATACGAGGAGTATAGCCTCCCGTCATGGACCAGTGCAGAACTTTTGCAGTGTCTCCACATGAGGGAAGGTTTCCTTTTTTCTTGGCAGGATCTTCATGTGACTGGAGTTGCCACTGTTAAGCTGTCCTGCTAGTGCACACTCCAAGGGAGTACTGGAGCTTATCAGCTTGTATCTGCGTACAACCTGAGAATGTAAGCAAAACATTTCAGTAATTAAACTAAGAAATGCAATTGTATGAAACCCTAGGACTTTTCAGGAAAGGTGAAGGAAATAAATTCCTTCTCTTCCAGACTGGGTTTCATAGTTCTTTTACTTTGGGGAAAAGTTTTAGGGTGTTAGGACTTACTGATCTCAAGCTACTATGTTTACGCAACTAAATGAGATCTTGCTCAGCATCACAAAATTATCAAAGACAAGCAGGACTTAGGCTGACCTTCTGCAATAAGAAATTGCAAGCACATGAGTTTTCTCTGATGTTGCATTTAGACACCCGCAGGCTCTCTTTTCAATGAAGAGATGATTCCCTTCTTGCTGACATTGTTCCATATAGGCTCCAAAGGGAAAAAGGCTATCTCAGATTTCTAGGATGAAACTTATTAAAAGCTGTGTAGATGAAGTCAAGGTCAGAACCATGTCTAGAAATAAATGTAGAATGTAACAATTACTATTTTTATGTCTTTGTTCTTAATAGTAGGTGCTCTTCCATTTAGCATCAACATTTAGAGTTGCTCTCAGCATTACGGGGTTGAATTGAACTTGACATACAAATCATTACACAGAGATGGGTGTCTAAGAAGCTTAGGTTCAGTTTTCTTGTTATATGGAAAAGGATGAAGGATTCCTGGCCAGGTACAAGCTTCTAGGATCCCATTGACATAATTTAGAATGGAGGTAGACCCTAAGAGAAGAAATGTTTTCAAAGAACACAATATCCTTCATGAAATATCTGATTTTTATCCAGTAACTTTGAAATTAATTTACATTACAGGGGGACAATCACTTCCCTACTTCTGCTGGTCACACTATTTCTAATACAGGCCAGGATGAGGTTGGCCTTCTTTGCCATTTGGGCACACTGCTGGCTCATATTCATTTGCCTGTCTATTATAACTCTCAGATCCCTCTCCACCAGGCAGCTCTCTAGCTACACTTCCCAAGCCTGTAGCTTTGCATGGGGTTGCTGCGGCCCAAGTGCAGGATCTGGCACTTGGCCTTGTTGAAACTCATACCATTAACAGCGGCCCAGCGATCCAGTCTATCTAAGTCTCTCTGGAGAGCCTCTCTACCCTCACGCAGATCAACACATCTGCCTAACTTGGTGTCATCTGCAAATTTACTGATGATAGACTCTGTGTCTTCATCAAAATCATCAATAAAGGTGTTAAATAGAAACAGCCCTAGCACTGAGCCCTGAGGAACGCCACTTGTGACCTGCCCCCAGCTGGATTTAGTACCGTTGGCCACTACTCTCTGGGCCCGTCCGTCCAGCCAGTGCTTGATCCAGCAGATCGTGTTCTCATCCAGGTCATGAGCAGCCAGTTTTTCCATTAGAAATCTATGGGGAACAGTGTCAAAGGCCCAAAGGAGATTTTATCAGCAAATAATTCATTTTGAAGGCCCAAAGTAGACTATATCAGCAAAGAATTCATTTTACATTGTAGAAGCTACCTCACACAGGTTAAGATTTGAGGGATTTTAGTTCTGCATGTCCCATTATATGTATGAGATATAAGACGTGTAACTCTTTACATTTGTGAGTATTCACCTTACGTTCTTTGCAATTTGAGGTATGAAGGTGTGATAATCACGGATTCATTTATTCTTAATACCCATGTCTGATGATAAAGTATTGTAGACAGTAACCTGACAGGCATTGTGCTAGACAAGATGCTCTTTTTAGTCAACTTCCTCCTTATTTTCAAACGTTTCTCCTTTCACTCTTGTGGCCTATAGCTGTACAAGTGGATAAGTGGCTCTTTCAGATCTGATGCCAACATCAGTCTACAAATTGGCAGATGGTGCCATGAGGCAAGGCAGTTAGTTGGCAAGCCCCCCACCCCCTGCCCTGCAACCAATTTAGCTTCTTATGTTGGCATGGATCCTGCCATCCTGAGCCAGTGCCCAAACTAGGCCTTCTAGCGTGTGACTCAATATGCTACTGCTTAGCCTTAGGACAACTAATCATGTATTCTTTCAAAATTGATGTGAATTAATTAGGCACTGTGGGCAGGGTCTGAAGGGTAGAAAGTGCATGGTCTCACCCAGTAAAGCAAGGCAGAAATTCATTCCCTGGTAAAACAATATGCCCTCCCCTTCTGCCAATGGCTAAGTACTGCCCTTTATTTACTCCTACACCACCTTTCTGTTGAGCAAGAACAGGTTTGATCTGACGGGTACTCATTAAGTTACAACGTATTTGTTTTGTTAATTGGCACCAACTTTCAGGATTTTTTTTTGTTTCTTCCTGGCAGATATAGATCTTCTTGGCAATTGTGCACCCCAAGAAAAGAAGTAGGTGGAAAGCCCAGTGCTGTATAAGTGTAATTAGCTTTAACTGGAGAAACAGAAGCTGGAGTTGAGACAAGCTTGCTGGCTGAGTTATGGGGAAAATTTATCAGGAAGTGTTGCTGTGTCAGTGGGAACGCACTGTAGCTATGGATACTGAGGATGACTGAAATATAATTCAGCCACATAAAGGCCTAAGCAAAATGAAACAAATCACTTCCCTTCCAAAACTTTAGATATTAAATTCACAGCGTTAGGCCAAAACCGGAAACCCTTTCAACTGGTAGAATGACAGACTCATAAATTTCCCTACAAAACCTTGCAGTGGGAAGGACTCTCTCCTGGAGCTGGGTTTCTCACCAGGGACCCTGTGTGTACAGTGGGATGTTTGCTCAGGCACTTGGAGCTGGGTTTCAGACACTAAAGAAAGTTTGGTTCTTTCTGGTGTCTCGGAGTTTCATTCCAACTTGCCAGCAGATGCCATGTATGCAATAAAACTTCAAGTAGTCACAGAACAGAAATATTATTGGAAGGCTTTAAATACAGAGGGAGAAAAATAGCCTTGGTTTGGTTTTTTTTTTTTCTTTTTGTTGAAGTAAAATAGTGTCTCATTAGGAATACCTCACTACATGGACAGCAAAATTTTTGAGTTTCAGAAGAAATTTTCTGCTGAGAGTTTCTGCTTTGAAGGTTTCAAGAGTCCACCATTATGTTCACTTTATTTCTAGCTAGATTTGCATATGTTCTCATGCAGAAAGTGTGGAGGTAAACAAAGTACATTTGTTATTTCTTCTGGTGAGGCTAAAGGAAGACTTTTTCAGAACTTAAGATGATTTCTAGACAGAAAGATAAAGACTTTTATATAAATATCCATGTGAAGTATTTTTTTTCCGGGATCCAAAGCATACAAACAGGATTTATAAAGGTAAAACAGAAACCAAGAAATACAGGAAAGTAATGGTGAACAGTTGGAAATATTAGAATAATTTCTTTTCTCTTCCCCCCCCACCTCTAGGGAACAGCCTGATCAGTAATATGAATGAGTTATTTACCTATCTATATTTTACCTTCTGCAAATCATTCACTCAAAGAGTTTGTCAAAAAATGCTGTTCTACAGAGCAGCAAGAAAGTGGGAATAAAAACCTATGTGAATTATTTCTTTCTAACATCCTGTTTAAAAAAAAAAAAAAAAAAAAAAGTCACAGGAGAATTCCAAAGGTAAAGGTCTTAGGAATGACAGAGAACAATATGGAAATTAAAAGCTTCACCACCAGAAAGCTGAGTCCAGCTGTAGTTGTTGTACATGTACCACATATGTAAAGAAGTGAAATAGCACAAGTGAATTAAGTACAAATCTAGGAGGAGAAAAAACCCCAAACCAGTAAGATGGAAACATGTAAAGGCAAAGGAAACTCTTCATCAGACCTGACATGGAAGTTAAGGCTAAATCATACCATGAGAACACAGCCTAAAGCAAGGACATACTAGTAACACCATCAGAACACATGAATCATTATTTTACAATAAAGTGCCTAGATGCACAGATTCAAACAGAAACAGATTAAAAGTAACCTTCTATAAGAAATAAAAATTACCTCAATATGGAAATGTTTTAAAAGTATTTTATAAACTTAAATATTAGGTTAGATGTCAAATTAAATATACAGTTATAGAATTGTATAACTACCAGCTGAGTAAAGATTCACAAACAATAATTTTTGAGAGAGGCGAGAAAAGGAAACTTTTGCTTTTGAGAATGTCTCTGATCAAGGTGATTATTAAAAAAAAATTTAGAAGAATTTGATCAATTTTTTTTTCAGTCATCATTGAAAAATTATCCTGTGGTGTAACCTTGGCTACTCAAATTTAATAGCCAGTGTTTGTACTAGTGAGAAGTGACAAAGATGAACAAAGATCATACATTTGAAACTAATTTTCACTACAGACAAAGTACCATTGTTTGTAAAAGGGGCATAACAAAATGTACTACATCATTGATGCTGTTTTCAACTGATGAACTAATTTGTAAGTCTAGAATCTGAGCCTATGTCTTTGATTTGATCTGTTATTTCACATTGTAGATTGAGGTAGACATTTAGACTCAGTTCAAGCACTGAAAGTTTAATACTAATAAAACCTTTACAGAACAACAAAAGTAAGGCCACCGAAATCAGTAAATCAGTAGTGTTCTGGTATGCCAAAATGTTAATATGCATTAATAAAAACTAATGTTAGGGTCCAGATAAACTTTAAACTGAACCTTACAGTCAGTTTTATACTTATTTTTAAGATTCTTAGTGTGTAGAATTATCTATCCAGCTCACACATTCCTAACCTGGGTTTCTAAGTAAGAAGTGAGTTGGTAGATTGATTTGGCAAAAGGACTTTGACAATAGGAAGCAGAGGAATAAAAAAGTATCCACTTGTAAAGCTATAAGCATATAAAGTTTAAATATTTAATGCCAGCAAGTCCAATATTGTGTGATACATAGGCTTTATTGTCCAATGTCACTTTTCAGTGGAATTACAAATGAAATTTCGAAATTGGAGACAAACAACAAACCTTCATCTTTTATGTGTGAGTGCTTCTAAGAATGAATAACAAAGTCAGAATTATTTTATCAGTAAAACCATAAGTCCAGGGTTCTGGCTCTGTCAGAAGAGACTGAGTGTTATATATGAAGAAACCACTATTTCTCAAGACAGCATGGAATTTGCTCATAGGAGACCTTCCCTTTACATTGCCAAGTGCAATGCATGTCCTATATGTAGGGCAGTTGCTGGGATGGTGTTTGCTCCTGCAAACAGATGACTATGAAATACCTGTATAGCATCTTATATAAATTCTAGTTCTTTATGGCATTTTGTTCTTAAATAATGCTTATTTAGAATCAAACTTTTGATCCTTTAAGACACTGCAAAAAAAATGTTTCGGTCATTTCAAATACAAAGATGCTATTTTATATAAATAAAATATAATAAAGTCAAGAAACTCAACCCAATAAGTGTCTGGTCAATAAAAACAAACAGTGAAGATTGTTGTTTATTAAACAACTATGATTTATGCTTTACCTTGTGAACAAGTTATTTTCTGATTCACTCTGTAAGCCTGACTTTTGCTTTCTGATTTTGGATGAATAGGTTTGGAAATTAAAGTTTCCTTTTGCACACATTGATGAGCAAAGCAATGCACATGACCCTATACTGGCCAAAGGCTTTTGCCCATTTTGAGTTGGTTTTATTTTTCCTGATACTGTTACACCACTTCTAGGAAAGGCAAGTTGGTCAGATTTTGGTAGTGGTCAAATGGTTGATCTCTTCAAACTAAATAGTATCTAATATTATCAGTTGTGTTGTGCTGTGCTTTTATGCTGTGTTTTCCAACAGAAGACTGAGTTTAACTAACTACAGTTTAATTATTTCATTAATGGGATAAAAAATATCAAAGACTAACAGCTTTGTAAATGTAATTATTAATCAAAAAGCTATTTAAATATCTTGGCTTTAAACTGACAGGCTGTCAACAATTTTGCATATATTGCTACCTTTAAAATTGTTTGAATCACAGATAATGTAATGAAAAATTGTTATTTTAATAAATAATTAATTAATCAGAAATTGGCTTGAAAATATATAGACATGTTAAATATCTTCTGAATATCTATTTTACTGCTTGGTCCCAGACAAACAATGGACCTATTAGCAAGGACACATTACTATGCTTGGTGATATTTCACACAGTATTTGATAATCCATAGGGGCTACTTCTCCTTCTCCATAAATAAGATATATAATTTAATGAGTCTCTTTTATCTTACACATCACAGCAAATCTACAAGAACATCACTTAACCTTCTCTATCCATCTTTCCCCTGTCATGTTCTCAAAGACATGAATAAACTGAAATTATATACTTTAGATTTTGTATTATGAATATGTATTTTCACATTGTACACGTTAAATGTTGTACCATCCATAGCAGATTTTAGACTGTCAAATATATTAAAAATACTGATTTGAGGGATGTATATGACTTCCAGACATCCTGGGGATATGTAAAACATTATGAAATCAAGCAATTTTGAGCTATGACACACATACTTCATCTGTAAATTTCCAAAGTCAAATATGTATTGGAAATGTTATGCTAATACTCGCTTGTTCTTTCTCATGTAACTGCCTCAGCAGATCAACATGGCAGGTGTCACATGCCATATTTTGTGAGTCGCAGCACTGCTGATTTCAGTAAAAGGACAACAGGGCAATTGATTACCTATTTCTTATTGATGACTATGAAAAACCAATCTCACCACCATCCTTAATTCTTTCTGAAGTTTCATATCAGTTAATTGCAGAACTCAAGTCCTTCCCTCTTCCTTAGGAATTTGGAAAACCTAAGGAAGGCTCCTTAGTGGGAACAATTTGGCATAGATCTTACAAGGCAAATGACATCCACTTCAAGTTATATTATTTGAGAACTACGTTCATTTAAAAAAATGCAAAATGTCTACATGGATAAATTTCAGTCATATTCTTAGGTGATATTTTTTCTGACAATATTTTATTTTTTTGTGACTTTTTGAAAGAATCAAGCCTCTTTCTCATACTAGGCAAGAAAGTCATGAATGCTTTAAAAATATGAACTTGTTTAAAGCCAGGAACATAGAAAGAAACATAAAAAAAAAAAAAAAAAAAAAAAAAAAAGTTAAAGAGTTGTATTCTGCTTTAAGACACACATAAAGCAAGGTGTACATGGAAACTCCTGAGAAAGACTTTTCCTTATGATGTCTGTTCTGCATAACTTTCAGACACACACCTGAGGTTATGGATAGTTTCTCAGACAAGCCTTAACAGCTAAATCTTATGATTTTTAATTGTTAAAGTACTTATAATTTATTGTTATTCACTTTCAAAAAGTGAAGCATTTCATATGCAATTTCTATTTCAATAATGTTCAGAAACACCAGGTAAGATGCTATGTGAATGCAGAATAAGGAAGTTGGTTTCAAGAAACAGACAAAATAATTTCTCTTCCCATTGCAGTTTTCAGTATCATACAGATGCCTAATCTAGGACACTAGATTGTGACAATCATGTTTTTCAGGTGATCAAAAGGCACACAGCTGTTTTAAAAGTCACAAATGTTTTAAAATTATCTCTGTGTTAACTAGTATGTTTTACGGGTCTTTCTTCTATCCCACATATATTCTGTCCACTTAAGTTGCTGACTACTTGGTGCTATTGAAAAATGGCATTACATGCTTGCCCAGCATGTGGATTCTTGGATGGTTGCTTAGCACTACTGTTGTAAAAAATCAAACAGAATCAAACATTTTTACTTAATGGGGTTATCACAAAGCTAGGTTTGCCAGGATACAGTAGGTTCGATGAGCCTTACAGCATCAGTGTGTCAGAGGGACATTAAAAAGCCAGCCAATTCTCTCCACTGTCCCATAGCAGAACCAGCTAAATCTGTGTTACTCCTGAAAGATGTGTGCCCAGTGTGCTCTTGGAATCTGCCAGTTACAGGCATGTTCCCTTGTGTTTGTCTTTTTGGTCTAGCAGGCCACTCTTTCCAGGCCTTTGATCGTTCTCCTTACTTTCCTCTAGACTGTTCCATGGATTCAGCACTTTCTTGACTGCTATACCAAAACCAGATGTCCTATTCCAATTCATTTCTGCTAGTGCCGTTTAAAAGAACATTATTATTTCACGTGTCCTGCATATTCTTTCTATGCATTCCCCCTTTTTGTAGTGCCATGCTGCTCATAATGTCAGTTTATCACTAGCTACAAACACTAGAAAAACACTGGAAAGCTGCTCTGATTATTATATACCCAATTTTTTGAAACATAATAGGAACAATATTAACATAGTTTAGATTTTGTAGTAGAAATATAAGATTCTGAAACTGATATGTACTCTGGCTACTCCTGATAAGTGACACCCAGAAAAATCAAAGGCATCCTTTCAGGCCCAATGTCATTTGTACCCTGATGGACAAGATACTCTGATCCTGCAAAGCACTGCTCTTGCTTGACCAATCCTGCTCTGAGCCTTCAGAGAAAACCACCTTGTCAACAGACAAAGTCATAGTGACAGATTTACCCATCAGCTGGATGTGCTCTGAGGAAAAGCCTGCTGGGGAAGAGACATGCTAGGGAAAAGACATGCCGTTGTCCAACATTTCTTCTCTTTTTTTTGGAGTATGTTTCTACTTGCAATGTGGTTGTATTGTAATGCATTCAGCCCTGACTTACCACTTTCCTCTTTTCACAGAATTTTATGTCAATTCCTAATTTTCATGGCCTTCTAATACATTCACTGCATGTGAAATCCTTTGTGATCAAGAGTACGCCTTCACAACTCTTGACTCCCTGCTCTCACGTCAGGGTGATCTATAGAACAAGTAGAATGCACTCCTTGTATTGTCTAGCTGCCTGCAGTGCAGTTTTTGAACAGTATGTTCAAGTACTTACTGAGAAAAATATTAGGATGAATAAAATGAGTGTGCTGTCCAGAAAAGTACAAATCTGCATTTACAGTCCAACCACAAATGTATTGGTTAGATTTGCATCTAGTTTATTAAAAAAAAAAAACCAGACATATACACACAACTATCAATATAAAATTCCATTCCTAAGAGTCAGACTAGGACTAGGAATTCATCAAACTCCATACTTAATATCTTAAAAAAGTAAGTTTATTGCTCTTATGGTCTAAAAATAAAATATATGAGCTTGCAAACAGTCTCAAACAATGTCTCTTAATGATTTATGTTGCCATGGACATTTCACTGGCATTTTGCATCTGAGATCCAAAAGGCCAGGGGAAAAATACTTCCAAAGAGCACTTTGTATATGACACAAGCAGAAAGATGTAATATGTCAGTCCCAAGGTCTGTGCTTCCTTGCTGTACTTCCTGTTCTACATGTATGACAAGGGACTTGTTTTACTTCCACTGATGCTTCTGATAAGGAACAGGGAGCAGGGTCTAGACATATGCCACCTATCATACCTCTTTACAAGGGAACAGGTACTGAACTTAAAATAAGTGTTGGGGCCAAGTAATAGCATAAATGTAATCACAAGGAATTAATCCTACAAAAAACCACTTTTTTTTTCAGTTTTATAGAGTATCACATTGCATGTGTTAAACACTAGTTTTTCTGTCTCTGCATTTAGCAAGCCATGTTTTACTGCAATGTAAGTTTTTCTAAAAATTCTGTTGACATGAAGTCAGCTATCAAGTCTTGAGACTCCATTATAACCTAAAAGTCAAAATGGAAATAGACATGCAACAAAGAATACCAAATTGTGTTCCTACCTGAAACCATTTGGAAGAGCAGAGTCCACTGATTTGCACAAATAAATGAAAAATACACTTATATGAACAGACACACCTACCTTTAATTGCTCAATTTATATATGCAAATCCATGATGTACCTGTAAATGTAGATTCTTGTACATGCGATATGTCATGCAGAAAAATTTATGAAATGTTGGGTGCTCTTTGAAAAACTGAACAGGAATGTCTAGTCAGTGTAATTTTGTCCTTCCACAACTTCTGTTCTTCAGTTTTATTTGCTCCCTTGTATGCACTCATAGAAAAGGCATAAATATTTCTAATGAGTGAGCTCATTTTCCTAGTGTATATAAAGGGATACCATTTGCTAGATGATTCATTAATAAACACAGAGTGGTTTATACTGTATTTTCAACTAATTTCCTAATGTAATATCCACATCCCATCATTTCAGATTATCCTTAGTGGGAAGGACATAAGAATATATAAGATTCCCCACAATTTTGTCTTACTGAAGGCCTGGAATCTCAACATATCTAAGCCTTGCACATACTGCATCAAGATACAATAGCTGAAAGAGCAATACCCATCTTGAACATTGCCACATTGACTTACAGAATTGTGCCCTTGAGATAAAGGCCATGAGAAAAATGGAGAGCCATGCAGTGACAAAAATGAAATAGAACTGTCATCTGGCAGTCCTTCATAGTCCATCAAGTAAACTATTAAAGATATAAGAAGAGCCACGGAGTGCTTGGGCAAAGGTTCTTAAACCACTACTCCAAGGGCAAGTCATTGCACATTGCTAAGATTGTTAGTAAAAGACAAACAAGTTTGCATTATGAAACTTGACATTTCCAGTTTTCAGCCTTTAATACTATATGCTTGCAGCCAGGGACACAGCTGGATAAACTAATCATACAAGAGTTTACAAGAAGAGTTCTTACTGATGTTAAGAGCATTTTGTATTGAAGAACCATAATTTTCTCATCAAATAATATGAATCTGATTTTCATTTTACTTTACCAACATTTTTCATCCATGAATATACTCTGTTACCTCACCCTAGCTTACAAAAAATAAATATGTATCTCTCACAGTGAGATCATTTCTTTCAAAAGTACAATCTAGAAGGTCAGCCTGAAATGTAATAAACCTCAAATTACCAAAATTTAAGTCCCCATCATGTGATTAGCTTGAAAAAACAGAAACTTAAAAAAAAAATAATATCTTGTGAATTCTTTTTATTTTCCATCCAATTTTCAAAGATTTTGGGCAACCTTGATAATATTCTCATCTTTTCTTTGTAAGGATAGGAAGTGGAAGCTTACTTAAAAACAGACAAAAGCTGTTTTTCTCCTATATTCTCCTGACTCAAAGAACTGATAGTTTCTGTTAGTATAAGCCAGTATGAGACACATGAAAAATCATGCAAGATGACAACATAGAGAATGTGAATCCCTCTGATCTGAATGAATAGGGAGACGCTGGCCAGCCTTTTCCTGAGACAGGTGGAATCCAACAAATATAAAATGGAGCCACAGCAACTCCTGCCTCTAAGCCTTACATGAGGCAGAAATGCTAAATGAAAACAGGGCCCTGATTTTCAGAAATCCTGAGCTTTTCCAGTAACAAATGAGGTTATTGATTTTAAGCAGCTCTAAAAATGTAATTCCTTAGAATTTTACAAGAATGTTGATGGATGTGAATGTAATGCAAAGTATTTGGTTGATTTCCATAACAGAAAATGAAGTGCTGAAAACCATGTCAGTTACTAAATCCTCAAAGTGTTAGTTAATTTAACCACTGTCCTGTCTAAACAGAAGCATGCTTGTGGTTGCCTACTAATTATTCCTCATTAGTGCTTTGATATTCAGGCATAGTTTAAGAAACCATCATGTTTCTACTATTGTGTTATGGAGTATTCCAATCAGCTTTTATCATTAAATAGGAGAAGGATTAGGAATTTAAAATTTTCAAATAAAACATACTGCTAATCTGACTGCAGAAATTGGCATGTCCCTCTACTATAACCCCAGAGAACAAGAGTGAGATAAATAGACATTTATACAGGTACAGCAGAGGCTGCTTACACACATACAGCAAGCCTCTACTTTCTAGTTTGTTTGGGATTTTGTTGTTGTTCATTTGTTTTCCCTAAGAAAATATAAAAAAAACCCATAAGCCATTGAGCAAGAATTCTGTGATACATAGTCTGTATTTTTAATGAAAAAAATAGTATCACCTAACCAAAGTAATGAGCAAAGATAGAAAATACCTGATAAATGTGATCAGTCTCTTATGCTCAAATGCTAGTGTACTAACTAGTTATTATGTGATTATTATTTAGCACACAACCTTAGAACTCGATAAATATCCCTGGATGGATGCCTGTAAGGGAGATTTGCTAGTGCTTAATAATATTCCTGTTACTATTCTATGAGTCCACCTTATCATATCCTCACCATAGGCTGGGGATAGACTTATTGGAGAGTAGCACAGGGGAAAAGGACCTGGGGGTCTTGGTGGACAGCAGGATGACCATGAGCCAACAATGCACCCTCATGGCCAAGAAGGCCAGTGGCATCCTGGGGTGGATTAGAAGGGGTGTGCTTGGTTGGTCAAGAGGGGTTCTCCTCCCCCTCTACTCTGCCCTAGTGAGACCTCATCTGGAATATTGTGTTCAGTTCTGGGACCCTCATTTCAAGAGTCCAGCTTGGAAGGGTCCAGTGCAGAGCCACAAAGATGATTAAGGGAGTGGAGCATCTCCCTTATGATGAAAGGCTGAGGGAGCTGGGTCTCTTTAGCCTGGAGAAGAGGAGACTGAGGGGTGACCTGATTAATGTTTATAAATATGTAAAGGGCGAGTGTCAGGAGGATGGAGCCAGGCTCTTCTCTGTTATGTCCAATGATAGGACAAGGGGCAATGGGTGTAAGCTGGAGCATGAGAGGTTCCACAGAAACATCAGGAAAAACTTTTTCACTGTGAAGGTGACAGAGCTCTGGAACAGGCTGCCCAGAGGGGTTGTGGAGTCTCCTTCTCTGGAGACATTTAAAACCTGCCTGGACACGTTCTTATGTGACCTGCTCTAGGTGGTCTTGCTCTGGCAGGGGGGTTGGACTAGATGATCTTTCAAGGTCCCTTTCAACTCTTAACATTCTGTGATTCTGTGATTCATAGTGAGCAGGTCACACCACTATTGGTGTTTCATCATTGTCTGAATTAAATCAGATGAGTGGGATGTCAGTGGTTTAGCTAGATTGTAATTGTTTCCCTGTACTGAGTACATGAACCTTAGTAAGGCTGGTAGCTATCATCATTCTTTTAGTTTGCCTGTTAGAGGATAAAGTTTCAGGAATTGATAAGGTTGGGATCTCCTGTTCCCTTCTGTGAGTCCTTCAATTAACAGAGATTCTCTACACACATGTTGACATGGTCTTTCTCTTGAAATTAGCCTTGTGTAATTGTTGTTGTTACTTGAAGTTACAAGTAAAATTATACCAACAATATTATAGCACACGAAAGCATGCATTTAAGTTGCTAAACCTGTGCTAAACCTTGCTATTCTCACTGTGAAACTTTCAGGAATAGATAAAATATTTACCATGAGGACACTGTATATATTAACAGATTAAGTTTCCATTTCCTTATATTGGGTTTGTACCAGTATGGGACTATCAGAATAAAAAGCAGTGAAGTTAACTCAGTCCCTGACAAAGTGATCTCCTCTTGATTCTGTATTGTGAACTTCAGAGCTCTACTTCTACAGTAGACATTTGTGCTGACGGTTTGACATCAGTCTATTCTAATGAACAAGAAAGCTTTTGAAAGAGATGTGTATAATATAAAATGTATAAACAGACCAGACCACAGGGTCTGGAATACATGTGGGCTCCCTCACAGAAAGAAGATTAAAGTCCTATGCGACGTCAAGTATTTGCTTTCTCTTTTCCAAGTCTCAGTAAGTATTGAGTTACGTCAAGCAACAGATCAGCTTTGTTATCAATGCGAAACCTCCAACTGGCACTAGTTCATAACCCTGAAGTTAGACTGTGCATGATAAATGAAAGGGTAGATAAAATATTTTGGTTACATTCCACATAAAATTCTATTGAGAATTAAGGAAACTGAATATTAATAAAACTAGAATTAGGTAAATTTAATTTAATGACCATAAGCTTATGTGTCACAAACAGAAGAACTTATCTTTTTAGCATCCTGGCAATCCTGTAGATGCTTAAAGATAAGCATGTAGTGCTATCTTAAGATGCCCAAGACAATAGCTTCCAGCTACTGCTACAGACCCTTCACTTGCCCTGAATTGAGAATGTGTTAGGTCATAGTATTAAAGGAAACTACAATTTCCTTCTTTTCTGGTTCATGATTAAAGTGTATGTTATTCTATTAAAACATAGATGGAAAAGTGAAAAAGGTTCTGGACTGAGGCTTCCAAGTGAATGGAAGTGCCTTTAGGTCTGAAAAAGGCATGCAAATCTCACAGAGGACAACTGCAGAAACACTGAAGTCCTCTGTGTCTCTTGTTAGCTAGCTTCATGAGGCTACATGCAGAGGACTTTATGTGAAACCTGTTCTATTCTACTCTAATGGTCTTAATTTTTCTTCCATGTTATAGAACTCAACACACAGAGCCTATTCTGTGATGTGATGATTATCTAAAGTTAGTAATGGTAATATTTTCCTTACTTTTAAAATGAAAATTACATGTATCTCTGGTTATGTGTGGAATCTTCCTCTTTCTGGCTCTGCTACATTTAAAATTACTTGCATCACTACATTAGCCACAACATAGGTCAGAGGAATCATTTAATGTACTCAGTCAGTAGGTATCACATGATCACTACTTTTATTCAAAGAATTAATTTGGCAGGGCAGAACCAAATGAGTTTTAACAAGGATAAATGTAGAGTCCTGCATCTAGGTAAGAATAATAAATTACACCAGTACAGACTGGGAGGTGCTCTGCTGGAGAGCAGTCTTGTGGAGAAAGACTTGGGAGTCCTGGCGGACAACAAGTTCTCCATGGAGCAGCAATGTGCCCTTGTGGCCAAGAGGGACAATGGTATCCTAGGGTGTATCAAAAGGAGCGTGTCCAGCAGATCGAAGAAGGTTCTCCTACCCCTCTACTCTGCACTGGTGAGACCTCACCTGGAGTATTGTGTCCAGTTCTGGGCTCCCCAGTTCAAGACAGACAGGGATCTGCTTGAGAGAGTCCAACAGAGGGCTACAAGGATGATTAAGGGACTGGAGCACATGCCTTATGAGGAGAGGCTGAGACACCTGGGGCTCTTTAGTCTGGAAAAGAGAAGACTGAGAGGGGATTTGATAAATGTTTATAAATATATGAGGGCTAAGTGTCAAGAGGAAAGGGACAGCCTCTTCTCACTCATGCCTTGTGATAGGACTAGGGGGAATGGATATAAGCTGGAGCACAAGAGGTTACACCTTAACATGAGGAGGAACTTCTTTACAGTAAGGGTCACAGAGCACTGGAACAGGCTGCCCAGAGAGGTTGTGGAGTCTCCTTCTCTGGAGATTTTCAAAACTTGCCTGGATGCGTTCCTGAGTGACCTGTGTTAGGGTAGATTAGGTTGTAGGGTAGCTTATATGATCCTGCCCTGGCAGGGGGGTTGAACTTGAAGATCTTCAAGGTCCCTTTCAACCCCTAACACTCTGTGATTCTGTGATTCTGTAATTTGATTTAAAACATTTTAGTTTATTTTACTTTGTGACTTCTAGTTTGGTACAACTTTTATTTTAAAAAGTGCTTTGACAGTTTCCTCCCACTTTGAATAAAAAATCATGTTCTGCCAAGGCAAATCACTAAGCCTCCAAGGAAAACCAATATAAAAATTTCAAATTTAAAGGCAGTTTCTTTGAACAATTACAGGCATTTTATTAAGTAAACTGACCTACTGGTCTGAAACTTTATGACATAAATTCCTAATAGCACTTCAATTAATTTGCCATCATCTAGCTGAGAAAGACATAGGCCCTGCATTTACACTGTTCTTTTTGATTCCTTGAACATTGTATTTAGATCTTAAATAACTTATAAAAAGGTTGTGCTGCCTCTGTGTACTGCCTGTAGGTGAAATTGTATCATACTTTCTTTTTGTAAATATTTTCTTGTCACACAAGTAGCTTGGCTCTGTCACATAAAAACAGTCACTGTGGCTTTGCATCCTTTTGCAGTTCCTGTAACTTCAAGCACTCTCATTACCTGCATCATATATGCTACTATCTTGGCCTTTATATAACTGGAAGTGATTGTGTAAATATTTGAGTAAGTATTTCAATGGGGTAAGATCTTCTTGTATTATTTAAAGATGAATTATTATCTGATTTTTTTAAAGGTTTTATGAACACTCATTTCCAATGGCCTTTCTGAATTTCCTTGTACTAGGAAGGTAATGTAAAGTGCAAGTCGAGGGACTTTATCGAGTTCATCTTTATTCGGTTCTGTAGCCATTCCCCCTGATTAGGAATCACAGCTCTCTTCAGCTGTATTTTCTTCTGTCTACTACTCAGCCCCTGTACCTGCCCAGGAAAGCTGTCATTCATGCAAAGAGCAGGAAGCCAGAGCTGGATGCTTAAGTTTTGCTGTTCAAGTATTATTATTCTCCCTATTTGCACTGCAGGAATGAAGCTGGCTGCCAGTGGCTCTTTCAGTCAGCGTACGTCTAAGCTTTCCTGGAGAAATTCCAGTACAGACTCACTATTTTCCAGATCATCTGAGTCAGCCCATCAAGTGATTGGATTTGGTTTTGTCATTGTGTTCTTCTAAGACTAGCCAGGGGATACATTGATAATATCTTAAGGAAAGCATTTACCCAGGCCAAAGACTATACTTAATCTGCCTGGATCTGAGGGACACACAAAGTGTTTAGGAGCCAAGAAATTTCTTTTGGCTGAAAATGCAAAAGAAAATTCCAAGATGTAATTACTTCGTGTCAGATACTCGAATGTCTGAGTTTTGTGGTTTAGTATTGATCATATTAAACAAACAAACATGTGGTTTCTTTCTATATGTACTAGAGGCCAACCAAGATATTTCCATGTTTGGGTTGCACCTTTAAACAATAAAATTTATGTTTTCACACTGATAAACTAAAAAGTTAGGTTATTTATTTAACGAGTAGTAAGGAATAAAAGAGTTTACTTTTTGAAGCAATTTTGCTCCTTTGGTAACATGTATAATATGACCACATCCTTTGGCATGATTGGGTAGTGCACAGTTAACTACATTATCTTGTTAGGACAGTTATATTCTCTCATATGACAATGACTTGCAATATGTAGTCACTGCCTTCTGGGGAAAGGAAAAAAACTCAGCAATTACCGTGCAATACTCGAATCTGCCTGCCAACAGCAGAACAGTGATTTGTGAGACACATCAAGAGCTTCTGGCAAGATCAATCTAGTGAGATCCCTCTGATAGAGGAATAATGAGTTGACAAAGACCAATGTTCAGTTGGGCCCAAGCCCAATAAGATTACTGTACAGCATCATCAATATTGTCTGTGTTTGGAACTGACACAATCAGAATGGAATCAATTGTATTTTCCACAGCACTGTCACACATGATTTTTAACTTTGGCTCACAGCAGTGCAGAGAAGCTTGCAGATGTTGGCAGATTTTTGCTAACTTATGGGATGTCATTATTAAGTAGGAACTGTGCACTACAGTAATTTGTGGTTCTGCGTGTTCCCCGTGTGGTCTCTGTGTTGAGGAGGAGAAGGAAAAGATGCAATAGCCGGAGGGATTTCTCTGTTATCACCCTCATTTTACTGTGATTGTTGAAAATATCATGTGATCCTAAAGGTGCAGATTGTTTTTCAAGGAGGGACTAATTTGGGCTATGTATCAAAGCAATTTTACTCAAGCATTGGCAAATGTTTCTATTTTAACAAAAGAAAGTGAAAACATTTTGATTGTCTGATAAAAGATTTAGGATATGGATGACCCCATCTGTGAATAATCCAAGGACTTAAAATATATATTTAAAAATTTTTTTTTGGAAACAATTTCTTCAGTCTTGCAACTACTACAGTTAAACATTCTGTCACAGAAAGCTGTCATCTGTATGTGCCATGTAATCAACTTAGATGCCTACACATTATTGCATATAGTGTAGTTTAGTGTACTCTATAGCAAATAAGGAATAACACATTAGTATGTGAATTAATTGAAATTAGACTGTTAGTTATGAACCAGTGTTTTATTAGTTATCTACAATATATCAAATTTCTATTTAATATTTTTAAAAAAGGAAGAGGCAACTACAAAGTCAAGATTCTTCTGTAAATAAGTAGGTCTTTTATTGATAAAATCTTCTCTTTTTCCTTTGTTCATATCATTGTCCCCATTATTTGTTTCTGTGCAATATTTATGCTTTTTTTTCTGAGAATGGGATTTTAATTTTAACAAAAAATAAATCTGAAAGTCCTGAAGACAGAAGTCATCTTTTGAATCATAAAATACAATGACACAGACCTCAGAAGGAAAATTTCCATATAAGTCTGCATACTAGAATCTATTAGTGTTCACATAAAGTTGCTTTGATACACTTTGGAATATTTGTCTATTAAGAAATACTACTTAAAACAGAAGAGTGGATTATTGTTAATGAATATCATATTCGATTTTACTGTAGCCGAGCCGGAGTTTGAAGAACAGAGATTAGTGATTTTGCATAACACTTGTTAGAAGCTAAAAGACAGTGAACTATTTCAGAGATATTACTCAAGAGTACTCAAATAATAGTAAATTTTAACCACTGTTAATTTGGGCAGAACTTGAACCAATATACTGAAAATGAACTTTGGGGCACACATGGTGCCAAATAACCTTTTAAAATTTCATTTCACTTGAAGCTGCCTGGTTTACTGATGTTATTGCTTATTGTATCAGACCTACAGTTTTAGTGCTATTTCTTCTGTGGGTTATACCTTTTTATATGACTATAAGAGAACTTTCCATTGAGAAAATGATACATAAACATATAATGTCTCCAATAAAGTGTGAAACTTTACACCAAAACAATTACAAAACTGGGATAAAATGTATTAGCACTTAGTAGTGTAGTTTAACTTTGAATTCAAACATTTGATTATCTGAAACATCAGTCATTCACTGAGTCCAAAGGAAGAGGGAAGCAGATGGACATAAACAGCTGCATTGCTTACACCCTTTCTTACTCCCTACATATTTTTTTTCCTAACTTCCATTCACCTGTTTTTACAAGGTTGAACTGAAAGACTGTTTACAGGGTCAGGTAGTTGAAAGACAAATTTAAGTTTGTATTTTCTGTAAACGGTAACATAGCACATAATCTACTCAGGATTTTTAAATATGGGAGGTCTTCAAAATTGATTCATAACAAATTGCATCTAATGCAGCTTTTTAATTAACGATAAAATGGAAAGATGTTTACTTTTAAAAAACGTGGCTAAATTTAAGCATATTTAAGAAACATATCAAAATATAATATATAAATTATATAATACAAGCATTATTTTAAACTGTTTGCTTTTATCAGCTGAACATTACAAAAGTTGTTAATGCATGCTAAGAGATAAACAAACTCACTAGAAACCAAGATAAACTATATTGTATTCCATCACACCATATTTTCCCTTTGGGTCAGATCCTCACATTTTTATTGGTTAATAAAAGTTTAATTCTGCAGTAATGATCTATTTCTATGAAAAAATGAGGCAAAACAGAATTTGCACAACTTTCTAAATAGTGTTAGGTGCAATTTAATTATCATAACAATAACATATTCTGCACATAGCTTTCTCATTGTAATCCATTTTTTCCCAACAGCTCTAAATGAAGTTTTGTCACTTACAGAAGCTTTCTAATACACAAGATAATGTGACTGTTTCACTGAACATGGAGTTTTTACAAAAGTTCACCAAATTTGAAGGATCTGGATGAAACACAAACCAAACAAGCAAAAAGAAAAGTGAAAAAAATATCTGCCCTTTTGGAAACATTTGCAGTAAGTGCCTCCAGAGTGAGGTTTTGTTTGTTTGTTTGCATGGGATTTTTTTATGGCCTTTTTGTTGTTGTTGTTTGGGTTTTTTTATACCTTGTGACCATTCCTTTTAGCCAGAGGTGTTCCATGAGTCATGCTTAGTATTCACCTCCTGGCTGTATTATTAAAAATGGTTCATGCTTCTGTGTTACATCTGAAGCCTACTTCAGATAAGACAATTTAGCAAGGATTTAGACAGTGCACCTACTTTGAAGAACCACTGCTCATGCTGGGGGAAGTTAGATACATAGACATCACTGACTGAATTGGGGTCTAATTATGGTGTTGGATAACAATAATTTAATAAATTTATTTTCTTCTAGCCTGCATGTGGCCCCAAATAATAACAAATTGATGAATAGCGATTGAATGCTACAAGTTACTAATTTCTTTAGTCAGAAAATGTTCTGTTTAATGATTGTCTTTTCTATCACTGCATGGACTTTAAACAATAAAAATTTAAAATCAAGTATATATAAATTAGGTCATGCTATTTCCAGAGTTTTTTCTGATAATTCAGCAGATCTATTTGTTCCTTCTTTTTTTCATATCCTATTGTATTGTAATACAATATTGTTTTAGTTTGTACATAGAATCTCTCTTCATATTGTTATGGCATATATATCCTTTATTTCCTTTTGCTGTTCATCAGTATCCCCCTGCTCCCTCTCCTTTTTTTTTTTTTTTTTTTTTTTTTTTTTTTTTTTTTTTTTTTTTTTATGTGACACCTCTGAGCTGGTACCCATAGCAACACCCACTATTAGGGGTGAGCCTATGAAGCCACAGCAGCTATCCCTGTAGCTCAGTTCTGACAGTGCCAGTTATTAATCTAACAGTATCTGCCTGCTCAGACCTCTACAGTTCCTCTTCTGGTCTTCCAGCAGTAGCTGCCCTGTGCACAAAGATCCAAAAGACTACTGTTAATGATTTCCCTTTTGTTTAAAGCAGCTCAGGCTGGCAGCTCTGTCTAATCCACTCCCAATGGCACTGCCACATTAAACTGTAGAACAATCGCTGTGTGAAGTAGATTCCTGAATTTCAAAATTCAGATCTCTGACTTTGTCCAGCATCTTCATTTTAATTATAAAAGAAAAATACAAAAATAAAATAAAAATACAATTTATTTGTTCTCTATTTTACTTATGAAGGTAGATCACAACTTAAAACAAATGTCCCCAAACATTTGCAATTAAATTACTTCTGTTTTTCAGTCAGTCAAACTTTGTTGGTTTGTTTTTTTTTTTTCCTAATGAATGATAAGCTGTAGTTCAATATCTTGCACATATTTTGACTACTTCCATACAGGTAAGTCTAAGCCTAATGTATAAGGGAGCTCAGCTGCAGTGGTCAGCTACACATAAGATAAATTTCTAAGATCAATCTATGACTGCAGTTTTCAAATGAGGCTAAAAGGGTTATGGACACAAATCCCACTGAAATAAAATGGGAATTTTCTTCTGAACTCCCTTAAGTGTTTCTGAAATTGTCGCTTCAATTTTTAGAGCCAAATCCAGGATTGAAGAATTACATTTTTCTTTCTGTGTGTTACAACTTATGAATTTAAATTCCATCAAGTTAAGCCTTTGACATTTGTCTACTGCCACCTACTTCATATAAATAAAAAAATGTTTAATGCAATTAACTACAAGTTTTTAGACAATTTGCTACATTTTTTGGGTATATCATAATCTGTATACAACTGTTGTAGGGATAACTTTTTGGAACAATAAAAAGTAGAATTCAACCTGTATTTAATACTGAAATATCAAATATTGGAATTAAAAAATCTAAGATTCAATTTATTGTAAAATGAAAAGGGAAGTTGAGTATACCAAGTGCTGTTAAAAAGCCATCTTAGTCAAGGTGAATGTTAACATATGTTCAGTGTTTTAGGTGTGATACAGGTTAAATGTAGATTTTTCACAGACATTAGGGGATAGAGTATTAAACCAATGTAAATACAGTCTTCTGTATTGAAAAAAAATCTATGTGTTTTAGAAAAGTACTCCACTCTTCTGTGTGCTTCAGCCATATGTAACCAGAAAAAGTGTTTGTAATTTTTAGTATGGAACTAGCATCATTTAACACAAAGCAGATACTTGCACCTGGTTTTTTTGCTTTGCTGCTTTTTTTTATCTAGAAAGATATGAATTTGAGTCTTACTGAAAAATTTATTAGCTATTTTTTTTCCATTACTTGTGATATAGATCTAGCATATGTATGATCCATTAAACATCTGCTAAATATAAATTTTAAAGTTGTTTGAATGTGCAACCTGAAATGTATGTTTAAGCTTCAACACCCTAGAAAGTAAACATGCATCTTCAATTGACCGCACATCAGATTGCTCAATTTACAGTACAGTTGGAACTATACATCTTTAAATTGATCCAAAAACAATCAAGAAATTTGGGAAGGACTTTTCACACTTCACATATCTGAAGCTATAACAATGATGCCTTATCATGCTCAATCCAGCAATTATGCAATATAGCTTTTCAGCATGTTATCTCAGAGGTATTAGCTGAAGACTAAGATTTGTCCAGGAAAAGGAGCTGACTTTTCTTTCTAGATAAGGAGAAGATGTAAGGTTAATAGGGGACTTGAGTTAGAACATTTTTAGCTTAATTAGGGTCACTCATGTGTCTGAAGAGTCAAAAAAGCTGAGATTCATTTCTGAAATACTGACTATATCTCCCCTACAATAATCCATAGCAAGTATCACAAAGGCAAACTTTACTAATTAATTCTATAAATATGATAGATACATAATAAATAATACCTAGTATTTAAATGTTATTCCTCAGTAGCTGCATCAGTTGAGAAAAACACTTTTCCTTGCATATGGTTTTCATCTGAAGAGAAGAGAACCATTTTTTTTCTGAAGTTTTTTCTTAATGAAATTGAATTGGACATCCCTCATAAATCTTGTAACTTTATCGGACATTACTCACTTCACCCAAAAGCATGGATAGATGTTTTAAAGTTTCCCAGTCATTAAAATGAAAGCAATCTCAATATTACTTTCCTAGTAGCCAGACCCTTACTCATGGTGAGCTGTGCCTTCATCTGAAATAGATCCTATTGATTTCAGTAAAACTATTTGATTCCTAGAGCACTTCTGAACAAACACCAGAGTGGAATAGTCTGTCCCACAATATATCTCTCTCAACATATTTTCATGAACACGTTATGTAATCTGGTCCTTACAGCTTCCATTAAAATCAGTGCTTCTTGACCCATTTGCACGAATGAATAATCTTTGATGGAATCACCATAGTTAGAGATTTTAATCATATATATAATCAGATTTTCTAATTGGACAAAAAGGGGTTTGGACAAGATAAACCCAATCATTTATTTTACCCTTTTTGCTCATATTATATTATTTCCCTGTGAAAGTGCTAATAAGATGGGTAAAGAGGTGAGGAAGGACAGAGCTTTGCCAAGTACTGGAATTTACATAAACAAGGTCATACTGGATCATACAGTGTGTTACAGATAATTCTTGTGCCAGTCTACAGGTTGTATGATACACAGTGTGGTTATTTATGCTGAAGAGCAACTTCAGAAGCAAAGGAAGTTCTTTATCTAATAAGTAACTCTTTATATTAGTCAGAAATTAATTAGTTCAAAATTCTGATCAAATTATGATATTACATCCACATTAATAGAAATTAATTTATCATAATGAATGCTAATAGAATTAATTATAATTAGACACTGTTGTACTGGGTGAAATATTTGAGAATGGTCCCTTTCATACTAGTAGTAGATTATGTTCATATTTCAAAAAGTAAGAATTATGATAAACATTTTTTATGGTGGAGGTATGTTAAAGAACCATGACATGAAAATTGAAACCTAGTTAATGGGACAAATGAAGTTTTGTCTTATTGAAAATTGGCCTGTTACACTCTCATGAGCATTCAAAACCTGTATATATTTTTTTCTAGAAGAGACACAAAATGGCTAAATGCAGCCTAAAATCTTGGAGAATGGATGTTCTGTTTCCTTTTTCTCATGTATTCTGACTTATAGCCCTCACAACGCTTGATGCTAAATCATTATATAATGAGTACTGAATTACTTAGGCCTTTTCCAATTTCCACAGAAAATGGACTTTAATTCAAAACTATATCTGGGTAATTAAACTTTCCATGATCTAATTTGATCTAATTATTTCTATAAATTGAGATGTAACCAGAGTTATATCCTAAGGTAGAATTGGGTTACAGTTACACATTTTTACTTAGATGGAAAGAATTTACCAGAACTGTGCCATTCTCTCCTATTAACTCTAAACTTGCTGACCACTTGAATCAGCATTGTTCTGCAAAACAAATTTTCAAAATGTCAATCAGGGTGGGTTTTTTTATATTTTTTTTGGGGGGAGACTGATTTTCCCATAGGCATTTGAAGATTAATGTTACTCCTTGAATCTGTCATGAATGATTATAGTATGGAACAAACATTTGATATGTGTCTTATTGACAGTTCAGTACATATTTGGTCTCTTTTTAATTTCCCTTTAATAATGATCCTAAATTGTAACTTTAATTAATTTTTCTCTAATGAGATTATATTTTTTAGAAGATCTGCTCTTTTAAATCATACACAATATGATCTGAACCATTTACAAAATTATTACATTTTGAAGAAAGGGAAAACTCATTGCTAAGTTATTTTATTTTGCCATTTCAAAACCAAAGTCTGGATCTATTTGTTCATGCTAGCAACATTTGTTATCTTCTGAAAATACCTGTCACTCCTTTGGCAAGTTTTCTTAAGCTGTTGCTGGTCTCCTTGAGTGAACTATCACTGCTGCTTACCAAAATCTTGTCACGTCCAGTCAGCCAGAGTACACATATACTGTTCTTTGTATATACTATAAAATAATGTCTTTCTGAAATCTTTGCTGACAGAGAAGCAGAGCGCAGATGCTTGCATATCATGCTTTGCAAACAAACAAGACAATCTGACAAAGTATTCAAGGCTTCCGGCTGTACTGTCTGAGTTGGTTTAGAGGTTAAAAAAATCAGTTCCCTGTTATGTGTTAAAAGCAAGTAATTAATTCTGGGAAATCTGTTAGAACTATAATATTATGCCTAGAAAGTAAGGACAGAAGCCAGTCTGCTGACTGAAAATGCCTTATTGAGGCATATCCTTACTGATAATTTAGATATCCATTTTCAAAGAGATAGGCAATCCAGACCACCTAACGTAACGGAGAGAGCTCTCTACAAAGTCAATGAAGAGAAAAAGAAATAAGTTTCTAAAAAGTTGAAGGCTGCGTTAATTTAGTTACTTTCCTGTCTTCATTGCATGGGCAAAGTAAGGACATCACGGGAAACTCTAGTCCACATAAATGTTCAATTCTCTATTACATCATTTCAAAATGGTGAGTAGGGAATTTTAGGTATTTCTATGATGCCATCTGCATTATAATTTTTCTGAATGCATGCCCAGGTTAATAAGTAACCCTGTGACCTACTGCTGAAGGGAGAGTCCCAGACACCAAACTGTGAGCACCCTTGAGTGACTGCCTTCTCTACTATTGTTAGAATAATATATTTTCTACTCTTTTTGATGCTACTCTTTTTTGATGATTCTACTCTTTTTTGTCATCCATGACACCAGGTCCAGAAGGTAGCCTGGCTCTAGGCTTGTGCCTAAGAGTAAACTGGGAAAAGGCAGAACTGGACTTCTAGATTGTCTCTGGAAATGTGTGCAGGCTCTGCATTATAACATTATTGGATAAAACACAGAAACAAAAAAAAAAATCAGAAGTGGAGATCAGAACTTTAATTCTTTTCCTACCTATTGCCAAAACTACTAAAACAACAGCTACTCTCCCCTAGCCCACAAGTCAGGTAAATCAAGGCATGATTTAAGTAGCTCAGTAAGAAATTGTGAATGGAGTTCTTTACAATAAACTCCCATTTGTAAAAAAACAGTTTTATTGAAGAGAGATAATGATATACTCTTTCTTTAACTTGTCAATTGTTGATCAATCACTGATTTCTTTCAATAAGGAAGCACTCAATATGATATCAAAAGCTTTAGGAAACTTCAGAAGCTGTGAGAAAAGCTCTTTGGGAGTTGTAAGTCCTTGCTAGCTTTAGTGAAACTGGACCTGATGTATGATAGAAATAATCATCAGTATTGGAAGTTTTTCTGATAAAGGAATTGGGAAACAAAAAAAAAAAACCCAGCCCACATTCAAAATATATTCAAATTAAACTCATCTGCATTTTTAATGTGCTTCAGTGTCATTCACAATTGTGGATCTCAAACTATTCGGTTAGTCACATTCTTTGTAGGAAAGTTATGTAGTGTATATAAAGCTAAGTAGTTCATTGATACTCTTATTTCTTTGTATGAAATTGTCACTTTTAAAATCTGAGATCTGTCTCTCATCAAAAAGAATCAGATTGTATCTCTTTGTCTTATGATTCCACAAATGAGAAAGATCTCTTCTGATTTCTTACCATAGAATCATAGAACAGCCCAGGCTGGAAAGGACCTTGAAGGATCATCTGGTCCAACCTTTTTGAAGAAATTTTATGATAAACCATGTATGAAGAAATTCAGAATAAAACTCCTCGTTTATGCCTTCTGTATGCATATGCCTGGCTGCTTAGGTTAACTGAAATTCTGAATATTCAGGCCATCAAAAAATCCCAAAGATAAGTTGTCATCTGGGCCAGCATGTGAGCTGATACTTGAGCATAAAATTTCAGAAGGCAGAGGTTCCCTCTGTTATCATTTTAATTTACTAATCCCCCCACTATTTGCTTGAAATATTTAATAGGTTTTGTTTCATTAAAAGCAATAAAAAATCCCCACTTTTTTTCCTTATTAATTTTCTGGTTTTCTAATACTTAATACTATACAATACTAATACTATACAATTTTATCATAAAGCGGAAATGGAAAGTAAATTTGCATTCACTAACTTTTCTTTGTATCTGATGAAACACAATGTCCAACTCCACAAGGTGTTCAGTTTTTCTTGTGAGGTATTTATCACCTTTTATGAACTTTGGTGATTTAGTTTGTAGCCATTCTCTTTGATGACAGGAGAAGTGTTTGTTTAGTAATTTACAAGAAATCATAGACTCATCCATTAGGATTAGTTTAATAAATAACAAATATGAAACATTAATCCATTTTCATAGGATAACCTTACAGTGATAATGCCCTGCTCTAATATTATAGGGATTTTGCAGGGAGACAGGAAAAACAGCTGTTGTAGAGAATTAAAACTCTGGAAAATGGTCTATAAAATTACTTTTCTCCATTAAAAAAAAAAAAAAAAGTGCAATTTGATGTGGCAATAGCAGCTACAACATAAGCTACCTGACCTTGCCCTTGAAATGACCCCAACCTTGACCTGCAGGGACACTCTCTCTAGGGATGAGAGGTATGTTATTACATGTTATTTCATTACAAGGCCCCTGCTGAGCAGCAACTGCCAAATGGACTCAATTAAGTGTTTCTTGTGATGTGGATTACTGTCTACTGGGGCGAGTTGATACTAGCAAACATATTTCATTCTCTTAAAGTATGACTGGATATGAAAAGCATGTGAGTTCCTCATTCCATGACACTTCAGTGTATGATTTATATCTATTTAGAAAAATCATAACATGCAGACTTTAGTTGTGCGCTGCAACCTTTTCTTGCTCCTTGTCCTTCAGCAACAAAACCCTGCCAGCACACTCAGGGATTATCTAGCCAGACCTAGCTTTCATAAAAGTAAGCTTTCAAAAAGAACAATAATGGCAAATAGCTTTTGCATTCTGATGATCAAGGTGTTGTTTGCATTGACAATAAAGTTCAAAAATGCCACAGTCTCAGCTCTGTATGGCCTCTGATTTTTATCTCAGAAAAAATATTATCAGGGATAAAATACAGAGCATTCATGAAGGGTGGGTTCATTTATTGCATCTTTAAAATCAATCTTCTACATCAACACCTGTGTAGGACTCTTGGTAAAATGTTTCTTTCTCTGTATATATGTATTTTATATCTACAAATAAAACCCCCACATTTTCATTATGTTTTTCTGTATATAGTAGTTTTCTAGAAGTTGTCTTCTGGAATGTGTTTTGAACCTTCTGGAAAAATACCTTACTGTCTGCAAAGTACTTTAGATCAGAAAGGCAAAATAACAGTGAGCAAACAGACAAGCCATTACATGCAGAAAGAACACATTTTAGAGGACTTTCAAGTTTTTTATATCTCTGCAAAAATGTATTTTTTAATAATTTATGCATAGGCAAAGTAAGAAAATCACTGTTTTTCCATCCTACTTCTTTCCACTATTGTAATTTTTCAACCATAAAATTGGGACCATAAGCAATTTGCATGAAGACAGATGGGAAAAAGCTAGTCCCATGGAATTCAGTGGAGGTTTTGTCATTATTTCTAAAAGAACCTCCATTTCTTTCTTTGAACTCTGTGAAATGGGAAAGACTAGACAGCATTCCTTTGGTCTTGAAGGTAAAACCAGGAAACACTTTGTAGAGGAAATAAATACCTGTGACCCCTCCTTGTACATCATAAAGAATTAATATAGGTTTTAAACCATAAATATCTTGTAAATCAAAACCATCTTGCCTTTCTACCATTGTTTCAGATAAAAGATTTTATGCAAGTTTATTATTACACACAACTTTGACTAGAACAAATTTCTACCTCAAATGTCATCTCAAGCCTATTGGAAAATTATTTTTTTCAATTGCATAGATGGCTTTAGATACTTAGAATTGCCCTTTAATTACTGATGTTATAGCAGCTTTTGATGTTCTAAGTGTACTCTGGATAAAAAAAAATGTTAAAAAGAAGTTGCTTTGTGATTTTCCTAGAAAGAGATACCCAACACAATGTTGGGATGGAAATATTTATTGAGTTTGACTAATTCTCTTTGAGCACTCACTACACAAACATGAATGCAAAGCATTATTCTGTTGCTTGACTACCACTGAAAAAACACAGTTGCCCCAAAAGCAAGAAAGGACCAGACTTGGGCATGCTGTCACCATCCTTTTCTCTACAATGGTGTGTAATGAAGAGTTCAGCAGTGCCTATATTCTGATTTATTGCATATCTTTCATTATTTGTAATTCATAATATCTGAATTGGTGATAAGAACCAGATGAATGTGTACTATCCTGTCGCATGACAGTAGTCTACTGCTTGGAATAGGTTTACTGCAAAACACAGAAAAAAATATGTGTTTGATTTGGTCATTTAAGTTTGATCTGATTACTGTAGTTCTTATGACTTCATTCAAAGTAATGTCAACAATCACTGTTGGAGACCTAACATCTTGACACAGGTCACAAGTGATAACATATCCTATGCTACTAATATACCTTTGTTCATATGTCAAAAACTAGTAGAATAACTTCATAGGATACAAAACAAACAGGAAAATCTATGGGTTAGAATAACTGCCTCAAAAGGAGGTGGAGAGGAAGCTGCAGAATCATATGAGAAACTTCTGCACTTTTAATATATATCATTGTTTTACATTTTCACAAATTCTAAATTAATTTAAGAAAATTTAAAGGAAATGTATTACACAGGTGCAGTATCAGTTGTCTTTAAAAAATAACTACCAATAATTACAAACATTTAATTTGAAGTACTGAGCCAAATCATGCAGAACATGAGTCATTTATCATTATTGACATTAGCAGAAACAAATTTACACAAATCAATATGGACTCAAAATATCCATCAGAAAAGGCAAAGATTACTTACAAATATTGGTAATTTCATATATACCTGTATTAACACACAGAAAACAGGTCTGGATGTTTCTGCTTAATGTAAAGGAATTTTTTTCTTCACTGAAATTGTTATATAACATAGAGTTGACACAATTGTCCTTTAATTAATATTATGAAAAAAGAGTTGGTTTTGTTCAGTTGTACTAAGTTCTGAAAGGGAAGCAATTTGAAAAGAGTTTAAGTGTGTAACTGTAACAAAAATATTTTGAAATATTTTCATTGCTTGTTCAAATGTTTGTGACTGGAATTAGACATGCAGGAACTTGCTTACAATTATGGATTAGCATTTCCTGAATACATGTGGCAAATTACTATTTTTTCAGAGCTTACTCAAATCAAGAAAAAATGTAAACTTTTAGCCTTCCCTGCAGAGTGCTATTGTTTAGTTTTTCCACATTTCTGAACATTTGGAATAGAATTTCATTATCAGAGAATCAAGTACATTTCAAGAATCAGTAATGTACCAAGTTTAGAAAGTAAATTGCATGTATGACTGCTGAACCTTGCAAAGTGCAACTTCATCTGAACAAGAATAATATTTTCTATTCAATTTTTGCATGGAACTTCACAGGTTTTTCTCTTTCTCTGTCTCTGTTACAATGAATTTCTTATGCTCTTCCCCTGCTACTTACAGTCCTTTTGCCTGTGTAACCTATGAATGCTGGACCTTTCTTTACCCATTTTTATTCTTTTAGCTAAAATGTGGTCAAGTTTTGATAGTGGAGGTGGGGTGTGCTGTAGGGGTGTCTTCTGTGGGAGGTCAGGGGCTGCCCTGTTCTGGGCACAGTCTATTCCAGCCATCTCAGCAGCACTCAAACCACAGTCCAAAGCTGAGCCCATCAGAGAGGTGTGTGGTGCCTCCGTGAAAACATGTTTTTAAATGAGAGAACACAACAAGGGTGAGGGAATGAGGAAACAAAGAGAGAAAGAAAGGGAGTGAAATAAAAAGACATATCTAAAATATATAAAGAAAGAGGGGACAGGAAGCAAGTCATGTGCAGGAGGCTGCCCAAGAAAAATTTGTTCACTAAAATGATCAACTGTTCAGAGTATAAATAAGAAAAGGAACAAGACCTGTCTTGTGAATTCATTATATGAGACTTCTTTTAAGATTAAAGCTACCATGACAAGAATTATTTCTGTCACAACTAAGCAGATTATTTATTTAGGATTAATAACTAGGAAAGTTGAAACATGTCTTGAAATAGTGTCAAAAGGAAAAAAATGTTAAAATCAGAGAAGGCTATTTATTGTTTCATGCACCTAACTTTGACTTTTTCTGAAATACACATAACAGCTACTCTAATTGCTGTTGTGTTTATGTGTTGCAAAAGAAGCAAATAATTGTTTCACTTAGGTTTGCACAATCTCTATCTAAAACTTTGCTAGCGTAAGTACAGATTAACCCTAGTGTGCATTTTAGATATCTATACTTGTAATGAAAGCTACTTGAAAAACCAAATGTGCACTCAAAAGGGAAATTAGTGTAACTACTGTTAAGGGAAACAAGTGTTTAGACTCTTCGCAGCTTCATAATAACTGTTAATTAGATAATGTATTCTGAAAGCCAGAGAGAGATATTAAGATCATATGATTCTTCCTCCTGCATAATATGGGACTTAAGACCTTCCTGAATTAATTACTGCATAAATTAGGATTAAATATACAGAAAAACACCCTACCATGACTAAAATATTTACTGTGATGAGGACTCCGCTTAGGCACTTGACAAACAATTCCCATGGGTAACTACTCTGGTTAGACTTGGTTTATTATAAGCTAGAATTAAGTTTGAAATTTGGCATGTCACTATTTTTATACTTGTTTACCACATATATGTGGGCTCATGTTAAATTTCGATTTCCCATTCAGATTTTTTTAGAGATAAAGAATGATCATCACATCACACTTTAACCATTTACTTTGATAAGCTAATTAGATTGACATCACTGAATCTTTATTTGTAAGGCACTTTCAAAAAACATTAAAATATTCTTCCCCAAAGTGGATTCTAGGCTTCAGAAGTGGCTGCAATTTTCAGTGTCCAAACTCAGGAAAGTGCATTGTTACTTCTGTTCATCATTTCATTGTGTACACAGTATATTGTATAGCATTTCTGACTATAACAATATGTTGGAAGTTCATACCTTAGTAAAATGTTTTGTATATTTTCACAATATTGAGAAGAAATATAGTTATAGTAGTGGGACATGGCTTTCATACTGATCATGAAGCATGTCTTTGATCTAAAGGCCATGTCAGACCTCACTGAAGCAGAAAACGGTGTCAGCTGACTGTCAACCATGAAAAAAAAAAAAAAAAAGCAACTAGTTTGTTTATCATAGAATGGTTTGGGTTGGAAAGGACTTTAAAGGTCTTCTAGTCCATCCCCCATGCAGTGAGCAGGGACATCTTCAATTAGATCAGGTTGCTCAGAGCCCCATCCAACGTGACCTTGAATGTCTCCAGGGATGGGGCACCTACAAAAAAAGCTACAACTTTATGATGTAATATGGGGAGGCAACAGAAGCCTCTCTATAAATGTCTAAGGAATCAGGAACTAGGCTGTACTCTCTGGGAGGTTTCACTCTGGAGCAACTGTAAGTGCAGGAATTAGTGATTAATCACAATTTTTGCTTACCTGAGAAAGAAATTAAAAAGACCTAGAAAGCCCAAGAGATAGGTATGAGAGAACATAAATGAAACATTTGGTCTCTTAGAAATGATAAAAAATAAGTTATTGCTGCTTCTTACATTGTTCAGAGAATCTTTGCAGATATTTCTGTATATGAAAAGACTATAAAGAGTGAAGAGATACCTGATTCAAACGACTTTTTCTAAGTAATTTTGCAAGTTGTGTTAGACTTTACCTAAGCTACTGAACAACATGATTGTTCCTAATATGGTAGATAGGATTTCTAATGATCTCTGAGCCTTGTACTGTAATGCACTACAAATATCCAGTTCATCATCTTGCACGATTGAATATGATAAGACAAATGAAATAATTTAGCAAGATTTTGGTCAGTGATTGTTCTGGAGTGAGAAACACATCTCCTTTCTCTTTCTGCAGTGCTTCACTAATTATACTATGCTGCCTTTCAGTAAGAGGAAGTATTACTAGCTGAAATGAGAACAGGACAAAAGCAAATGCTAATTTCAGTTTTTATCAGCATAGTGACACATCCTCTGCTTGCAAATCATAGTGAATCACGAAAGTTTAGAGGAATGTGCTGATGTTCTATGGTAAAGTAATGAGAATCTGAACCTGATTGCTGATCCACAAGTTCCCCTTAGTTGTCTGTGCAAATGTAAAATGACTATGTCTAAATCTGGGAAAATAAAAATCTAAACCTGGTTTTATTGTCACAAAATGCCTTATTTACTGAGTTCTGGACTTACAGTTAGTATTGTGAATTATTCTTTAAAAAATGTTCGTCTTCATTTACAGAAATATTTTTGAAAGGCAAAATTCTGTAACTATGTATTTTTTATTTTTATGTAGAAAAATTGCAGCTAGCTTATACAAAAATCAATATTTATTACACTTTCATTCACTGTGGTACATTTTTAAAATTTCCTTTGCTAGCTGCAAAGAAAATTGTATTTAAGTATGAATTACCTGTCTGTTAATTAGTCTTGGGGTTTTTTCTCGGTATACTTGGTAGCACCTGCTGATTCATTGCTCGTGATGCATCACGTTACAAACTGCATCTAGTTTTCTAAATACTCATTATATTCCCTTTGTGAAATTTGAAACATCCAAATAAAATATTTGCTACCTGTTGTTCAGAAAAAACAGGACTTGTTATTTCTGTGTTAACTCTTGGAGTTCTGTGGAAAAATGGACGCTGAGCAACTCTCACCAGTTTCAATTCTTGCTTGATTACAAAATCAACAAATGAAGAGGCTTGCTTCATCTCATGCTAGAAGAATCTATATATTGTCTTGGACAAGACTGAGTCAAGACTGAAATCTATATTTCCTAGTACTTAAAGATTTAATAAACTCCTTAGATGTGTGTCAGTCAGTGGTGATTTTGACAATATGATATACAGTTCCTCAACATAAATCAGTGCTGGTAATACAACCATAGTCATTGTTGTAAGGCACTACAAAGACATGGTAAATAATGATTGCATTTCCCTGGAATTGTATTTATAAGGGATGAAACACGGCCTGTGTTAAACCTGTCTGTTCTTTTGTCAGAAGATACCGCTCCATGTTTCATATTCAATTTCAGTGACAATATTAATTCAAATTTGATTATTTCAATAAATGAAATAATGGAACTTTCCTACTTCCCTCTTCATGAGAATCACACATAAAGAGATTGATGTAAACATTAGACTTTGTTATGAATTTTCACACAGAATGCTCATTAATGTCTTTCCAATTTAATACTAACAGTATTACTGTAATAATTATCCATTTTCTCATATCTTGGGAGATAGGAGCTATGAGTATCTTAGTAATTGTTTCCATCAGAAGTTGGGTAATGATCAGCCATTATGGTCACACATGACTTTGAATTGAGGAATAAAGTGTGAGGAGAAGAAAAGTGAAGGAATGAAATGCACTAAGAAATGCATAGGGAAGCATTATCCGTAAGAAAAAAGCTGAGGAGAATTAAGACTATTCTAATAAAATCTACAGTGTGAAAGGCAATATAAGGATAAAGTCAGAAAGTGCAATGTATGACATATATGTGAAGCTGATGGCAAGGGGAAACAAAACAAAAAAGAGAATGCATAAATGAAAACATGTGTGAGAAAAAACTGTGAGGAACTGCTGGATATAGGCATATCTGCAAGAGAGAAGTAAGCAAAAGTTATATTGCTTACACTAGAAAATACAAGAGTTAGTGGAGTAGCTATCCAAAGGGTAATTGACAAATATCTAGTTGACTAAATGTTGTGCATGTTACCCAAAACATCAGTCTTCTGACAATTTTTAAAGCATATATGCATAGCACAGATCTTCCTAGAAGCATTGCATTGCTTTTACAAAATTTAGTGATTCATAAAATTTGGAAATTTACTTGTGATTTCTGAATACTTGTGGTTAGAGACATCACTATTTTTTTTCTGCAGTAATGTCTCCTTGAATGAATAGTGATTATTTATCAGTGTATGGAAGATTAAAGGAAAACTAGCAGTATCAGCAGAGAAGCTATTTTCTTTACAACCCAATTAAGAAGAAGAATAGGATCTGGACAGTGGATGGTATTTCTTCAGGGAATGGAAGAAAGAGCACTCTTTCAAGATGCTGTTGATCTCATTTATCAAAGGATCACAAAAATTTATCATTTAGGAAGAGCAAAGGTCAGTTCTGAAGCAGTTACTTCCTCAGTTTCTTTTTTTTGTTGTTTTTTTTTGTTTTTAATGTGCTTTTGCCTTCAATTATTTAGTAACTGCATACTTGTGAACAGTGAAGAAAAATTGGTGGCAATAAATGTCAGCTGGAGATGTGCTTCCTTTTGCCTAATAAAGCAGTTGAGACGTCATACAGGTAATGACACCACCATTGAACATTTAATTCTACACCATGACCCTTAGCAAATATTTTCTGTGAACAGCTTATTTTTCCACTACTACTATTTGCCACTACAGTGGAAAAAGTGGCAACATATTGGCAACTACCGAATTGAGTGCAATGCACTCAATACTGTGATATGATCTATGTTTCAATTTTTTGCTTCTTAAAAAAATAAACTGATGAAGTTTAAATTATAACATGGTTTATTCCAGTAGCTAGAGATTGCAGAACATGCATCTAAAGTGATATAAATAAGATAGATAGCCTCCACCTACAAAATACTGTTGCCCCTTTTGCTCAGGAAGAGGCGTCAGTGATAGCAACACAACTTAGCAAGAAATCACACCATATGTATTTAATACAAATATATATATATAAATGTGTCATGTAAAAATTAGGCTACTATCTGTTCTTCTGTAACTCTTTTTTCTTAAAACTTTGTTGAAGAACTTCCTCTTCATGATTCCTTGAATTTTGATGAGTTTTTCTATTGACAACCCTCTAAGGGAATGCCATGAATTTCAATAAATCAGTGTTGTTACTCTGATAATGTTTATAAAACATGGAACTTTATTAGAAAATATAAGCCTACTGTGAATTAAATTCAGTCAAAGATCATTGTGAAGTGGCTGAAGCAAAAATGTTTTGTTTCATTATAGAAGGTCACCTATATAGCTTTCCTACCAGCTAAAAAAGACAACCCAGTCAACCAATGAAAAAACAATGAAAGCATTACTCTATCCTTCCCTGCACAGTCGTCCCAAAGGCAGGAGTCTGTTGCCTAGCAATTCTGACAGATGATTTACACTTTCCCGGGTACCACACATACCATGCAATCCAATAAAAAAACCTCAGGACAGTACATTTTCTAATGTCAAAAGTGGTATATTTTCCAGGCACACTATATCGCTGCTTGGAATGGCTCATATTTAATTTTGCAAGCAAAGTTGTTTTCCTCTTGGGCAAGCCCTTTCCTCTTTTCTACTTCTTCTTTCACTCTGCCTTAAATAATAACATTTTGCAGTCTTTCTCTGATATCCCTGTCTTCTTCATGTTTGAAAGAAAAGCAAGCTTCTTTTGGTATATCCCTTGGAATTACATTGACCAGTAACACCATGTTATGAATTTTGAAAACACTGTCAGTCAGAATTGGTTGCATTTACCAATTTAAAACAAATTCTGTTTCAAAGCGCTTTGCCTGCCATCCAAGGTAATTGGAAAGCCAGTTTGAAAAATCTTCTAATGTGCTTTTTAAAATTGACCAAGGCTGCAGAGGCAGCTTCTTAAACAAAATATAATTAATTTCTATCTGTCTAAGCTGATCAGTGCAGGCTGACAGTCCCTCTGTATTCTTTGTTTTAATGCAGGTGAATTCTTTTTCAATAGACTACACCTCCCTTTCATCTCCTTCTTTTCCTTGTGTAAACTGTCACTTTCTGTCTTCTAGGAATCTCATTATCATGTACTGATTCTCCATTGCTTCATAATAGAGGTGACCAACTGATATACTAAAACAACTGTAAATATATATTTTCCTTTACCAAAGTTCATTTTCCATATAGACCTTATGGTTACAGTGGTTCTAACATGTCAGATTATTAGGATAATCTGAATTATCCTAACCCATGGTATCTATTCAAGTAATTTTCTTCCTAGAGTTATACTGTTTGGTACTTTATAGTGACTAAGATGTTCCAAGGTGACACAGGTAACTTTTCCATTAATCTCTACAGCAGCAGTTACTTAAGAATTGAATTACATCATCTGAAACTTTAAGCAAAACAAAAAAAAACCCCAAAAAATAGAAAGAACAGAAGTCCTGGGATATACTCCTAGTCCTTGGATGGACTTCCTGTATCATCTTGAGGAGTATTCCATATTCCAGTGTTCTACATATACAAGATAAGGCTTCCTGAAAATAAAACCCCAAACCTACCTGCTTAATCCACTGTTTTTACTACTACATGATAAATGTCAACAGGAAAGTAATTTTTCATCTTGTCTTCAGATTAGAACAACACAATAAAATTAGTGTAAGAAATTTATTGAGGACTGATGACTGTATGAGTTTGCTTTTTACTGCATTGCTGGTTATTGACTCAGCCAGACACTTAATACCCAGAAAATGTCCTAGTCCTCTGATTTCTAATACATTTTGCTTTCAGATAAAGTGATTTTACCAGTCTAACCCTAACTACAGCAGCAGATGAGTAGTATGTTTCCACTCAAACTTAAAATTTCCTCTGATTGCATACATACTTAAAAATTTCCAAGAATAGTTCCTTGTATTTGCCTCAGGCTTTTTTTTTTTTTTTTTCCCACCCCCCCCCCCCCCCCCCCCCCCGAAGAGATTCATATTTTTGCAAGCGAAAATTAGCTGCTGGTGTTGGACTTCCACAGGGACAAATAGATCCCTTTCTTTTCCCTAGTGCTATCCTGTGCTTCTAAATATAGCATTGCTTTCACCAAGTAAAGCAAATGAAGAAAGATAATAAAACTAGTAGAAAAAACATAGGGTATAGAAAGGAGGATTAGGATTTTCTAGAGTCATTGCAGATCTTGAAAGTTTCTTGGGAAGGGGTGTTTTTCTTCCCTTTTTTTCATTAAGTTGAAATTGATCTTAACTATTTTGAGGTGCATCTATTGATCTTAACTATTTTGAGGTGCATCTTTTGATCTTAAAGAAAGGCTAAAAGAAGCTTTTCCTGTAGATTTTCAAAACTGAATGACAGTCATAAAAAAAACCAAACTTAAAACCAGCTGTACATTACTGGGCTTACAACAATTCTGAATTGTTGCCTTCTTTATTCTTACAGTTTTTAAAAGAAGTAGTTTTGTTATTATAATAATAAACAAGGTGCTTCATGGGAATATTAGGAGATCAGAAAAATATCATGATCCAGCAAAGCCAAAACGGGAAGCTGTGTTAAACTTTGGAGGAACCAATTACAGAAAAAGATGTGTTGGTCAATATATTTTCATTTAAAATACATTGAATTTGCCACTGAATTCTGTAATACTGCTACAAAATATCTTGTATTATGTCCCTGAACCAGGTCTCATTGCTGTGCAGTGGGGAGAAAGCTGTCTTGTTACTGATTACTTTTCATAATTTTTCTACTACCAGAGGTGAAAAACAACATGCAGAACTTTTACATAACATCCAGTAATATTTCTGTTCATCACAACTAGCTTGAGCCTCAGTAGATATGTCTTTTAACATTTGCATACTCATCACAAAGTGACTGAACATCTTAATGAATGAATTTACAGGGTGCTGTTGTAAACTACAGGACAGGCCACTGTATTTTGCAACATCCCTGGCTTTTCAGGAGTGATTTTGCACTGTCAGTATTGACAGATTTTTATTTTCACCTAATGCTCTGTGAACTTCCAGATATTTTATTCAGGCCACAGTGCTCCCTATTCAATGAAGGTGAAAAGTGGCAATGCTCAAGTTTTAGACAATGAATGTTGGAAGAAAATCAATAGTCTGATTAAAAAAAAAAGAAAGCTCAAGAGGCTTCTAACCCTAAAAAGTTGATTTGGTACTTCACTATATCTCACTGAAAAAGCAAACTTTATTAGTCTTTGGATTTGCCAGGTACATTATTCCTTCTGTAGTTTCAAAGGTATTGGCAGTAATGAGAAAAAATATCTTTAAGTTAGCCCTTGTTTTCTCCTAGTGTATATCAGTTAGATCTGTGGGAAGAAATACTCTATACTTTATCATGCGGGTGAGCTATAAAACCTGCAAGAATAAGGGACTTCTTTGCACGATTTGTAACTCTGAAGATTAGATTGAAAAATATTTTTGTTTCGGATATTTAAAAAATGTACTGTTCCCGAAGAGACAGTGACAGAGAAAAGGGTACTACACACAATGCACAAAGGAAGATTATAGTGCACAAAGGAAGATTATAAGTAAATGTAAGGGGGGGGGGGGGGGGGGGGGCTGTGTTTAAGAAGGAAAATAATTTTAAATGCTGAATATTAAAGTAAAAGATAAAAACTTTAAAATATTTATTTAAAGTACTACATGGATGACAAAGGAAAATAATGGTTTGTAACTTGAAAGAGCAAAAGGGATAGATTAAGCAGTTTCTCTGCAAAAATATAGGCAGCTTCTGTAATAGCAGTGAACTTTTGCTGATGAACCTCTGGACTCTTTCAAGAGGCAGGTTTCTGGGACTCGGTCCAACAAAGCACTTATTTTGGACTTAACTTTAAACATGCAAGTCAACGTGCTAGACTTAATTCATATAAAAGCACTGATTAAATATAGCATTTATCATTACATAGCCTGATAGCTCTTAGTTTCAATGAGATCCTTCTTTGTCTTCAAACTCTTAATAAATTTCAACTGCTGCAAATCATCAAACTTTGACTCTGTTGCTTTGATATACAATTAGTGTATATGGGCTACAGCCCAAAACCTCAGAGTATTTAAACATCTACTTCAAACAGTGAAAGCAGTTCTGGTCCCCAATATCAAGAGATATACATGACTACTAGACAAAAGTACATAAAAGAGCAGGAAATGTGATGAGAGTTATGTTTTCACATAGGTATAAACTAGGCAGATGAGGCATCTGTATTTTGGAAAAGAGGTGACAGAAGAGTATGATGTTCATAATTTTTTGTTTAGAAAGTAATTGGTACAGGGCCCCAGTTAAATTATCAACAGTATGTTTAAAACAAATATTTGTACACTGTGCTTAATATAATTGTGGAGATTTTTATAGAATGGTTTGGACTGGAAAGGACTAGTTCATCTAGTTCCAACCCCTCTGCCATGGGTAGGGACACCTTCCACTAGATCAGGTAGATCAAAACCCCATCCAACCTGGTCTTGAACACTTCCAGGAGGGCACATCCACAACCTCTCTGGGCAACCTGTTCCAGTGCCTCACCACCTACACAGTAAAGAATTTCTTCCTTACATATAATCAAAATCTACCCCATTTCAGTTTAAAACCATTACCCCTCATCCTATTACTACACTCCCTGATAAATAGTCCCTCTTTACGGTGTCCCTGGAGACTTCTCTTCTCCAGGATGAACAACCCCAGCTATCTCAGTCTGTCTTCGCAGGAGAGGTGCTGCAGCCTTCATGGCCCTTTGGACTCACTTCAACCAGTTTGTGTCCTTCTTATGTTGGGGGACCCAGCGCTGGACACAGTACTCTGGGTGAGGTCTCATGAGAGCAAAAGTAAACTAATTCTAAGAGAAGAATTCCTTATTTTGATGGAATAAATATATATCTTTAATAACCTCATAAAATCTAGGATTGTGGTAACATATGCGTGATGGTTCATGCATGTTAGTGTCTGGATTACAACCACTGCATTCAAGGATTCCTTTTGCCAAAGCAGAGCAAGTCTTTCACAACCATTTTTTTTCTCTCTGCTTTTTTTTTTTTTTTTTTATTTATTTATTTAAATGTACCTTGTCTGAGTTATAAATTTACTAGTAACTTTGGATAGTAATGCTGAAAATAGGTTTCTTTTTTCAAGTGTTCTTTTAACTATGGAAATGAAAGAGCACAAAGTTCTTTCTCATTTTGGGAACTAAATTATGCCTACCCACACACCCAGTATTTCTAGTTGAGATAGGAGTTACTGTATTAAGAACTGAAGATTGATTTTAATTAAAATAAGCAGTCCATCAATAATATGAGTTGTGATGCCTCCAAAGCAGTTGTTCTCTGAGCAACCAAGGAGGAAGCACACAGCAGTTAAAAACCCACCTAAACAAAAAATAACCCAACAAACCACAAAACAGAATGAAAACTGTAAGCACTTTAAACCATTCATCAATATCAGAGAAAATAAAGCCACACAATAAAAAAGAGTACCTATTGTGATTGAAGAAACAAAGCAATTCCAGTGTAGATAAAAAGCAAAACAAGATGAAATGCAAGTAAAAATGTGAAAAGCATGCAATGCAAAAAATATTTAATATGCCCTAAAATCCTATACATGTACTTTTTAATGCTGAGTGCTTCATAATAACAATTGCAAATCAAAATATTGTATTTCTATTCCATATTAAATTATCTTGGAAGCAAACTCACTCAGGACTGCAGAAGATTTGGCATGATTTTAGATAAAACACCCATTTTTCATGCAGCATAGTATCTGTTGATGAAATTAATACAGTGTACTGTTTTACAGTGTATTGAATCGAGATTTTGGGCAAGTGGTAAACTAATGTAAAGATGGCTCAATGAGGAATGATTTTAAAAATGACATTTCAAATGGAATTTGTTGTAAAGTCTATGAGGTGATTTGACTTAAATGGAGTCATCAATATGACCCATGACATAACCCAAGTAATGGATTTCTTCATGTACCATCATCACAGAAGAGAAACGCATCCAAGGAAAACCAGAAGTTTCTCTAAAGACAGCATGTATGCAAGCACATTGTATGCAAGCACCATTTGCCATAGAATTACTGAGGAAGCTCTAGTTGAAAACATTCATAAACCATGGTCCTATTTCAGAATGACAATTCAATTTTGTTTTTATTTTAATTATCTGAAATAAAATTGAATCCCCCTGGGAAAATTGGAGTAAAGGGAAGGAGCAAGACAAAGAGCTGGTCAAGATTTGTTTTTAGTGCAATAGAAAGATGAAGCAAAATGGGAAGTCTTACTGGATATCTTGGGACTATGCTTCCACTATCAAAAATATCTACTAACAAGAAAACTGAGCATTGTTGTCCTTAAAATACAGAAGGTTCTGCAACCTCTGCAAAGATATTTCATTGAAGAAACAGGCTAAAATTTCCTGAATAACATCGGTGACTTCAGGGAACTATTTCCTATGAGCTTCAACGAAAGCCAGAAGCTGTCATCTACTACTTAGTATCATAAAACTAAATTTGCAATATATAAGCTTTGGACTTTATTTCTATTATTGGTAGGATATTTTTAGAAGGTTCCAAAATGAAAATTCAAGTGGGGAGAACATAAATGTATAGTTACGTATGTTATAACTCCCTTTCATTCAAATTTTCAGTTCACAACACAAGTAGCATGGCTGTTCAGCATTTTTTTGCATGCTTTTTAGGGATTTGATTTTACGACCCTTTCTTCATGGAATCTGTACTGTATCAGTCCTCCAGGAAATTGCAATAGGGTCTGTGCTCTTTGAAAACTTCATTGCCTCTGGTGACAGGTTAGCAAAAATTCTGATGACAATTTCTACAAGAGTTGCTGCAGCCAAATTCCATCTGGATATTGCATTCAGGTGACAAGATTCCAACAGTGGTTCAGTCAGACACATAATTTATTTTTAGTTTGGAGCTATAAATGAGCCAGTTTCTGAATGATGCTTAATTTCAGAGGTGACTTTATACAACATTATGGAGGTGACTGCTAGGTGTAAGTAAGTAAGAAAGGTGTACAGATTTTTCAATCAGCTTGTAAAGTTAGTCAAGTATTTTGGCACTTAGGGAGATGTAGATGTAGAAACGTCAGTCAAAGAGTCATTAAAGGAGATCCAAACACTACTCTGAAATTTTAAATGAAATCCAATTACATGTCATTCAAATTCATTTATTTGAGACTCTCTCATATCATTGAGATGGAGATAATAAATAATAGATCAACTATATTTTTGATATTGGGGAGATTACATCTTTAATTATCTCTGACATCTTATTTAAATACCAAGTTTACTGAAAACAAAAATGACAAGAATTGTATAGAATATAAAGTCTTTTAAAACCATGATTGGCAAAACCCCTCAAACCTGAAATGCAAACCCTCAGCAAATCTTTCTTTAGTATGAATGTGTTAAAAGCAATGTAGCATCAGTTTGAAGAACTGCATCTGATTCAGTCTGGAAGAGGGACTCATTTAATGGACAATGGGGACAATAGACTACCTACAGATGGGATAAAGCAGGAATCCTGCTTCAGTTTAGAAATCCTAAAGCTGGCTAATGCAACCCAAAAGTGGGGAAGGCTGAGCAGGGACCTTTCTCTTCACAAGGTTTTGCCAGATTGGAATCCCAATCATCCCACACACTACACTGGCTCTAGCCCTATCACTTTCTGTGCTCTTCAAGAAATGCATGCTTTCATATGTCTATTTTATCTCACGTGTAATTTACACTTCCCCATGTCAAAGTGAGAGGATTAAGTCCCATGTGCTAATTTTAATATCTTTGTTCTTTTTTTCTTTGTCTAAGCAATGAAGAGCTCCTCTGGGCATTAGAGTTGAAAATCAATTCCTCTGAAATAATTTTAATTTCTCTGCATTTATCATGAAATAAATGAAGCAGAATTTGTCTCATTTTTCTCACATACACAGTTATTAGACAATCATGAAAGTGCATTTATGAGATTTTTCCAAATTTAATTCTGATATAAATAAGTCATATCTAGGCATAACTGACTTGCATACTTGCATATTTTCAAAACTGCAGCACTGAGATATTAGCTAATTCTACTGGTTAATATCTAACAATATGTAGTAATATCCAAATATATATTTCTAGTCTTTCTTCATAACAAAATATTTTGATTGATGATAATTTTTAAAGCATCAGTAATTACAGACCATTTATCTTATATGAGGCCTTATTTCTCTCTTAGGACAGTAGACAGTACATTTTGCCTCCTAAGGAATTACTGATTCCACTTGGAAATACCAGAAATAATTAAGAAGTTCAGTGATAGAGAAGAAATCTATCTTCTGAAAGTGAAAACACAATGAAAAACAGGTGATGGCTTACTTCATATTTACAGTTGGATATGATGTCAATCAGAAGGGTAGCACTGGCTGACTATAATGGCATGCATTTGAGCATGCTTATTGATTTTAGAGATCAGTTACTTTACAAATGACAAAGACCAAAATAATCATAGCACTGACAATACAGAGAATAAAAGGGGACCTTTCATTTAAATCCCTTCCTCCAAGGTAAAATGAAGGGCTGTAGGGATTGGAATATATTATCAGATTAAACTTTCTAAGCATCGCTATTTTTTAATTATTATTATTTATGTGAAGGCAAGATCTCAAGATGTATGAAAAAAAAAGAGGTTTTGTTAAGATTTCACTTTTTTTTTTTTTTTAATGCTAGTTTAAAATTCTGGTAAGGAACAATAAAATAGTATTTGAGAATTCTTTATAGTCTGCTATATCTAAGGTTTAATTAAATAATTATGAAATGGGAATCATAACAAAACAGATTTTCACTCGGAGTTACTGAAATCTTTTTAAAATGGTCCTAGAAATTCTTCCCTTTCCCTTTTGGTGAAGAAAATAGAAGGAAAAAAAAGAATGAGAAAGTAGGTAAGAGGTAAGCAGATGGGAAAAATAGGGCCAAAAAGACAAGGAAATGATGATTGTTAGAAACAAGGATGAAGAATGAACAGTGTTCTTTATCAGTTCCTCAACTTCCTTCTTATCAGTACAGTTTAGATCACTTACTTGCTAACTCAAAGTATAGTGAAGATCTTCTGACAGTCATAAACTTTCTTTAGGAGAAGCCAGTAATTTTTTTTGGTCATTACTTTCATTTTGTTTTTCTACTTTCAAAAGACTACATGTAAGAGGTGAAATGAAAATTAAAATTTCTACATCTTGTCAGATATTCCATATAAAATAATTTTGAGTTTTCAGTGATTTTTGTGCTTGTATAGGGCTGACCATACTTCTGTCCATTACAAGTGCTAACAGACCACACCAGAAAATCAAATTTGTGCACCCATGGAGTCAGAATAAGTATATACAGTTTACTTAGCTAAGTCATATATAAAACTATTTGAGAATACATGAATGTGACAGCTTTTCACTCAGCAGGACTCAGTCAATCCTGTATTTTTATACTAATTCTTGTATCATTGAATGAATAATATATGTCACATACTGCATGAAGCAACAAATGACCATCAGTTTGAGAACGAATGTTCTTTGACAGAATCCCTGGTCAGAAAACCAATATACTTTTCTATTAGCTGAAGAAGAGAAATGCTCCTTTTGAAGTCAAACAACTTTTTTTCATCTATCAGATTTTCTATAAATGAAAATAAGAATATATTCAATTTTTATTAACTTTATTTAGGTTTATAGAGTAAAACATTATGTCTTAAGAACATTGATAACTGTGTTTTCAGAGTGAGGAGAAATAAATTTATTTCTCCAGGAAAGGATCATACAATTTAGGGAGAGAATAAATTGCAACTTTGTATTTATATAGGAAATATTCTCAATTAGACATTAGCTCCTACAGCATAAGGTAGAAGCTGGTCTACCATCAGATTCAGAAGCCCCATAGTCTAAGATGTTGTTTTATACAGTTGGCATTCTCAAGGAATGGTCATTGTAAGGATGGGAAGACAATCTTTGTTTCTACATGGTGAATCACTTGTTGTGAGCCAGGAGCTACTGAATGTGATATATTTAAGTTAGCACCGTTAGCATGCCTAGCGGAGAATAGTGGTGTGGTCATCTTAGCCTAGCTTTAATTAATCTATCAAACTATCATAACGGCTTTCAAAGTTGCAATTTAAGGAACAGGGAACTGTATCTTCCATTGTAATTATAATTGTAATTATTATAGTATCACTGGCTCCAGTGGAGCTATGCCAATTTGAACAAATCAAAGGACATGAATCAAAGGACATGATCCACAATTCCTATATATAAACATACTGATGCATATATGAAGCTAGGAGTCATAAATAAATATACATTTTATGTATTAGACCACTTGAGAGATGGGATCAGTTCTGAGATTTCAGAATTCTGAACCCATTAGGTCATATTATTAAATCAAATAATAGCTTTTGTCAATAATTAGTAAAATATCTATTGTTGTCACCACGTATGTGTGTATGAAGAACACACATGATAGGTTTCCTCTATGAAAATGATAGGTTGAAATGATAGGTTTCCTCTATCATCAAGTCTAATGAAGTCAAAGCACTTATATCAGCACATAGCATCCTGAGGTTATAAGAACAGATGTTAGGAGAGGTCAGAGCTTCTCCTGAATTTTACAAGGACACAGCATGTGTGCCGTTACCTCTTGTCCTCTGTGGCAAGTTCATGTTCTAGGGGGATCTAAAAACCCTGAACCAATATTGCTCACAGAGGTATTTTGGTAACTGCAGGAAGTTCTGGCTGTTGCCCTCTATGATATATCTTTGAAGAAGCCGTGTGTTGTTCATAGACAGTTAACATTCAGGTATCAGGAAATACCAATGCTGGGAACAGCCTCTATATGTAGAGTCACCTTTCCCAGAAAAGTTAGATGTTCAGAAAAAGTTTTGTGTAAGACTAAAGTATAACATTAGACAGGCACGCACTCTACTCTAGGGAACTAAAAAATAAACAAGATGGTAACTAAAAAGACAATAGTATAACCTACATTAAAGAGAAAACTTGAAAATCATGGCTGCTTTATAGTCTTCCCAATGGCCATGAATATGTTAGAAAATACAGCTGGATAAAAAATTATCTCTTTTACTCAAAGAGTTCCTACAGCAAGAGAAATAAGATAGAAATACCTTTAATCACAACAAAGAAAGAAAAATAGTGACCTTAGTAAGAAACAAAGGGCCAGATTCTGGTCTGGTATAAATCAGATGTTGGATGCCTGGCCTGGGGCATCCTGTGTCATGTGTAAGAGCTTGCACAGCGTATAGCTTTCTCCCTTATTCCCACTGCATTTGCATGCAACCTCAACTGAAGTTCTGTGGGTGTTTTATTCCAGAATTCAAGCCTTTGAATGTTGAAGTCATACTAGACAGAAGCAAATCTTGTTTCATAGGGTTTTGTATGACAAAAATAGATGCTATTTTAAAATGTAGCTGGACAAAGCAAAACTTTTTTTCTACCTACAGTCAATGTGACTATCTCCCTTGTCAGAGCAGCATATAGTGCAGTAAAAGACAAAAAAAAAAATCTATGGAGGTTGAAGGGAGCGGAAGTATTGTGCCAGAAACATATTCTTTTTGATTCATTTGACTTCACAAAGACAGCACCAAGTCATTGTGGACTGATTGCAGTAGTCTGAAAGAAACAATAATTGATTTCAATAATTAATTCCTTCTGACTAAAACAATGTTGTTGGTTATACACTCTTCCTAAGGCCAAGTAAAAAAGAACTTTAAGCCAGGAGTGCATAAACAGTAACGTTACTTTAGGGAGAAGAAATCCCCTAACATACTGTTGATTTGGGAAAGGATTCTTTTTACCCTCAGGCTATAACAATTTTATTTTATATTGTCTCATGTTGCCTCAGGATGACCCTGAGATTCTCTCAGATTTATAAAACAAAGGAAACAAAGTAGTGAATTAGCTAATTTGACAGCAGAGAAAGAGCCACAGAATTAAAAAATATAGTTTCTACCAAGTTGATAAAAATTCTCCTAAACTTTGAAATATACTTTAAAAAATATGCTGAAATACTATAAAATTCAAGTGAGAACAGAAATTAAAACATTCTGTGAGGAATTTCTTTCACTTGCTGTCTTTTTTTTATGGGACTAGAGTTGTCTTTCTACATATTGTTATTTCAGCAGATTAAGTACAGAACAAAAAGTAATTTAACATTATAAATGTTGTAACTTCTTTGCCAAAGTTTTCATAGTAGTCACACTGATAGCCATCTTGCATGGGCTACCATGGGTCTACCAAGCAAAATTCTCACAAGTGCTATTTTTTTTTTTTTTTTAAGATGATGTTGTTTACAACATAAACTGCCAAATTCATATCAGGAGCCAGCCCATTTCACACCAAAATGATTTAACTCTGATATGCTCAGATTTCTTGTATCTTGACTGTATCACAGTCCGTGTTTTTCAGTTGACTGGAATTCATTGCTTAAATCTGCTGTAATATCGAAGTTTTATTATTAGTGTAACTCCTATAAAAAATGATATAACATAAATGTAAAGCAATCCCTTATTCACATATATTCTGCATTAACTCCATGCAGGTACAGCACTTGACCTTGTGTGACTCCACTGGTCCCTTGGTGATCAGGTTCCTGATGTATAGATCAGAATAGATGGAAAACTAGACCAGATGTTTTTACTATTAGACAGATTAGCCCAAAACTAAAATTAGGAAAACATACTGGATCTGATTTACTATCAGTGTATGATCTGTTGCTGCACAGGGAGCATCGGATAGTAGAGCAGAGGCAAATGGCAATTTATTAATGTGGGCATGGGAGTTCCATACCTTCACCACTGACTGCTCTAAAAATGCTGAACAGAGGGCCCCAGTCTGGTGATGAAAGCTGGTTCTTGACAGTAAAAGCTTAGTAAAAAAAACAACATGAAATAATTTTAAAAATAGTTCATGAGAAAGTACTGGTGGAAATATTTATCCCCACAAAAATTGCTTGTCTACAGATGTATAAACACATATAATTTCAAAATTTGCCTTGAGTGTTTCCTTGCAAAGATTAATTTTAAGTAGTAATGTGAGCTACCAGACAGTAACATCCATATGATTCTGTTCTTGGTTAATAAGACCCTTCTTTCACACTATGCAAACTGTGTTTGTTAAAAACTTTGGATAAAAACATAAACTTTTCATAGAGTATTTCCAATTTATCATAACTAAATTACAGCATGAAAATTTCATGTTCCAAGGTGGACTTTTGAAAACTTTCAGGAATATAGGAGATTTTGTCACAACCTGCATATTAAAAGATCCTTACATTCATATAGCAACTGCAATAAAAGATTCTCTGGATGTTTTAACAAACCTTAATCAAACTCTCCAGAATTCTGTGAGAAGGGTAAAGATGATCACTAGAGCTTTTCAAAGCTTTTCAGACAAATATTTTATTCACTAAAAATTTAGGTTTAGGACTTCAACTATTTGTGGATTCAAGCTTAGTTTGTATAATCACCCACGCTGAAAACTCTGTGTGTATCTGAGAAACTGTGTATTACAGGACTGTTTTCAAAAAGTTGGAATTTAAAGAAAAATATACAAAATAAAATGAAGCTGTCATTGCTTTTGAACAAAACAAAGCTGGGGAATTTTTATTGCATGGGGGAAATAAGGGGGGGGGGGGGAAGTTGTAAAAGATTATTTTAATTGTTCACTTTGATGAGTGAAGTAAAAAAAAACCCAGCAGCCATGTACTCTAATCATAATCTCTGTTTTGTGCTTAAATGAACTGAAGTCTTACTTGAGATTTTTGTGATGTGACCAGTTAGGGGCAAAGTGAAGGGTGAAATGAAGTTTTCTTTTAGTGATCTACTGGTTGGTTTCCTACTGACTCAGAAAACACCATATCCTTCACAACAGCGAGTGTTGTATCCTGAATATCTAAGAGAGATTTTTTTCCCTTTAGGGTATGGCAATATCAAAGTAATTTTCTGTCAGTGTTAGGTGACTGCTGAATCATGTTTTTGATTATTGCAGTGGCACTAGCTGTCCACATACCATCTCAAGCAAATCACTGCTTTATTAATCATTCCTCTAGTATGGAGATAGCACAGACTTATTTACTCTAGCCAGACAGTCTTATTTCTCTGGTAACTGGGTTAAAGAGATAATCACAATAGGAGTTGCCAGGTAGCAGCAATGTTTATAGCAAGTACAGCAAGGTAACTTCAAACTGTACACCTAAGGACCCTGCAGCTGGTGGTGTTTAAAATCTGTCCTAGAGCAGATGGGGAGTACTCTCTCAGGAGTGCATGTTCAGTTCTGAAAGTATGCTAAGCATTCCCAAATGCTACTTCTGCTGAGACTCTGTCTGCTTTAGAGCAAAATAATACTAAATGGAGGCTTTTATATCTCCACTTTGTGGTCATCTGCCTACACACATCTGCATATCTGAAGCAGTTCAACATATGTGTGCACTGCTGTACTGTGCACTTACATGCAGCAATGACGGTCTTACTAAAATGAGCGGTCTTCAAAGAGGTGCAGCATTCACCATGTCTACCATGGCAAGCTGCCAGTTTAAAACCACTTCTCTGAAGAAACTATTTCTTGTATGTGATATAAAGTATATTCTGTTGTTGTTTTCTCAGACATGCTTCCACTGGAAAGGAAGAACTAGCTTTGAAGGAAATTATGGTAAGAAAGAAGCTGGGGAATCAGTTTTCTCTTTGCCTCCATCAATATTCCTCACATATTCCTTGTCCCACCAAACCTGCAAAAGAGCAGTAATAACACTGTAACAGTCACCTTGCTGACTCTCACCTAATTAACCCTTTGTCTCTTCATCTCCTTTTTATTACACCTCACCTTATTCTGTTTATGATCACTGAAAAATTGGAAGTTCATTATATCTCTGTAAGATCATATGCAAATTTTACCCATATGTAATATAACATAAATACGCACATTTATGACTGTGCATAAATGCAATATGCATTCTTACTGTGACACAATATGCAATGAGAACAGCCTACGTCTGGTTAAATCCAAGGAATTGAAAGAATCATAAATATTAGATGTGAGCAATATATCAACATAAATATTAGAAAGATTTTTTCCCTTTTGCAAAGCCACAGCAATGAGTGTTTCAGAAATACAGATTAGTACATTGGAGGCTTGAGGAGTCAGAGAGGCTACCTAAGGAGATGCTGCCTCTGTTCATTGAAAATGAACTAATGAGTGATGCATCTTCTTCCTGTGCAAACTGACTGTTCCTGTTATTTCTGCTTCCATCTACTGCTCTGCAGCCCTGCCTTTGCACACCTTTGAAAGTTTAAACAAGGATTAGACAGAGAACCAGAAAGGGTCTTTCTGCTGTTATTGCTGGTTGCTGGTGTTTTAAGTGAAGATTCCAACTGATATTCCTCAACTGAGAGACTCAAATTAAGGAGATTTGCTGACTGTTAAAGTTCCATTTCCACATCAGAGGGAGAAGCAGTGTGACACGCTCTGCAACACAGCAGTGCAGTTTTGGCCAATCTCCAAGTGAGCAAAGGCTGACTTAGATCTCAGTGGGTGGTGGCCATTACACATTTTAGGGAGGCTATTTAAAATTGGCATGTGAACTAGTTCTATCAGAGAGGAGAAAGTACAGGTAGTAAAGTCACCCTGTGACATCTGCCCTCCTGCTGAGAGTTAACTTACAGAAATGGAGCTATTTGAAGCACAGAGCCCTTCACAAGAGGGAAATCAAACAAAACAAATTTGAGATAATTTGATGTTGTTAAAATCAGAACTGTTGCACCAAGAATTCCTATGAAGTAGGATTTGCAAAGGGCTTCCACTGTGAAGCATTTGGCAAAACAATAAGATCACTGTAGACCATGCTGGAATGATTATTCCTACCCTTTAAACTGATCGAGGATATCAAACAAGCATTTTGACATGCAGTCATTAAAATTATGACCATGTCTACTTAAATGGAATTCTAGAAGTCAAATTTGCCTTAGATTTCCAGTTCATTAGCAAAATGAAGTTTGACCCAAAGTTTGGAATATTTTTAAAATATAAAAGTTCATCACTGTATAATGCCTAGAATCATCATCCAATACAGGCCCTTTCTACTCTTAGCAGTAGGATACAGGGCCAGAAAGACTACTGCTGCTTTACTGGTGGTGGTCAATATTAAATATTTCTTAATTCAGTTGCCATAGAATATTTTAAAAGACATAAAATACTTGAAGTCACAGAGACATAAAATAAACATTTTTAATGTGCTGTAATATTCATTAACAGGTACTCCACATTTTTTGAAGTTGCTATGAACTTACTATGAAGTAAATATGTTCACTCAGATACTACTGTGTAGTGGCCACACACTAAGAAAAATAATATTGTAAGACAAGATACTGATGATAGCTAATGTTAACCATTAAGGGGAAATCTTTTGTTATACTTTTACATCGTTCAACTAACAACAGAAACACAGTTTTCTTATCAGTACTTCCCAGAGTCATAACATTCTTACTTATAAAGTGGTACTCAGGTTTGTCATTCTTTTTTTTTGTCAAAAAGGAATACAAGCTCAAGAGCTGTGGGTGACAACTGCAACATTTACTGGTAGAAGTATTACCTCAAAGCCATTACAGGTAAATCATCTGTGGGGAAATTTGACTTAATAATTAATTAATGGTAGTTATTCCAGAAAGAGAATAAAATGTATAGCAAATTATAAGAAATTATCACCACAAAAAATCAGTAATATATAGATTCTTACAAAAGAATCTCTTGGTGCAGACACATTTTCTCTATGTAGCTAAAAGGTACAAGGTGGCACTATTGGCAGTAGTAATAATAACAATGCAACAAAATGTGAATTAGGCTAGCTACCACATGGACTAATAGAGATCATAACAATAATCTGGTACCTGATAGCTATTTCAAAAGTAAAGATATTGTAAAAAGCTGAATACCAATGGCAACACAGCAGTACCAATATAAACCTACATTTTTCTGATTAAGATTTCAGCAATTGGTGTAAAATGTAATGACTATCAATAAATAGTTGAGCATAAATACATGGCCAGTTATGACAGAGCACAGATTTAATTGTAGTCAGCAATAAAATGCAAGTGTCACTCAGTTTGCACCTCAAGAGTGTAAGAGTACGATTAATACTGCTGTATATTGAGCTGTTTGTGAAATCAGTAGTCCAAATTTGTTTACTCATTTATGTGTAATGCATAAATCTAATTCCTGTTTCACTGGTTTTCTTTGATTTCAGTGTGGGGCAAACAAACTTGCTCTATGTCTGTAGGTTGTTCTGTTTAAGGTAGACTTATTACGGCAATTGAATTTCCTATATATAGAGTCTATTACTTCATTGTTAGTGATTGCACAGTTTTCTGGAAGTGGATAATTCTGACATTTGCATGTGATGGTAATACAGGGATGAAACTTTATTAATGTCAAGTATCTGAAATTAATCATACTGTAAACCCCTTGGAGTTCATGCCATTTTAGTTCTGTTGTACAATGGATATTGTGCTTCAGTTTGATGCCATCAAGAGCATTTTAATACGGGTGAAACGCTACTGGGGAAAAAAAAAAAAAAAAGAATGATTACTAAATATGTATGCAACAGTAAATATATTCTGTTAGGGCTTTCAGTACTAAAGTACTATTCCAGTAGGACTGAACATATGCATGACCTATAGAGGGACTCTCTTTCCTGAATATTTAATTAATAGGGTTTATATACTGCGTCAAATGCTGTGATGGAATGCAGGCATTTCTTACACACAGGAAAGATGACCATGATAAAAAAAAGAGTTAATTAGGACTTACTTTTCATATTAAAGTTAGCATAATTCACAATGTAATCAATTCTGTATTCAGCATGCAAGGTAAATATACAGAAGGTTCAAATTTTTAGTCTTTATTCAATGTTCCTTCTATTTACTATTTAGCAACTTTAGGTACATTTGGCATATAATCTGTGTCAAAATGTTCCCATAGCCATGACTCATATTTGAAAAAACTACTTGGATTTGGAAGCAGGTTATGCTACTTGCTCATATTAACAATAATACGGCTTTTAGAAAAAAAATTCTAAGTGCTATTTTCAGAAGTTTGGGCTATGTTTTGGCTTGGAAAAGACTTACAAATATTTAACACATAACCAAGTAAAAGTGAGCATTTTTGCATATGGGTAATTGTGAGTAGTCAATTATGTTATTCATCTGAATCTTTGTCAGTGGTTCATTGAAATATGACTGATTTTTTTTTTAACATTTTAATCATTTAAATGGTATCAACCTAGAAAAACATAGTTGGTGTTGATTTTACCTTTTACATAGATTTTGGGTTTCATTTCATGCACAACATTTGACATCTGACTGAATTCGCTTCAAGACTCCTTCATTAAACATCGCATAAGTATTTTACATCAAATATATTGGTTGTCTGCTGCAGTTAGCATTGGCTGTTTGTTCAATAGAATATATTGGCAGTTATCAATGTTTCCTAATGTTATCTTAATACTGATACGCTGCAGATACTAATGGCAGCCATCAATCACAGTTGTGACTGAAAACTCTTAATTTAGTCTTAACAAAGAAAATGTGAACTTCTCTCTTGTTTAATGATTGCAAAAAACACTTCAGTTATGAGACAGTGTGTCATATCTTTTGGTAGTAATGAAATAAATAACCCAGCAATTACAAAGCATGGGATAGGTTAGGATTTCGGTTGCAGTTATAGGTGAATATATTTAAGGAACCAGGAAACAAAAGAAAGTTGGCATTGCAAGAGGGCAAAGTACAGATTTGGCCACCATAAAAAACTCAGAGAAGAATATTTCCCTTTTTGTTTAGTGTCTGTTCATGGTTTCTTCACAGAAAGCAAATTTTCTGTGCATTTTTAATAAATAAATTGGATGGTAGCCAGAAATATCTCAGTAGTTCTAATCAGCATTCCCTTCTGATGGAAATAGAAACAACAGGAAAGCCCTTGAAAATTAACTAATTGATTGAAGAGACTACCAAAATACAGTGCTATATGTTGGATGTTCATTTGTAAGGAAAAATAAGAGCCCTGAAAGGATGACTGCTGGTAAATATCCTTAAGAAGAGTAAAAGAAACAAAAATGCAAATGGCAATGAAATGACATAGACCACGTTCAGGAATGTAATCAAGTACAGAACTAAAGTTTTAGAATACCACACTTCTTGAGGAATATCTGTTCCCTTGGATAAATTCTGCAAAACTGGTACACCAGTAAAGACATAAAATACATGAAAACAAATTTTCAAAGCCACTCAAACAAAATTAAAGGATTAGAGAAACTCCAAAAACTGCAGACTCAAAATTCTGAGAAGTACGGCCATGTGGTTTTTTGCCTAATCATAATGTTAGTTGAAAATATTAGAATTTTGAAATATTCAGACCAAAGACACTTTTTATCACTTTATGCCAAAGCGTGATTGACTCATCTTTATTGTGTATGGACAGATTTTACATTTTTTGTGTAGGTAACACTTCATAAGGATTTCTACTGAAGTTGATGTCCAAGTCCTAAGTGTGCTAGCTGTGGAACACATAAACTCTTTACAGATCATTAAGTCTAACCAGTAGTACCAGTTATACTTTTGGATGCAAAAAACATACTCTAAATGCCTTAGAAATAGCTGAACAGTATAAAAATTGGGAATTTCTCTGCTTCTTTCAATGAGTCTAATAAAAGATAATATGACCTGCCTTGCTAGTATCTTAATTATATTGTCTACAATAACAACAATAGTACTAGCTAACCAGATATACTATCATTATACCTCTCTTGTGAGGATGAAATGGCCTGATATTTATATATATTACATTTTATATTTGTGTTTTGCCCATTTTCAATATTAAAATACAAACATTCTGATTAAAAAAATCAGTTCTTCCCATCATTCCACACAGTCAAAGAGTAAATCACTTTTGCCTTATTTGATATGGTATGTATGTGCACGTATAAAATATATTAAAGGCCTTTGTTTTACTGTATTGTGAAATTAAAAAGCATGCAGTCTCTGTAATTACATTGTCCTTTGCCGTCTCTTTAAAAAAGAAAAAGACTGTGTTCAAATTTTCCCCCTGTTTTATTTGCACCCTATTAACAACTGTTACTAGAGCTTTAATTATGCCCCTGTGATTGCAGAGATGCGGCTGACTTGTGTCATTTTCCTCCCAGGGGATGCTTTATAATTACCAGCATCCATCGTCGCTGCCTGTAAGCTGATGCTTTTTTATTACCAGTTCAATAATCACTGCATCCTTGTGAACATCTGCTCTACAAGCCATGCATCGGAGGTCCCAGTGCCTGTCACTCGATGCTCCCTTGCTGTGGTGACCCTTTTGCCCTCACCTTCAGTTTATATCTAATTTGCTTAGCAGAAGCTTCATCTAGATTGCCTCACAGGAACACAATTAATGCTTCAGATTTGCAAACAAAGAAATTTCCCTTCTTTTTTTTTTTTTTTTTTCTATTTTGGCTTATTATCTTCATGTCATATCCTATAATTTGTATTCACAGCGGGGTGAATCAATATAAATCCTGAGAAAAATATATTATTTGTTTGGTTATCTAGCTTCATAATGAAAAGTATGCACGTGGTGAGGATTTTTTCTCCATGAACATCCACATAGTATTCTCAAATAAAAGATAAATATCAAGGCTTTCTGCATATATTTTCATATAATAAAAGTTGTAGAAAAAAAAGGAAATGTTTTCTATATGAGAATTTAAATGTTTTCTATACAAGAATTCTTCAATACAAGAATTTAAATGGCAGAAAATTTCTACTTTTATGAACATATAATTGCTGATGTTTGTTTATATTTTTATATGGAAATATATAAAATCTGAGTGAATGTGTCTTGGTGAAAGAGGACTATTGTTGCAGATAAGGGTCCAAAGTAGCAGATATGTCCAAAGTAGCTGGGAATACCCTCAACTTGTCTAGTGGACTCTGTCACTCATGAGTGGTGAAGGCTTTAAGCCATGCAGACTTCTGCCAGTGTATTTTTTTATATTGGCGTACCTCATCGAGCCTTCCATAGACAGGCAATGTACAACGGACCTTCAAATGAAATTTAGCAAACACTGGGTAGTAAAAAATCAGTGATGTTAATGTTTCTCCCTACATGTTACTGTAATTCATACATGTCTCTGATTAAAGATTTTCATCTAACCTAGCTAAATTCTTAGAGCAGTGAACACTGATATTATCTCCTAAACAGAAGGATGCCAGAAAATTAGCAAGTACTGCACATCTATTTTGAAAAGCAGGAAAGTACTAATTGGAAAGACATACATTTTCTTTGTGGACACTTCTGTATAGCTTCTGTCAATTTTAGCCTTGATTCTTGTTGATTAGAACTGCCTTATGTAATAGCATGATCAATGGTTACAACAAATTATTTGGTGTTTCTATAGCAATGCTTTAGATATGAAATTACAAAGGTTTAACTACAGCCTTCAATGGGGTTATTATAAATCCTGTGAGCCATTTCAATGAAACAGCTATAACTACTGTGCCTAGGGTGGGCCTGAAGTACTACCACATGAGAGAAGGGAAAGCACTTGCTCTTGGGAGACTGTGGTTGCACAGTCATAATTGTGCATGACAGTTTAGAGGGATTTGAAACATAGAGTGGGTTGGGGAGGCATTTGTGTCCACATGTAGAAAAACAGCCTCGTAGCATCCATGCAAACCCTGTGTTACATGCCCAGTCTATGCACGTGTCAAACTTTTCTGCCAGTTAATTTGTTTAAATTCTGTCTAGATTGGATGAGGGAGAGAGAGATTAGAATTATCTGTCTGAATGTCTCTTATTTAAAAAAAAAAAAAAAAAAAGAAGAATAAATTATTGGTGTGGGGCATACAACATTACAACATTTGACTATATGTACTTCAAGGTCAATTAAAAATTAACAGTCATGATATTTTAATGTACTCTAGTAGTCAGAGTTCAAAGGACTCTTTAGTATAAAATAGAGACCATCCCAGCTTCTCTCTATCTTCGTCCACTGCAAAGAACGTGAGGGATACACAGTCCAGCTGCTTCCCCAGCACTTCCAGACTTTAAAAGGTTGCTTTCATAATACAGTAGTTTTCTCATAAAGCACAGAAAGAGCACAGAGTTTTTCAGCCTTGCTTCTCTAGCAGAAATTTTAGAAGGGTGTGGTACACCTACATCAAATATGCAAAAAAAAAATTAAAAAAACCCATATGTATACAAAACTGCTACATAGCAAAGATGTCTTATCCTCAAAGATGGCACCCCAGAGACTACTCTTGCTCATTTTGTGCCTGCCTGCAGGAACCTAACTGAAATCTGAAATCAAGCAAGGAGTCTGCCTTGCAGGGTGATCCAGAAAGCTCACCAAGGTATCATTAGCCTGGAGAGGCATCTCAGCATCATTCATTGCCCTCCTCTGAGCAGGAAAAGTGGCTCCAGGGCTGTAACTCACTCATGTTGGGCATACTTTTGTGCCTCTTGCAGAGTCTGAAAATGCAGGCTTGCTAACAGGTCCTGCAGGTGCTATGGCTGCCACTGGTGAGGCATAAATCTGCCTCTGTCTTTAGAAGACGCTCTCCCCCCACCCCGTTTCTTCATTATTTTCCAAAGGGAGAGTCATGTCATCCAAAAAAAGACAGTCATCACTCTTAAATAAACAGTGTCCTGTTCTCTCTTGTGTTGAGGCAAGTAGAAGTTCAAAGCATCTCTCCTCTGAGCAGTATTGCACCACTCAGGTGAAACTTTATAGCCCTTTGGGTTAAACAAAGCAGAGAGAAAAAATGATTTCATTAACTTATTTATTGAAAGACCTTGTCTGTATGACATTTGACACTTTTTATAGACTGCAAAGTACCAAGTCTAGGTAAAATGACAACTTTAGAATCTTAAGAATAAATGAGCAGTCATCTGTCCTGATCTCACCAGACACTATAATTTCAGAATTTTTTTGTTTAAAAGATGATAACTAGATTTATTAATTAAACTTTTCCCGTCAGGACTAGGAAACTGGAAAAATATTCAAGATTAGTACCAAATTTCACAGTATGATACGAAACTAACAGATCTCAGAGAATCATGAAGTGAGACTGATCTCATAGTAACTGTCAAGTAGATGAAAACTAATCTTTAACAAACAGAAGCATATAAGTTTTAGATAATAGGTCATTTCTAGTACCAAAGACTTACTAACAAAAAAGAATCAATTTTGGTCACTTACAAATATAGGTCAGTTCATTATTCTTAAAATAACTTTATGCTCTAGTGAAATAAATACAATAAGAATTAGAAATCTATAAGTTTTAATTACTACTTTGGTATTTATTTTATATAGCTGTTCTTAGGTAAGTTATGCAGATTTCTTATGTTTCATTTTTGCTACGCATAAAAAATATATATGGTCAGATGGGATAACTGGTAAAAAACCCAAACCTTTTACTAGAGCCATCTCAAAATTCTTAATTAATAACTTTCCACCTGTTCTGTTCTATGAATCTTTTATTTATAGATAGTAGTTTTCAGTTAGATAACTGATTTTTTCCTCAGAAAAACATTATACACATAATTATTAGTAAACATAGAATTAATAGTTTAGAGCTAGATTTGGAAACACTGATTTGTAGCATAGAGTATGGTAACTTATACCTAAAGTTTGGTCTTCTTTCTTCCAATTTGAATATATGTCAATTATTTGTAAAGCAACTTCTTCAAACTTATAATGCAAGTGGGCCATACATATTTATAATTGTTTTAATAATTACTAGTGTTCTTTGAAAACATAATTGTTAAGTTTCATAACAGATATATAGCAGATAGGTACTGTTTAGAGTATAAAAATGATTTGAAAATTGTAACACAGTGGTGCACATACACACACACCCAAATGTATGGAGAGACAGCAGCATGAGGTGTAAACAAGGATAATGAACACATATATATGATGATACAAGATTTGGTTTTACAAAGTTAAAGTGTACTACAATTATGGAGCCACAGAGCTTGCCTGAGCAGATAGCCTAATTTCATAAAATTAATCAATATCAATGATACAATAGAGATCACTGAAGACACTAAAAAGATGGCAACATAAAAAAAATAAATATTCCATAGGATACTGAATAAAATATATTTATCTATGTAGTAGAAAATCAGATTTAATGTACACATATGGAATAATGATCTTACCACTAACAAACTAGGTGGTGAGTGTTGAACAATGTGAGCAGTGATAACTGTTATCCAAAGGAAAGTCTAAGTTACTAAAAAAAAATCATTATCAGGATTCTACTGTAGAAAAAATCTGATGGTAAAATACATAAAGAAAATACCATGGGAAATAAAGTTTAATAAACTAAACTGCACATGGCAGCAGCCTGTTTTGTACATATTCTGTTCTACACAGAGGGATAGGACATTTTTGTGTACACATATAGGTCCTAAAGTGGAGAAAGACAGTAGAGATAATGTTGTATATGAGCCTGAACTCTGGAATAAATGAACTTTACAAAGAAGGAAGTAAGGTGTAAAAGTGGAAAGCATATTAGAAATATATTCTGAAATTTAGCATGGAATTAAAGTCTATGTACTTGTGAAGACATTTGGAGAAGGAAACATGGAAGGACTGGAAAAATCCTAAGGGTTTTCTTTCATTATGTATTTTTCTTCATTATGACTAATGCAAAATTGTTAAAATATTTAATTTCAAATGTTATTTCAAAATTTCAGATATTATGAGAAAAACTTGAGCATCCTAATACAATGTTCAAGGCTACATATGCTCCATTTCTTTTCATAAAGCCAGTTTGTTGAATGAGTTTGAAACAGGAAGGTATCTATATTACATACAGATAGGGACAGATTTCAAATTTATTGAAGGTAATAATTGTGCCTATTGAATTAAATGTACTTTTGATCAGGTCTTTTGATACTTCTCTTTGCCTTCTTGTACTTTGTGTATGTAATTACTTGCTGCTACCATTACTTACATTTACTAAAGATCCTTAAGTAGTCTCCCTTTAGATTAATTATTTCTCTTCATAATATAAAAAGAAAAATCCTAAAATTCATTTAACATACCTTGGTGTAAAGTCAATCTTTTTTCTGAAAGTGTAGTACAAACACCATTACAACAAGCAAGTACTTGTGTTACTTGAATAAGCAGACAGATGGATAATTGCTGCATCAACAAGCTTATACATGCAACATTTGAAAGAAAATCAGTAAAAAATCAATTTGTAATATTTTTTTTACTATAAGTCAAATAGCACATTTGAAAAAAAAAAACACCACCTTTTCATATTTTTCAAAGTTTTTCTCACCTACAAAGACTCATCTGGTTAAGTCAAAATTACTCCCCTTTGTCAGAAAATTGAGGTATGTTTCAAACTATTCAGATGTCTTTCTGTCTGAAAAAAAGTTAGAATGGCTTGTTATCTGAAGTAAATTAGTCCTTCACAACATTTTCATTAAGTGAATTATTCATTCATTTTACAGAACATCTTATATGCTTGTGCTTTTTTCTTAATTAGAAAACCACAGCTTCTTGCACAATGCTTATTTAAAGTGTGCCACACTGGATTGTGGTAGTTTTTGATTATGAGAAGACAAATAAAAGTAACATAGGGTAGCTTTTCTTCCTCAGTGTGCACTACTTATTTCCTGTCCTAAAAATGTACAATAGTTTCTAGTGAAATTTGTATTACAATATGTCTTAAAACCACTAAAATTCGTAAAAGTGTCTCTTTAGCTGCAACAAACCATTTAGAATCCATTATCCATAGATGTTGATGAGAATTTTTCTACCTGTTCAGAGCATCCTTAATTAGGTACCAAACCCCAGACCAGTAAAGGTGCTTGTATCACAGTTTCTCGGATATGGCTAAGTAAGGTTCTGTAAAAATTCATAAAGCTAAAAACTCAAATGTGAAAAATCACTCACACAAACATATAAAACATCCTCAACATGAAGTTTTCTATGTTAAAGCACCAACAACATAAAACTAAAATCACTTACAGTAAATCAATTAAAACCCAAACAGCTTTGCTGATATATTGCAGAAGTGGAACAGAGGAAACATATAATGTGTCTTTTTTAAAAAATAAAAGATGATTTGGGGGGAGAAAGGGAAGCATTTGGGAAAGCAGAGCTGAATGATGGCAATGTCTTATCTGGAACTTGGGAAACAAACAAATTACATTGCAGTTTCTGAAAAAAAAAAACCAAAACCACTAGACTTCAATCTGTATGTTCTTCTGTGAGAGGAGAGCATAAACTTCCATATTTTCATTTACTTTCATACTCTCACAACACTTTTTATTAATTCCATTCCTTTCTTTCTCCTCCCCCCTGACTAAAATAATTAACTTTAGGAGCTTCTAATATGGATTGAATGCAGTATTTCATAAACATGCTGGTATAGCAGTACCATAACTGCAAATAAAAATATTTCTGTTCCCTGGAAACAGAAGTTTAGATCTTTTCCAAGTTAACTCAGGTCATTAGATTTTTAGAAGTGGATACCATGGCAAATGCACTGTGTAAAATTGAATTAAGGTGTTACAAGAGCAATTTAATTATTTTTTTCAATGTGGACAATAGAAATCCTACACTATTTTAATGATAAAAGTTTCTGACAGAAAACTCAGGCAAAAATGTCTTCTTCTGTTGTTCTCCTTATACTCTTGTGTGAAAAAAGAAAATACCCTGCCTAAGCAAGAATGACTCAGTTTGAACAGTGCCAAATATGATGACCTTTTTTATCATCTGACAAACATTTTGAACTAACAGGCATCATATAAAAGCAAATGAGTGACATTACCTAGAAAAGTAACCAGAGATGTTTTATGGTCTCTTTTTATTAGTTACTTTCAAATGTTTATGAAGAATGCATAGATTGATAAAGGTTAGATACTCACATATTCAAAACTATCTTTAAAGGAGTTAAGGTCCACCGAAAACTTCTGTGTGGCTGGTGATTATGGGGTTCTTGGATTTTATTTGTTCACTTGTTGCATCAAGTAGTTGTTTTATCTTAAATGAGTCAAAGATAATTATACCATGTTGGTGGCCTATTACTTTCACATAAGTAGTTAGGTGCAAGATCTACTATTGTCCCAGCGACACATGATGAACCTATTAAATATTGCTTCTGTTATTTGACAAGTGTGTTCCCCTTGTCAGTGGCTAACCCTCATGGTGGAAGAGCTTTACCAGTTCCTTTGCAACTTCTCAGGTTTTAAAAATACCACAAACCACTTAGCCCTCAACTGCCCCACACCCAATCATTATACAGAGAGAGAAAACAAAAGTGTCAAAACACTCTGCATAATATTATCTCCTTTTTTTCTGTAAAAATAATCCCCTTCCTCAAAGCACCTGTAATTAGCAGCCCAACAAAAAAGGTCTGTAGAGCCCTCATACAAAGACTGTTGGACAGTTTACATTATCCAATCAAGGCACCCTAATAAAGAAGTGTTTTAGAACTATCATGCTGAGCATTTTCCTTATCTACAGAGAGGTTCAGGTGAAGAAAATTCTAGTTCAAAACCTGCTTATACACATGTTTTCAACGTAGGCAGCCCTTAAACAATTATTCTACATTCATACATTCAATGCAAATCTCAACACACTCTGTTAATACAGCTAAAAAACCTGAGATTTGAATGAAAAGCTCTATTCTCTATGCTTATTTAAACTTCCTACAATCATAGAAATATGTAGGTTGTAAAATACCTTCAAGGTCATCGAGTCCAACCATCAAGAACCTTTCTAATGTCCAACTTAAATCTCCCCTGACAGAACCTGAAGCCATTTCCTCTTACCCTATCTCTTTTTTACTTGGAAGAAGAGACCAGCACCCACCTCTCTACCTTTACAGGTGCCCATCCCTTCTCACAAGTAAGAAGTGATAGGATAACCTCCTCTCAGGTAATTGTAGAGAGCAATAAGATCTTCCCTCAGCCTCCTTTCCTTTAGACTAAATAGCCCCAGCTGCCTCAGCTGCTCCTCATAAGACTTGTTCTCTAGAGCTTTCACTGACTTTGTTGTCCTTATCTGGTCTCCCTCCAGCACCTCAATGTCTTTCTTGTAGTGAGGGGCCCAAAACTGAACACATGACTTGAGGCATGGCCTCAGCAGTGTCAAGGACAGGGGAACAAACAGTGCCCTAGCCCTGCTGGCCACACTATTCCTGATAAAAAACAGGATTCTGTTGGCCTTCGTGGCCACCTGGGCACACTGCTGGCTCATACTCAGACGATTGTCAATCAGTAGCCCTTTTCTGCAGAAAAAAAAAAAAAAAAAGAATTATTTAAACAGTTTTGCACAACACCTAGTAATATTTGTCAGTGACATACAAATTACAGTCAAGTAGAATCACGCTTGCTAAATAATAAGCATTGACTAAAGAGTAACAGTGAAGAATGTTGAATTTTAGGAAGAAAGATGTAGTTGTCTAATTTTTTTGGTAACCTGCAGCAGCCTCTCCATAACCCATAAAACTGCAGCTGATTTTAATATTGCAAAAATACTTATTTGATCATGAAAGTGAGAAATAAATATGAAGTAACCAAGCAAAAAATATGATGTAAATATTTGAAATCAACTGAAATCTTAAAAAATAGGTCTTTGTGTTCTCTTAATCTACTATGATTTTGCAAAAGAGGATTGTGTCTCCACTGAGCTAAATACTGTATAAACCATCTGTGAAGCGTTAAATGTAAGTCAACAGTAAGAATTCTAGATAATAGTTTCTAGCAACATCAAACCATCTGCATGTTTCTTTAGAGCCATCATTCCTACTTTCTTAATAAGCAGCAGTAACTACATATTTTAAGAATAATGTTATTAGATTAAATATTCACAAATCAAAAATCCAGCAGAAAAATCAAAACCTGGCCATCAGTAAGGAGTAAAACTCTTATGTCTTTGGTCATGTCTTTCTATCATTCTTTGTTTAACCTACCACTAAAATTGATAGATGGTTGGAATATTTGAAATTTCATTGGCCTTATTAATTATTTTATTTGATTGGCCTATGAGAGTTGATGACAATATAAAACATATTTCTCAGAGAAAACATAGACTTTCTTCTATGCTTTATATATGTATATATATGATAATGTATGCAAACACAGTGTAGCTTTTGCCTAAAACAGCAGTACTCTTCTTTTTCTCTGTGAAAACTGTAGCTTCTCATGACTTAGAATAAATGCAATTTAAAGTATCCCATGCTACACTTCTAGGTAGATCAGCAGCCCTGAAATGCTTTTGTCATTAACGAAAGCTCTGAGAATGTTTTCATAGGAAGTTTTCTTCATTTTTCTGTGGCCTTTTTTTTGTTTTACAAACTGCTGAAGGAAAATAATGCTGTAAACCTATAATCGAGTTTTATGATGTAAAATGTGTAATGGATTTTAGAAACACCTTCTGGTCTTACAAATATATTTGAATTTAAATGAGCTTACTAAAGTAGCTGACTCAAACATACCCTAATGGTTACTGATTGGTATGAAATAGACCCAGTCTCATATCAAACTTAGCAAAGATGTACATTTTAAATAGAAAATTAAATAAAAGCTATTCCTGAAAATTGGGAAACGTGCATTATTACCCTTCCTTTTTCCCTGAAACAACTCAAATGCCTCAATCACAGTAAGTAAATTGATTTTTGACATTAATTTATTGTCAGCCACCCAAGAACAATGAGTATAGAGTAGATTACACACAAATGTTCATCTACATCACTTTATACTTGCTGAAGCACTACTTTATGAACATCTTTTAACCATGTATTCGCACCTAAAACCAGTTCATTTTATCTCAATAGTGACGGAGATAATGGTAGTTTTCAAATCTTGATATCAGTGAATTGTCTTGTTTTCTCTGAACTAGAAATATGCCCAATGTCACCAGCATATAGATAACTAAAGACTCTTTTCCATATAATTCTGAACACTAGGTAAAATAAAAGAATGATATTCTATGTATTACAATATGTGTTGTGTATTTATACACAGAAGTAGTAATAGATACTGTAAACATAAACATGAATGTCACTTAATCCAGAGTTTGACATATTTTTTAAACTTTTAGAATTTATTAGACACTGGTAAGAGAAAATCCATTAAGGGAGTATGCCAGCAGAGAGTTATTTGTGTAATTCATATAATACACTAGGTTGTAATATTATTGTAACATTACAGTATAATGGTTGATTGTAATTGGTCCAATATATCTTTAGATGGTATAATAAAGTTTTACTATATAAGTCCTATAAATAGAAATATACTGCATTTATGTATTTTTCTTGAAAACTGGAAACAAAATTAAGTGGACTTTTAATGTGGGGAAATTTGTGCTCACTAGGGAGTTTCTAAACAGGAAAGTCAATGTGTTGGGGAAAAAGGCTGAAGATTTGCAGAAGAAGTCATTGTTCTCTTTCAGGAATAGACTAGTTTAAAGCATTACTTTGAAAGAGAAGGAAGTTACTTAGTCCAGGAGGGAATAGAAGGTCAGCATGAATACTAAAGATTGAATATTTGTTGCTGCACAAGTATAGAAACTTTTATAACTTTTTTGTTTGTTTGTTTGTTTTTTTTAAATAGAAATATCTCGCTAAATAGCATTCTGTCATTTTCTAGTTCTAGAGATCTGGACAAATTCCAATTCATGTAATTACATTGTTACTTACTCTCTCCTTCACTGCAGTTTCAATTACTGTCATCATTCTTCTTTCACATCCTGTACAGAACTACCAAAGATATCTATATTAACAGTACCTATGTTCTAAATAGAGCTAATGACATAACAAGACCCATCTTCTAAATAGAACTAATGACTTTTTTTTTTAATTCAAAATGGTTATTTAAAGTCCAGATTCATGCAAGCAAAGCTACCCTCCTTTTTGCCCAATTATCTGCAAAATTATTTTGATCTAAGAAGAAATATGATTTAAACAAATAGTTTCTTTTTAAGTCAAACATTGTATTTGACTTAAAGTGATCCCTTTTCAATTTTATGTTCCACTGAAATTTTTGTGACCAGCATCTTTAGAATTAGCAATGAATCAGTTATTCAGGTTAATGGAATTTCAATCTAGATATTTCACTATGTAATTAAATATTCTCAATGGATTATTTGCAATTTTATGGTATTAGCAGCAATATATGACAATGGACTGAGGACTAATATAGGAGGTGAAACAATGCTTGCACTGTGGCCCAGCTGAAATGTGGTGTAATTTCTCCTGTACTTGCTGGTGCTAATGGAGGGCTGAAACCCCTTAGTCCTCTGACACGTTGATAATAAATAAAGTCTAAATAGTCAACTGGACTTACCTACATGGCTTAAGCTCTAAGCTTACAAAATCTTTTGAAGTTAATGGCAAAGCATCACTCAACTCAAATCACTCAAATTTTCCTCCGTCATGTTGAGACACAGGTGTGACTACTGCAGACGAAAGCAGGAGGATGCTAAGGGAATGCAACCAGCTAACACTCAACCTCACCCTCCTGGAAGCCTGGAGTTAATAGCTGACTGTGGGGAAGGGAAAATGAACTGCCATTACAGAGAAATTCAGGCCTGGAATAACAATGGAGTTTGTGGGCTTGTGAAATATCTTTTCACGTTATTATCATTGTAGTATAGTTTAATCTAAAATTTATGGAAAGCATGTCAGTAGATAATTCTTCTCTTTTAAATGTTACTCGTAAAGTCAACATCTTTGAAACAAAAAACTAATTTGCATTAAAAATGCCAAAACCTATTTTCAATGTGTATCAAGAGCAAAGGAAATCAGACACAGAGAGATATTTAAAACTATCTTACTTTATCTCTGCAACCTAAGGCAGTACCAATCTTTAGTTATATATTGCTCTCTGATCTGATCTCAATGAGCAGTTCACTAGAATAAGTCACAGAGCAAAAGGCAAATTATGGTACATACCTTAAGATGTTATTGGGAATGTCTTCTTTGAAAGCAAGCAGCACTTTAATTCACAGCATTTTAAATTGCTAGGCTCATCCTTTCTTACCAAGAAAGGTATACATACCCTTAGTTATGTCTCTGAGATAGAGTTCAGTAGTCCACAGATCTCTACACTTATTTTCAGGCAGGCATAATAGCAATTCCCAAAGTCACAAATGCATCAGTTTCACATGGTATGCTGTAAATGTGGTTGAGCTTTGGAACTATATGTGTTATCTTGATGGTACAGGAAAAATCCATTTCTAAACAATGAAGCATGGAGTTTGTTTATCCTTTTGCTAATGCGATACATGTATTTCAAATTATAACAATCTGACTTCACAAAATATCCTAAGGAAAGAGTAAAATTCCTGCAAATTCCATACAGTTCCTACTGATTTCAGGGAGTGATTTGCCTGTTAAAAGACTGTATATGTGAATTAAGATTTGAAAGATTTTTCTCTTTATTTTTTCCTTTTCTGTATATTATTAGAAACTTTATATCAAATTTCTACTAGGTTACATATCACAAATTAGCTCTACACTTGCCGCTGAATCTTCTAAACACAATTACATAGTTTTAATGCAAAGAATGAGAGATAATACATTTAAGAACCTCAATGTTTTAGCAGCAAATACATTCCAGGTGTGATCTGTGTGATCTAATTTTCATTTTCTTGCGATTAGATATAGCATGTCACCAAATCAAAAATATGTTAGAATGTAACCACAATAGACATGAGCATCAAACATATATCACTTTAAAAAGACTTTGAGCAGTCTTAAGTGAAAGCATGAGTAATTCAAAAGTTTTGAATAAGCTATTGTTAAAACCAGTTTACTTACTCTCAGTGGAGACATATATTGTGGCATACATAGTTCCCATGTAGATTTTTTCCTTGTTTCTGTATTTCAGTTATCTTACTGACCACAGGAGCTAACTTTCATTTTCTAAACCATAACACTAGTTAGGGTAAAAGAAACCTCAGATTCTTACCAGATAAATGTATCTTCTGTTCTCAGCTTTACACATTTCTGCAATGAGTTTCTTTTCCAGACGCAAAAGAAACAACACATTTTAAGAGTTGCTATCCCCAAAAGAACCAAGTAGTACAGTATATCCATTCTTATCTCCACAAGACCATAGTTTCTTCTAAATTATTTCTCAGTAACCATCTAAAGGTGTGGACCTGGAAAATATTCATGAACTTCTGAACCTTTCAAAGCTGGAACAAATGCTAGTCATATCTCAAAATCACTAGCATCTGCTCTGTTGTCATCTAATTTTAAAGGAGAATCCAAGGACCCTTTTACCTGTTTTCTGGAAATAAAACAGTGAGAATTGTCGTGGTTTAGGGTCAGGGCAGCCCCTAAAACCTATAACAGACGC
>JANVCC010000033.1:12785241-12880033 GCA_025345505.1 Todiramphus chloris collaris | reverse complement strand
AAATCATTGAACAGAATTAGTTCAGTTTTCACTCAAACCAGGACATTATATAAACCTAATTTGGAAACTTAATTTGCATCAGATCATGATGTAGATGTGTCCAAATGACATGTCCTCTCAGGATCTGTAGCTGGAATTGGGAGCAAGAATTGTGTCTCTATGGGTAATGCATGCAAAATCTAAAGATTTCCATCTATTTCCAGATACAGTATCTTCCACTAGAGCTTGCAGGAAAAAGAGATGCATGTTTTGCTGGAATCTGTCTAGAGATATGCTTTTATGAAACATTGTTTGTGATTTATTGTTTTTTTCCCCCAAGCATCTGTTCATCTGAAAACTCACAGCCAATTGCACCCACTTCAGTGGCTCTGCTGTCCTCAGCCCTCTTACTCTGTACTTGTTCACTCAGTACTGAGTGCTGTCTCCTCTTCTGATGATTGCTCAGGACAAATTTTCCAAGAGGGATAACAGCTGCCAAAAAAGCAGTTTAGTGTCCGACAGAAAATTTACCATGAAAGCATAATACAGTTTTCATTATGGCTGTGTGCTTCATTTAAGATTGTACATTTCAAGCACATGCCTGTCTACAGAAACTCTATCTGCACCAGAGTGTGTGATATCTGTACACTGTAGAAACTCTGGACATCTGGGAAGCAGCATTAGTCTTAACAACTATACTGAAAAAACATAATTATCCCTCCCCATGTCAGAGAGGTTGGGATTAAATGACATTTAAGGTCCCTTCCAATCCAAACTATTCCATGACTCTATGATTTTAAGTTACTGTTTTCTCAATAATGTTACAAAATTCTGTGTATCATTTAAATTTTGGAGAACATTGTCCATTGTTCTTTGTCCAGCAATAGCTTGAATCACTCATTTTGAATGATATGTTGAATTGTTTTAATGGGGAACCTCTTTGTCTTCTGAGCTCATGGAGTAGATGGTGAGAAAGTCCTAGGGCTCTCAAAGTTAACCTGAAACCTTATGGCAAAGTCTTTATCAAGAAATACAGACTATGAGGAGGCAGTACCCAAACTCTAGCATTTATAATTGAGTGTGTGAATGTCAGTTAGCCTGGACAGAAAGCACCACTAAACTTGAGGAGTGTCTGAAGTGTGTCAATGGATGGTGAACAGATACACTGAAAAACCATCCTATCTTAAAGTCTACTTTAATTGCATACAAGGTGAATAATGCTGATTCTGCTTGGGGAGGTTTTTCCTCTCATTCTGTTGGTACCATTCTGTATAAAATAGGAGACATGCAGTTGATAAGATCTTTCAAATTTTTGCAAAGGTACATTGACGTATCTTTTTCACAGATGTCCATAAACAGTAAATTTTATGTTAATATGTATACCTTTCGGACTTTCAGAACTATTGTAAAACCAAACCTATTCTGCATTAACTGTTCTCAGGCAACAGTGATGGCTCACCTGTCCTTGCACGTTGCATACTTGGGTTCAGAATTTGCCCCACAAAAATTTGCCCCCCTTTTAGTTATGTTAGTCCTGAACTGCCAAACTGCCAGAGCTCTCTTTCCAGGGTCTCCATCTGTGGAGCAAATGGGCAGAGGATAAAGAAACAGCCTGTAGCACTTTCAATCATTATTTTCATTGATTATGTCTAGGTTAAATAATGGGAAGTATACCTATGCCTACAGAAAATACAACTAATCCCTTTGCATTTCACTCAGACCCTTAGAATACATTGTTATACTCAAGCATCTCAACTTCGTTAACCTCTGTAAAATGCAATAGAAAAAAGTGGCCTAAACAAACAAAATGTTGATCTGCCTTTTATTAATTTCATTTTTTATCTTCTTGTATGCAGACATTTGACAGCTGTGACATTTATGGGCAATGCATTTGAAAAAGAAGACATAAATATTCAGAGACATATTAGAATGCTGTTCAATGTAAGCACCTGTCTACTTAGTGTTGACAGAAAATCATTTACTTTGCTTTATGCCTGTTCTCTCCTGAGACTACCGAGGTCCTATTTTATTTAAAGAGCTGGTCCCAACATCAGTACTAGCTCTTGAAAATGCAATATATACAGCTAATTATATTTATTAAGGAAACAACTTTGGTTTATATTTTCAATAATACTTAAACAATTTTTTCAACCTCTACTTCAGAATTTCCTTCCCTTGGGGAAATGAAGGAGAAAAGGGAAAAGGGAATGAGGAACAGAAAAAGCATGACCTCATTATGTCTTTATTTATGACATCACAAAAGATTATAGAGAAAGAACAATATAATGAAAATAATATATCATAAAATAGATATAATAAAAAAGGGATCACTGCCTAATCTTCTTTTTGATGGCCAATGTTCATATAAATAGTTTCACCAACTTTAAGAATTGACATAAATACAGCTCATTTAAGTATAAAAAAATAAGGGAAATGGATTCTTGAAGGCAGGGTATTTAAAAAAAAAACCTACTTAAAGTTTTATAAAATGTAGATTTCTCTTCCTATTTTTGCTAGTTTGCCAAAAGAACAGTGGAAGCAAGAATCATCCTAACCATCAACATCTCAAAAGAAAAGTAAATCTTAGTACTGAACAAAATAAGCACACACATGAAAAATTGGGAAGTCATGAATTTTATGCCTGAGAGTATGAATTCCACAGTAAGAACTTCTTCAAGGAGGGAAGGCCATTTTGCAAGATAGTTGTATTTACCAAAATACAAGTCAGAAAGAGTGTGATGAAGGTAAGCTAAATTTGTATAGTCTCAGTGTGGCACTTCTATTTCTTATAGAGAAGAGGATATTCTGGTGTATTCACATAAAGATGATCTTTAAATCTCAGTGTCTGGACTCAGAGACCAGAAGGGGAAGGGGAAAGGGAAAGGGAAAGGGAAAGGGAAGAGAAAAAGAGAAGAGGAGAGGAGAAAAAAAAAAAAGAAAAAAGAAAAGAAAAGAAAAGAAAAGAAAAGAAAAGAAAAGAAAAGAAAAAAGAGAAAAGAAAAAAAAAAAAAGAAAAAAAAAAAGAAGAAGAAGAAAAAAAAAGAGCTCAGAATGAACACAGCCTAAGTTTTGGCCTGAACATTTTACTGTATTTTACCTGACGTGACTATGTAATGATGTTAACTCAGCCTTGATCACATAGCGTGGGTGAGTGGGGGAGGTTTGGGGAGAGCATAACATTCTTGGGAGAAACCTCAGATGCCACAAAACCTGACAATGCTGCCACCTATAGACCAAATGTGACAACATCAGCTCCTCAGAGCCGTTCAGAGGAGCAATCTTAACAGAAAAAAAAAATCCATAGTATAAAAGGAGCAGGAACGTATGAACAAATTCAGACTTCTGCACATGGTTAATTCACATGGTGAACTGTTGGAACAGCTACTCTGTTTTATCTAGTGCAGTGTTTTTATATAATTTAATAAGGATCATCACATAGCAACCTAACTTGTCTACAGAAATTACAAGCTGCATGTGCAGAGCACATATGAATCCTTTTGCTCAATTGAAGCTAAGTATTTTTCTACAAAAAAGATTTTTAATTTCCTTAAAGTGTACACAAACAGCAATGGAGCATGATATGACACTTTTTTTTTTTTTCCACATTAAGGTAATTATGTAAAGGCAGTAACATTGACAATAAAATATTGTCAATATAAAAAATTCACATTGTTATTGCAGACATTTAAACCTGTCATTTTTAAGATACCAGAAAAATTTGTCTATGCTGTGGGAGAAACATGGGTGCCTTCAGATAACTACATGTTACTCTCCTAATATTAACACTTACTACTGAAGTACCATAAATAGTCCAGAAAATTAATTTCTAAAATCTGTTTGGAGATAACCATTTATATTTACATTTATTATTGGCCTTTTAATTGTTGTTTTCATTTATATAATATATATTTTAATATAATAAGTGAATATTGCTATTTTAGTTTAACTTCTGGCAAGTTTTCTCCCTTTTCAATCTTACAGTCCTTACTAAGGATTCACCCATCTCAAGGAAAGTAGGCCCTTAGCAAATTGGTTTCTTAACTATTAAAAATAGAATAAAATAAAATAATGAAATACAAATAAAATAATTTTTAAAATATTTCTCATCTAATCTGACAGTGCTAAGCAGCAAATAAAGCAAGATGAATAGGGTGTAGTGGAGGGCAAGTCAGTAGGTTGATATCTATGTAGCCATGGAGGAGATGAAAATCACAGAAGAGTAAGCAAATCCTAGGTGCCACTTTCTACACCAAAAGCTATCTCTGTATTTTACAATGCAGTTTCTAAATGGAATGAAGAACCCTGACAGGACTCAAGGTAGATGGAAATGGTGCTAGAACCCAGGGTGCAGAAAAAGGTAGGATATCTGACAGCCTTTAAGTTATTGGCTATCTGTAGCTCCTTGGAGAACCTACAGGTTTTTTTGGAGCACCTTTCCAAAGCAACAGACATTCCTCATTTGTTGTACCAGAACATTAAGGTGAATCAATATACTATTTACCATGTCCATGTGAGGTCTTTAAAAATTAGCAGCTGTGGACAGGAAAGGAAAGATGGCTAGAGTCTCTTCCAAGCCCCTCACCATCTGTGCTTTGGGCCTCTGCTTCCATAGAAGGATAGCCAGCATGTCCCCATGTGTGAAGACAAGGCTCAAGACAGAAGTCTGAGAAGAAAACTTTAGTAGACCATGGATGGCATACAATTTCTGTATTTTATGTTTCCTCCTCTGTTCATCTAGAAACAATTTGTCTGCTTTTCTTCAGACCTTCCTGCCTGTATCATGTCCTCAATTCAATGTTTTCTATCTACCTGTACATCTCAAGTATCAGTCTACAGGGTAGTCAGTTCTACAGTTTCACACATTTTCCATCTGAGAGCTAATGCATTAAATCTTCAGGACTTTGGCAAAACCCTGACCAAACTAATTTTTTTCTCATTTATTTTCATACAGCCCTTGTACTAAAAGAAAGGTCCTGATGTAGATAAAGAAAAAAACTAATGTTGGTAGACAATGTGGACTGGAAGATCAGTCCCACCAACTGACTAAGAAGCACTTGAGAAAGCTAAAATCTTTTATATTTTCTTGACAGTAATATCAGAGTTATTTTAAAACATATTCATTAGTAGCTTCTTATTTATTATGCACATGCATAAATGTGAGAGTAAGAGTTATCCTATTAAAATAAGTAGAAGTACTCCTGTGATTAAAGATTCATTTATGCTGAAATAGGGCCTTATATTCTACATACACTTCCATTCAATATGTGCATATTGTGAATATTAAATAATGTTAAATTACTCCCTTTTTCATAATAGAATCAGCTTGACAGTTACAATGTTCAAGCACTAAGCAGCACACATTATGATGGCAGCTCCCTATCATTCAGTAATTTTCCCCCTTTTAATATTCTTGAATTTTACCTCTCACAAGTAGATGAAATGCTGTCTTTGAAAAGTGATTTGGCATATTCCTTAAGACTTTAAATCTAGTCAATAAGACTACTCTCTTGTGTATCATTGTCTTTCAGTAACATGAGTTTGTTCAGACTTGCTATTTCTTGTTTCTCTTTAGGAGCATGGTGAGGATGTAGAAATTGGTTCATCCTAGTTCCTCCTTTGAGAACAATAAATGGGGCCATCATCTCCACCTTTGCCATCACTATGGAACCATCATATTTGGTTCCCCAGAAATGGAGTAGATGGCTGGAGTGAGGACAAGGAGTCATGTCTTTCACTTCCTATTAGATACCAGATGATCTGCTTTACTTCTCAGGCTTAAAGAGTGCTAAATTTGAGAAAATGAGACAGAGAGGGTGTAAGCAGAGATCTTCACTGCATTCTTCTTGGACACCATGACAGAACTAGGATCTCCTTAATCATTTAATGAAGTTGTGAGTCCATGGATTTTACAGAAGAATGAAAGAATTTAATGTACAGTGATAAAGCTAGTAGATTCTAAATATAACACACCTAGCTTTCATTAAATTTGACTAACATGACTCAGGCAAAGAAAAGGAGATCAACAGCAGCTCTTACACACCACTGTTTTAGGAAGTATGTTTTGGGGTAGACAGTGAGCCTAGAAAGTCCAGGACAGGGTCAGACCTTTTGTATTTTTGCTGGAGATGGCAAGATCTGTGTGCAGTCTTTCAGGAGCATAGACTTCTATGGATGTCTCACAACTAATTGAAAAACCACCCTGTTACTCACGGTATGATTAGAAACTTCTGCCTTCTGAAAGACAAAATACAAAAGTGAAATTATTGCCCTCCTGATACCTGTACTCTATTTCTGTGACTCAGAAAGAGATCTTATCTGTAAACAGTGTGGATTTGGAAAGAAATATGCACTACAGAAAGAGAAAAGGTTAGGTGCATCTTCTATGATTCTATTAGTTGTGATTTTACTTGATGATTCACAGGAATGTCACACTAAACAACAATTCAAAGACAATGATAGATTAATAAACATTAAAGATAGAAAAGTCCATTCTGTAATGACTATTTATTTGCAACACATGACTATACTCTGCATGTACTAGGCAATCTATCACTTTGCCCCATCTTATTTTAAGTTTTTCTCCAAAACATAATCCTTCATAGACTTTAGCCTACTAGGTCGAAGGTAATTCAACCTAATTTACCAGATAATATAATAGTTCTGTAATTATCATCTTTATCAGAACAGATAACTCCATTGGACTTCAGAAATGTGTAGATTAGGTTAAAAATACAGGTTAATTAAAATGAGACATTTATTATTAGAAGCTGAACAGTGTGGTTATGGAATACTGAAAAAGTTAATTCTTGCATTTATGACTCGTTGTTTGTAGGATTAACAACTCCTTTAAATAGTAGTTTGATTTAGCTGTAACAAGTGTATTGATGCAAATACAATAGGACATTCCTAGGGGGAATTGCAATTTAAAAAAAATATATTTTCCATATTTACTACAATAACTGTTACGCCAAGAAATTTTATAGCTACCAGGAATATAGAAAATAATACACCCAAAGCTAGAAAACTGTTCCAGTACAAAGCATGCCTAACGTATAACCTCCCAAATACACAGTATATCCCTAGTATAGTTGTAAATTATAGTTGCAAATGAGGCCACAAACAAAATTTTGCTCAAGGCATGAATCATAAATTCAAACAATGATCATCTCCTGCATGAGGCACAGCTACTTTGTTTACTTCTTATACCCTGTTTCCTAAACATGAAGATGAAAGTAGGTCAAGTAAATTTAGCATCTTTTCACATGAAGTATGTTATGATAGCGGGTGGCACAGCCTAATTTACAATTACATGAGTTTACATGAATATTAAAATATGTGTTTTCACTGTGCTGTGTCATTACACATATTGACATTTTACCTCACAATGACACAGAATCATAGAAAACACCCAAGATTTGGATAAGGGAGGGAGCAGAAGGGGAGAGGAATATTTACCACGACTGCAGCCTGAATGAAATTTCAACACGTTATGAAAGATCTTCATATGATGTTGAATGATATTTGTAAAACTGATTCTTACTATTTTTGGGGGGGTTGTAGGTATGTTTATAGAGGCAGTTGCAAGGGGAGAAGAGGAAAATGTGGAGAAGCCACTGGTTTATTTTATTTCTAAAATGCATCAATTTTATTGTAACTGTTTATCAAAGAAGGATGTTTTTGGAGAAAATACCAAAATATAATAGTCATAGACTTCCTTAACATTGGATGGAAATGCAAAAGAAACTTTAAATAAGAGCCTGCAATCAGATATTTTGTTGTTCATCATCCTGCCATGAAGTATTAAATAGGATTCACCTAGCAAAATTCCTTGAAATAATTAAGTGATTATTTTTATTATAATTAATTTTCTTTTCTGGAAAGCAGAGGATTTTGTTGTGGCTTCTTTTCCAACAAACTACTGTATGTATAAGATTTTCAGTTAAACTTCCGAAACCTCTGAAATTGCATAAATATAGTACATAAGAACATTAATTCTGGAACAACTCAGGTAAAAACAAATTCTCAGACATTAAGGATGAATATGTTATTGAGAGATTAGTCTAGCAATACCAAAATCTTACTTTTCTTGCTAAATTAAAACTGCTTATTTATCCAATTTTGTTTAACAAAATAAAAGTAATTTCAAGCAAAATAAATTCTGTTTTCAAAGAAGCATGCATGTGTGCAAATATACATGGATGAATACACATACAAAATTGATAAAGTAGAAAAGAATAATGGAAAAAAAGTGCATATCACATAGTAGTTCCTTCCACATAAATCAGTAATGGTACCACATTGTAGAAAGTATTTAACAAAATGATAGCTTCTAGAATAATCATCACAAATGTAGTAGAAAATTAATAGAGTGGTTTTCCTCTTGAGATACAGAGTTTAAAACTTCAACTCAATAAGCTACTTTGAAATAAATTCATGACCCAGGTACCAAGTCATGTGTTTGAGGAAAGCATGTGGTTAAATTCTTTACTAAGGTACATGCTGGATAAGAACAGAATTTGGTTTGTCATCTTAGTTTTCAGGTGTTTGAAGACTACGAGATTAAAATGAGGCTTTGGATACAGACTTTTAGAGTTATTTATACTTAAAATAATACAATCTTGACAGTCAGTAATGACTGAAACAGTTTAATATTTTTAGTTAAAGACAAGAAGCCAAAATTTAGAACATCAAAAATAGAAGGCAGAGCACTTATTGCAAGGAGAAGAGTTAAATTATTCAGTTATTTAGTCTAACATTATACATTGTCTGTTGTGATGTTAGAAATTACATCTGTACTGCATGGTGAAAAACAGGAACATGAAAAAGGTGATATCCACACATGGAAAGAAATCTTTCATGTTTATAACTGAATATGTACAAATGTAAAGAAATCAACATTTATTCATGACCCAGTCACAGTAATTAGAATCAAGAAATAGTGAGGAAAGGAAGAGCTGTAATGTGAAAGAACTGTATAATCTTAGCTGTAATGATATTTGAAATAACAAGAGTACAAAAGACATACGTAGATAGAAATTAAATATAAAGAAAATTATTTTGAAAAATCTTGTACAAGAGTAGAGATTATGGGCATTGCTCTCTGTAGGTAATAGGATAGAAGAAAGCAGAATAATATTTGACACAATCTGTTCAATTGCCACCTGCAGTTAAAGCACAAAGAGAGTATCAGGATTAATGGTTTGAGATTGCACAGACTTCCATCCTCAAAAATTCTTTAGGTATATACTTTACTTACAAGAGAAGTCTATACTCAAAAAAATACAATTTTGTTATTAGCCCCAGCAAGGAATAAATTTCCATTGGCAAGCAGAAATAGAATTGAATGAAAGTTGGTATATAATTATAAAGCTGTCCAAAGACAGAATATGAACATAACTCTCAGAGTAAAAATTCTTTAACAAGAATGTACAATATGAATATGCTGTCAAGATGGAAGCAAAGAAAAACTAAGACAGAGACAACATTGTTCTAGTTTTCAGCAGCATACAGATTGCAAAGTATTGCATAAAGGTCTAAATTAAATGTCTTTGGCCAAATTAAGGCTTTGTGTATATCAAATAAGCTTGTTGAGTACTCAGGTACCATTGTAATGAAGTATTAGCTTTCAAAAACAAAATTAGTACACCATAGTTACTAGTTTTCACTATTACTGTGAGACAGGACTTTTAAAATAAAATAAAGCTTTATTATAATTAATATTTGCTCTGTGTTTAGTAGATGTGAAAAGAATCTCCATTTTCTCAAATTCAAAGAAATCCCATAATAAATAAAAGTCTAAGCAAGTTTATAAATGATAGGATGCTTGCAACAGCTACTCAATGAGGATAATCATGTTTAGTATTAAGGTTTTTGTTCACAGAACCTCCTTTTTGACCAGGCATTGGCAACCCCCCATACAGCCTGCCTGTTAAACTGTGATAAATTCCTGAAGAAACTTGTAAATATTAAGAGGTGTCCCATTCTAAGTAGGCTTCATTATGATTTATAGCAGTATTTGAATATGATACAGCTATCTGTGAGTTTTGAAATTTGGACTGAAATGTTTTCTTGCATCTGAGACCTTGTCTATAATTTCAGCCCAAAGCATTTTTTTCCAGTCAAGTTATAAAACACTGAAAACGGGGAATTATAATAAAGATTGTAACTTAAAAAATAAGCCACAATTCTTTTCTCCTAGTTTTATTACAATAATCACCAACATCTAATGATGGCATGCACCCAAGGGTGCTGAGAGAGCTGGCACAGGTCATTGCCAGACCACTCTCCATTATCTATAGTAAGTCATGGCACAGAGGAGAGGTGCCTGGGGACTGGAGGAGGGCAAACATCACCCCAATTTTCAAAAGGGGCAAGAAGGAGGACCCTGGTAACTATAGACCAGTCAGCCTCACCTCCATCCCTGGAAAGATAATGGAGCAACTTATCCTTGACACTATCCTTAGGCATGTCAAGGACAAGAGGGTCATCAGGAGCAATCAACACGGTTTTATCAAGGGGAGGTCATGTTTGACCAACCTGATAACCTTTTACGAGGACATAACCAGGTGGATAGATGATGGTAGAGCAGTGGATGTGTTTTTTCTTGATTTCTCTAAGGCATTGACACTGTCTCCCACAGCATCCTTCTTGCTAAACTGAGACAGTGTGGTCTGCTTGATGAGGTAGTGAGGTGGATTGGGAATTGGTTGAAAGAAAGAAACCAGAGAACTGTGGTCAATGGGATGGAGTCCAGCTGGAGGCCTATAACCAGTGGGGTTCCACAGGGGTCGGTGCTGGGACCGGTTCTGTTTAACCTGTTCATCAATGACCTGGATGAGGGCACAGAGAGCACTGTCAGCAAGTTTGCTGATGTTACCAAGCTGGGTGGAGTGTCCGACACCCCAGCAGGCTGTGCTGCCATTCAGCGAGACCTGGACAGGCTGGAGGGTTGGGCAGGAAGAAATTTGATGAAATTCAATAAGGGCAAGTGCAGAGTCCTGCACCTGGGAAAGAACAACCCCGGTATCAGTATAGGTTGGGGACTGAGCTGTTGGAAGTCTGCGAAGGGGAAAAGGACCTGGGGGTCCTGGTTGATGGGAGGCTGACCATGAGCCAGCAGTGTGCTCTTGTGGCCAAGAGGGCCAATGCCATCCTGGGGTGTATTAGAAGGGGTGTAGCTAGTAGGTTGAGAGAGGTTCTCCTGCCCCTCTACTCTGCCCTAGTGAGGTCACATCTGGAACATTGTGCCAGTTCTGGGGCCCCCAGTTTAAGAAGGACATGGAACTGCTGGAAAGGGTTCAGCACAGGGCTACAAAGATGATTAAGGGAGTGGAACATCTCTCTTATGAGGATAGACTGAGGGAGCTGGGGCTTTTTAGCTTAGAGAAAAGAAGACTAAGGGGTGATTTAATCAATGTTTATAAATATATGAAGGGTGAGTGCCGGGAAGATGGAGCCAGGCTCTTCTCGGTGATGCCCAATGATAGGACAAGGGGTAATGGGTTGAAGCTGAGGCACAGGAAGTTTCATGTAAACATAAGGAAAATTTTTTTCACAGTGAGGGTGACGGAACACTGGAACAGGCTGCCCGGGGGGGCTGTGGAGTCTCCCTCTCTGGAGGTATTCAATACCTGCCTGGATGTGTTCCTGTGTGACCTGGTCTAGGTGATCCTGCTCTGGCAGCGGGGTTGACTAGATGATCTCTCGAGGTCCCTTCCAGCCCTTGACATTCTATGATTCTATGAAATATAAGCATATACTTACTGTATTTGAAGTGCAGAAGCACCAACACAAATGAGAATCAAGGTAGTTTTGTTGTCTTTATACCTACCCAAAGACAACAGGCCAATATTTAGACTTAAGACTCCAGATACACACTGTAATGAGTAGGAAGAATAAAGAAGATCTGCTACCAAGTTAAATAATATTACACAGTTGTTTCAGTTTGCTGGTGTCCAAGTGAACTTGGTTTTATAGAGGAAAAGTTGCTGAAATCAGACATGTAGTAATACATATCTACCTTAATCAAGAGACTATATCATAGGCTCCTTCCTTTTCCACTTGCAATTGCTTTACATGTCTATGGTGATTTTAACAATTACTTACTAAAACAAAGCACCATCAGAATGATGTGGTTTTTTTTTTTTTTTTTTTTTATTGCAATAAAGCATCTGAAAACGAGGAAAAGCATCAACAGAAGCTGAACAGCCACTGCCTTTTTGAACGTGTTCCTTGCAAATCACATTTTGAAACTCGATACCAGTGATTTTTTTAAATCATCAAAGAATACACAACATGTACACTAGACTGGCAGAAATAAATCACACTTTGTAAGCTGGACAATGACATCACTAAACAGTGAATAAAGTAATGCCATATAAGTTTACCAAAAGCTGCAGATCTCTAAATTGAAAACTGATAGGTCATAATTATTCATCAGCTGCTTGTTATTCCAAGTTATTTGCAGTTGAGGAATGACTTTGAGGATTTGGAATAAAACACAGTGTATAGTTAGTTCTCAATATACAGTTACATGGCATTCCCAGCATTACCTGTTTAGTACCTCAGTAAAATAAACCTCAGTAAAAACATTTGTCTGCGTTAAGAAAGCCAAAAGGATTGTGAAATGTATTGGCAGTTTTAATACCACTGACACTTGCTCACTAGTTACTAACTGAGATACATACTTCAGCCTGACCACTGAAGGCTGAACAACTTTCAGCCACACCATAGAACTGTGGCACTACATCACTGAAAGCTTTTATTTCACCTCTGCACAGACACTGCATATCTGCACTTTTTATAATTTCTTCTCCTCCCAGGATCTTTTCCTAATTCATGAATGTCTGCACTGAGAATGCAGCACACCAAAGTGCCAAAGTTAGTAGGGAAATGTAGTTTAACCCCAATCAGCAACTAAGAATGATGCAGCTGCTCACTCACTCCCTGCTCCTGGTGGGTCAGGGAAGGAAATTAAAAACAAGTAAAACTCGTGGGTTGAGCTAAGAACAGTTGAACAATAGAAATTAAAAAAAAAAAAAACAAAAAAAACCCCCTAAGAATAATAGTAATGAAAAAAAAAATATTACAAAAGGAAAGTGAAATAAAACCCAGGAAAGAAAACTGATGTACAATACAATGGCTCAGCACCCACTGATCATTGCTCAGACAGTGTCTGAGCAAAGATCTATCCCTCCAGTCCAACTCCTCCAAGTTTATACACTGGGCATAATTTCACAGGGCATGTGGTACTACTTTGACCAGTTTGGGACAGCTGTCCTGGCTGTGTCCCCTCACAGCATGTGCTCCTCCAGTCTTCTCACTGGCAAGGTATGAAAAGCTGAAAAATCCTTGACTTTGTATAAATACTACTTAGCAACAACTAAACCAGCAGTGTGGTATCAACATTATTCTCACACTAAATCAAAAATACAGCACTGTACCAGCTACTAGGAACAAAATTAACCCTATCCCAGACAAAATCAGGACAGCAGAATAGCAGAGTTTCACATCTTCTATAGAAAACCATAGCAATGGCTTTTTACACTCAGAAAGCACTTGCCTTTTCCGGCTGTAGTTGATTTTTTTTAACAGCACAAAGATGAAAAAGTCTCAAGTTTCTTGGCAGTATGTTGAAATGTATATGCACTCTTCCAGGCAGTCTCACTGTATTAAAGTGGATGTATTCATGCCAAGTACCTTGACAGCTAAATTCCTTTTGAGCTTTTGCATGCAACAGGACACTCAAACCTATGGCCAAACCTAGCCCTGGTCAGTAACCCAGGAAGACAGATCGTTTGCTGCAAAAATCTGCTAGTCTGGGCTAAACTGCTGCCAGCTATGGCATAATGTCATTCTGGGAGAAGTGATGTATTCCTTCAATCAGTTTGCAGGTACTTAGGTTTGTGTACTGGAGAGATCCTTTCCCACTGGTAGAAATTTTCCTTTTTCCTGATTTAACCCACCAAAAGTAGTCAGAATCTAACTCTGGATCATTAAAAACCAAACAACTTCCAGAATGCGAATTTGAAAATAACATCGAGTGCTATTCTCTGACCCCTCCCCGTATCCACTTTTTTTTTTTTGTAATGACTAGGGTCCCCTCATCCATTTTGTTGTAAAGGCCAGAGCCAAGATAGTCCTTTGTAGAGCTAATTATGTGTTAACTGGCAAGTAAAAAGAGGAATAAATAACAAGCACATGGGGTTTATTATATCCAAGTAGAATTTTTATTGATTTGAAATCAGAATAACAGATTGGGTTTCTTTATGAATATACTTAAACTCCTAGTATTTTCTCCTTTTCTCATAAACAGAACACGGAATAATACTCCATTTTTTTTCCAGTCAAACAGAAGGGTCAGGTAGATGGTGATTCTCTGTGACAATGTGGTAACAGACCCAACTAATAGCTATGAATTTTTAAATGGGATTATGATTGAAAGTTGATATTGTTCTATAGTTACTGAATAGTTTGTTGTTTTGTCTTTTCTTAATAAAGCATGTCCTCAAAATAAACATCTAAATCATTTGTTAACATGTGAGAAGTTATCATTCATGGCTAGTGCTTGGCTCCATTCTAAGTATCTAAGAGTTGCCATGTCATCATATTGAATAGCCAGCACAGCTTGATAAAGAGAAATAATGAAAGAATAAAAGGAAAATAGAGAGGAACTGTAAAAGACTTCAGCAACAACATAGATGAAGTTTTGTTAATTGTAAAATACAAAGAGGTACATTCTGAGAAGTGTTTGAGGAATATAAACCAAATTAAAGTCTTTTCTGAAAGAAGCATATTTAGAAAATTTCTTGGGCATCTGTTTACTAATAAACTCTTGAATTTACTTCTTCCCTGCTTTAACCTGCTCAGCAAACTTTAAACGAAGTGTGAAGTACTGCTTACTAAAGTAAAATTAAATGTTTGTGAAGTGCAAAGTCCTGCACTTAAGTTTTGAGGCTTGAAGAATGCATTTACTTAAACAAAGAGAGAAACTTTCTAACTTACTGACAAATAAAGAGGATTTTGTAACTCTAAAGCCAAAGACATGGAAACTGACCTACAAAATGGGCAAATGACCAAGCCCTTGGCATGACCCTGCAGAGGAGTGCAAGCACTTTTTCTGACAACACAAGCAGTTGTTATACACCAAGATCTTTATAGCTTGTCTTAAAATCTTTTTTACTCTTCACTATTTTTATAGAAAACCCTACGAATTCAGGGAGTCTGACTGCAATGAAAATTGAAAACTGTCTGAAAATCTCATCTTTCAAATAACAGGTCAGTTTTTGTCATACACAAGTCACCTCCATTACCTGCGTCACCAGGAATCTACACATCTTTCACACACCTGAAGCATAATATATCATACTTTATTCATACATGGTATCTTCTAATGCAAATCTGTCTTCAGTGTAAAACCAAGGCTTCTGTGCTGTAGGTGGAAGGAAGGGTGAAAAACACTCTACCAACAGATAACCATCTGGCAGATTCTCTTTCTCTCTCTGCTATCTCCATGTGATTTTTAGCACTTTACAAAATGTCATTAAGCAAACAGAGAAGACCACAAGTAAACCTCTAGTTTTACAAAATCATGTTTTATAAACTGTTGAGAAACACTGACATGTAATGAAATCCTATTCCCTATATGCTTTCCTCTTTGTAAATTATTTGCTTCCCTCCCTTGATGTATAAATAAACAAAATGTGCCTGTATATTTGCTGTTTGTTTTTTTATTTGGGTTTTGTTGGGCTTTGTTGGGGTTTTTTTTGTTTGGGTTTTTTTTTTCCTTTGGTCATCATAATCAAGGGCTATTACAGCAATAGATCTTATCTCTAGAATGGCAGTCCCCTTGCACCTTCAGTTCAGATTTTTGTTTATGCTTGGCTGCAATTGTAGCTGTTTCTGATAGTTTTAGGTCAGCCATGACAGACTACGGGTGACACTAAATAAACAAGCTGGGAGTCTGGGACCAGGAAGGAATGATGCTGGTGCTGAGAGTTTGATTTTCTCTGATTAATCAACATTTTTATTCAGAATAACCCATTGTGTAAAGTAACTGTTTGTCTGACTATGCATATTATGCTGTGAGGTTTTAAAAAATCAACCCCCACACCTCACACAGGCAAGCAGAAAACAAATCATGCACAATCTTGTTTTCCATTATAGTAGGCTGCAAATATTTTTTTGTTTGTTTAATTTATGTTCAATCATTTCTTCCTGCCTCCTTCCTTCCGTCTCTTGGTTAAATTGCATTGCAGTAAGTTGATCTGAACACAGTCTGGCATGGAGTAGATAGGACACTTCCTTACAGCCTGCTCAAGGGGGATAAAAATTCAATTGCCAATTCACTAACTACATTCATGGAAGAAGGACTAGAATAAGGTCCTTCAAGAAGGAGTAAAACATTCCACTCAAGTGGGTACGTGTTCCAACTTCCTTGATTTTAGTCTGAATCTTGAAATATTTTGTGAATGTCTTAAAACTCCTGTTTCTAGTCATATGATTATGTCAGCCTCTAAACTCAGTTTTCATTTATTTATTTATTTATTTTGATGACTGTACCTCTTACCCCCATGGTCATGGAGTAAAACTTAAAAAATATGTATCCTAAGGCTGAAATGACAAAGTAATTATAATAAAACCTAATTTTTATCCATTTTTAAAAATTTTCATTAATTTTAAGTCAGTTTTAGGATTAGGAAGAATATGAAAGCAGACTCTTAAAATATGAGGTTGGTGATGTTGCCTGCCTGGGAAAGTTACAGAGCCATCAAACCAAGAACCCAAGTGCCTGGCTTTCAGATGTATCTGAGTAGAACAAATGTACTATAAATTCTAGTTTTCATTATGGTGCATACCTGCAATAATAAAGATTCTTCAAACTGCATATAAATTACAAGACTAATAAATTATTTTCATTTAAACTTCCACTTGTTTAAAATTTGGCCCTGAAAGTGAGTAGCAGTTTATAGGGTACAGTGCTTCCCAGGGGTAAGCAGAGTCTCAGTGCTCTTTCTACTGCACAGATACTCCTTTCAGAAAACAAAACAAAATACTACCTCTTCTTGCAAAAGGACCACAGAGAAGTGAATGGTTAGAAAATCTACTGTACCTTACTTCCACAGAGGTGGACTTTCTGAAACTGGATTATTCTTTTTATATACTGGTTAATGAAAAGAAACTGTTGTGAACAGACTTGTCACCAGCATCTTGAAAAATGTTTATAATTTAACTACTTTTAAACCTTTTTATAATTTAACTAATGTAGCTCACTAAGCTACCAGCTAAACTATTTCTTAAGCTCATCTTGCTCATAGCAATGCATCCAGATGCAATGTCTAGTACCTACCGAACCTAAATATGGACATGTATGGAAATACCAATGTAAGTATGATTTTCTTGATCTATGCTGTGCCTACTGCCAGTCTATCCTGATCTCTTTGAAAAGAAGCTAACAGTTATCAAAGTGACCAAGTTTAATACTGCCTAGGGTTATTTTATTTTTAAATTGCTTCTAGATCCACCAAAAGGATCTCAGCTAAGTCTATGACAACCCAGGCCTTTAGAATCAAACCTTTGCCAGCACTACTATGGTTTAATTAGCTGCACATTTGCCTCCTGGACAGATCTAATAAATATGCATGTATTGGCACATCTGCATCTCAGCAAGTATACTTAAATTAAAAATGTTTCCTTTGATGCTCTGACAATCTTGGCATTCATTCACTTTGCCAGAAGCCGCATCAAATCACAAAATACTTGTCCAGTCATCATCACAATGTACAATCATGGAAACATGCCACCAGATTAGCTCCTCACATTGCATGTGTAGCAACCTAAATTTATCATCTTGCTTTACAGTTACAGAGCAGGATGATCCCATGCTCTGCATGACTGAAAGGTATTCCCATATGCTACATAAGTTGTATTTGGTCAAAACACCATGTAAGCCTATTGATATTAGTTGCACTAATCTTTAAAATTTGCAGAATGAATTTGTTTTGTTTTCTCCACTTGACATTAGCAGTTTTATGGAACAGTGACCTCGCTAGTCACTGATGATGAATTACTAGCTATTTTTACCAAAAGAATGGAAATTTGAATGTTGTACAGACTTTCTAAAGGTCAGACTGAAAGGCTGAGAAACAGTACACGTTTTTTCTCACTACTGACCTCTCCATGTTAAATTCCAGTCTAGTCAAAGGAGCAGACATGTATACTTGTCATACCAACAGGAATTTCAAGCAACTTGAAATGCTTGAATGAACATGAATGCAGGATCCAAGTTTCAGTTTTATAGATAGCCCAACCCAGTGATTATTAACATCAAAGACTGACTGACTTCAGTAACCAATGGATCAAATAGTCCTTTATCATGTTCTTTTTTTAGACGTTTTTGATAAGTATTCAGATTTACCTCCATAGTACCTCTACAGTACCAGTTGATTAAAGATATGGTTCTTAAAAACATAGTTTTATAGAAGTGTCTCAGCAGCTGCAATGCCTTGGAGAATCAGACTTTTCACCTCACATCTGAAGCCATAAGATAAGGTCCCCTGTGAAGTTCTTCAGAACACACTCTTTGTGTGAAATCCCAGAATCACTGAAGTCTATGGCAAAATTTATACTGACTCAACTGGACCAGAATGTCAAAGCATTATTAGATTCTACGTACCAGACCATAAGAATTTAGTAAACATTAACTTTTACTGAATCATCTGCAGCAATGTAAACAAGGATGGAAATAATATTATCAGTTGAACTACAAATAGCATATCTTTACTTTGGTATGGAAAGTATTGTAGATTAAGAGCATATTTTTATTCATCTGCTTATGAAAATGAGTATAGAGAATCATAGTCAAAATAAGTGCTGCTGCATTGTGAAATCAGAAAGGCCAGTACTGGCAACAGAAACTGTACTGTGCTTTAAAGCAGTAATAATTACCAGTTTGTGACACCCACTGAATTATGAAAGAAGGCAAGACTTTGAGTTGTGATAGTTGTTTTATTGCACATTAAGAAATGGCCAAATGGTTCTGTGAGAGCTTCTTTCCTTGCTTTGCTGGACTTCTGCATTAAGCAACATGTCTAGGAATCTCACAGTAGTTTTGGGATTGTAAAGGATGAGTTGAGGAATGTTAGGGAAAATGATCAAGTCAGGTGTTGCACTGCAATTCAAGGAACTTTCTTCTCTTTCTATTGAGATGTACTGGGAATTCAAAACACCTCTGCTATAAATGACTGATTGTGCTTCAATTCTACAGTGGAAATCCACCAGGTGAAAAATCCTCACACCACATGCTATCAGAAAGCATGTATAAATCAGATAGTCATCTTTTCTGTAAATGGTTCAGGTATCCTGTTACTCCTTCTGAGGTAAGCAGGGATGGGTTGGTCTGTGATTATTCTGTTGGAAAAGGAAGAATTTAATTCCTACTTTCTTTCACCTCCATCTAGTGTGAGCTATTTAGGAAAGATCTTCCAAGGGCAAATATAGCTTAGATCTCATCGCACCTTAAACCAGCCCCTTTTTCCCACTGTGGCTTTCTTGAAATTAGGATTTGTGTTAATATTTTCAGAATTTTTTTTTTTCATCAATTATTTCATTTTACTGAATGCACTAGACTCCCACAAACATTTGCATAGAAGCACATCAGAATATGTACTTTTTTTTAACCAAGTAGGGGCCAAATGGCTGAATCTGTCATCAAAAATGCTTTAAGTTTCTTTTTATACAAACAGCAAACGTAGACAAATAAAATCCCTACAATGAGATTCATCATCATGCTTATCAGTAATTCTACTTGAAGATTGAGAGGGAAAAATCTTTATTGAAACTATTAGCTCTTTGTTTTGTTTGGGTGTTTTGGTTTTTTGTTTAGTTGGTTGGTTTGGGGTTTTTTTGTCTGTTTCTTTTTGTTTTGTTTTGTTTTGGGTTTTTTTTTTTAATCAGAATATAAACAGAAGAGAAAATTTCTCATTTCATAGCAGAATTCTCAACCTACCAAGAAACAATCCCAGAGCACACACTTCTTTTATGAATCAAGGTCTAGTAAGGTAAAACCAGAACAAAGAAACATTTACTGGTCACCATATTCATTAGAAATTATAATCAAGATTTGTTCAAATATATAAATAAAAAGTTCTGCTGTGTCAGTGTGAGAATATAACCTCTATTAAGTCACCTGTTTTTTCAATCTTGGATGTCAACACAACTAATGGTTTGCTGTACTCTTAAACATCACCTTTTGGAAAGTTAAAAGCCCATTTGAGAGAAAACACTAGAGATTTAGAAATATCAAAGATAGACTTGCCAACACTAATTTTTCTCCTGAACATTAAAAGCTATTCTGAGAAAGAAAAAGATGCATTGATATCATGGCCAAAATATTATTTTCTGAGAAACACATTTAATTAGTCACTAATGACTGAACCTGACTTTTCAGCACAGTTAGACTTTCGCAGTATCAATGAACTCTTCCATGTTAATAGAACAAGAGTATTTTACAAGACTTATATGTGCTGCATATAACTGTAAACCTAGAACATGTATTTTTTAAATGTTAAATGCTTCTATACAGTGTGGTGAAATACTGAATTATGGTGGTAGAATTTCTGCTCCAAATTAGAACAAAATCTCCATATTTTAAAACTCTATGGATTAAATTTTTTAAATAAACTGTTTTAAATAAAATAGTAAAAGAAAAATGTTAGCTTCTTCAAAAAAAAAAAACTTATGTGAAACAGGTATGTTTCTCTGAAATTACTTGAAATGAGTTGAATTGTATTTTCTGATGGAAAATTTCTCCAGAAATTTTCTCAACTGGGACTACAACAGGTACATAGTCTGAACTATTCTTTCCATGTTTGGGTTGATTTTGCTTGTTTGTTTTTTGTTCCTGAAACTACAAAATAATAAAAGTAATCATACATTCTTTAGGAATTCTCAGGAGGCTATTAAATTAAACTGACAGTCCTGATACTGCTATTCATGCTGAAATAATTAGCAATTCCAAGGCTATTAATGGTGTATTGTATCACTATTTTAAACTTAGTAGGATGAAAGTAAAAGCCTTTTGGTGACTTTTGCTCCTACTAAAATTTAATTACCCTTACTTGCTGACCTCATGTTTTATGTAACAGTACACTCCAAAATGACCTTATAAATGGCTATTAATATAAAGGTGAAGTCTTTCTTTTTTCTAAAAAGTAGCATAGAAAAAAAAGAAGAGGATTTATTTTTTAGCTACTTTTGCAAAGTATTTTTATAATTGCTAACACTATACATTTCAGCATTACCTGTGGGACCAACTGACTTTGAATTTAATTGGAGCAAGAATGCCTCACTTTGACAAGGTCACTATTAAAACAGTAGCATTGAAGAGGATTTTTGATTTTTCCTTTCTGAACTAGCTTTAACCTGTAAAATCATTGATAAAGAGCTATATCTTTGTCATCAAATATTAGTAAAGATTAGAAGTGAAAATGTTACCATTAATGGACATAAAATTTATGGATTATGATGATCTGTAGCAAGTCTGGAAGGCTGTACCTCATTAGTGAAAAAATGTAACTATGGCCAATGAACATCACTTTACAGAAGCTTAATATGAAGCTTTACAGCTTAAAGAACTTAATACAAAGCATTGAATCCTTCAGATTTAAACCTGTAGGGTCAAATTGACTCCTGATTTTACTGAATCAGAGTCGTTGAATACATTCTGTTGGTTTACCTTCAGAAAAGAAACAGGGGAAACTAATTGGATTAAAAGCTGCAACCAAACAATCTGAACTTCAAAATAAAGATATAAGACAAATATAAGAGGTAATAACTGGGTACTGAACACAAAAAGTATCAAGAAGAAAATGAGAAGCACATTTTTAACAATAAAGCATTTAGCTGTTCAAACATATTATGAAGGATGAAGTGAATTTTCATCACCTCAAACCAATATTACCAAGCTCCATCTGACAAAAGCACAGCATATGTGGGAAGTATCTTACAGTCTCAGAAAATAGGAAAATAAAGCATTTTATATTAATACAAATGACTCCCCCTAAAAGCTTGTTTTGGAATGGAATCTGGAATAATCCCTCCATCTGATACATAAATGGAAGCTTAAAGATGTTCTGAAATTTTTGCATTCATATTTATCACATCTCTCTCTTTTTATATCACTTCTTTTGCTCATTTTGGCAGTAGAAAGAAAAAGGATAAAGAACAAAGGAAAATAACTGGAAAAAAAGAAAATCAAATAGAAAATCGCAGGAAGATATTTTGAATACAGTAATTTTTCTGAAAATGTGGCATAAAAATGTCACATTTTTCAAAATGGGATTTTTATCAGGATTTAAAAATAGAGTGATAGTTCAGAATTCCATTGAATGACAAACATGGAAACAAAATTGCTAGCTATTTTACTAGAAGAAATATCATGGAGATATTTTAATGTCTTGATCAGGTGTTTTCTTAAAGTCAAATAAAAATTATAATATTTTCCTTTCTAATGAGTTTGTTTCACTTCATAAATGGAAACAGAAATGCAGTTTCTGAAAACACACATTTAACACCTATTATTTTGCTAATTCTTACACAGAAAAATAGAATAGCAACAAGGCAAATGATACCATCAAAACCAAACAAAACTCAGTCTTCACACGTATCTCAGTGGCATTTTTAATTCTTTCCAGGAGCACAAGTCACATATATTTCAGTATAGCTCCTTTTCCACACATCCAAATCAGAGGAAACATGACTAATTCTTTAACTTAAGAGGAAGAATTTTTCAGATGTAGTGTTGGAAACAGCAGACATCAGATATTCAAAACTTCCTTGGGCAAAATTTTTAACACTGGACCTTGTATTATGTTTAGCACATCTGTACACTTTTCTGATGCATGCATGCAGTTGTCAACAGGTCAGGAACCTTTTGAGGCAAACAAACCAGAGGACATAACTATGTGTTATTGACACATATTGCAAACTGTTAAACAAATTCCAGAATGAGACTTTTGTATTCATGAATCTGTGAGTCATATTTTCATAGATAAAATAACTGTGTCTGATATTTTCTGTGAATTCACATATGTTTTGGGGCTAGCACCTGTTAGTGTGTATACAAACGTATGTTTTGCCCTGGACAAAATTTTGGTGTGTATTGATACTCTTCTTGAGTAAAATTTGCATGCCAATGTTTGCCCTACCTCTATGGGATGACTGTAAAGACCAGAGCATATGCTGTGAAATACTGTCTACAGACATGTTTTTTAGAACAAGTAAATGGCTTTTTTTTATCTTTTACAAAACTGCCCAAAGGCACTTAAATATTTTTGAAGAGAAAAACAACTTAATAAACCTAAATATTCCCACAATGAGCTATACAAAAAAAGGAGTCTCAAACTTTCCAAAGTATCTTAATGAGGGTTAAAGGTCACTGCTAAATAAAACTGAGAAACAGAAAGGACCAGGATCCTGTTTCCATTTTAATGTGCCTCATGTTTATGTTTTGCTGTCGGCAGGGGAAAGGCTGAAACAATTCCACTTACAAGGAGGTTACAAACAGGCTGAATATTGCAGCTGCCTGGAAGAAAAAGTTTGTGCTCCACAGGGCTAAGGTGAATACGAGTTCACACTGAACAGCCACATGTTAAGCACACAGCTTATAGCTGACATTTCTGTGCAAATCCTTTCCTAAAAATTACAATCTAGGCTGCAGTCTGAATTCCAGTTCCTTTCAATTATGTTCCACAGATCCAAAACAGTAACACTGACTTTAAATTTTAATTTCTTCACCATTATGAAATCTCAAATTTTATGGAAAAAAGTTCAGTTCTAAAGATGTGTTGTGCCTGACATTAGGATAATGGTTCTAAAGATGTGTTGTGCCTGCCATTGGGATAACATTAAACAGAGGAAAATCTTAAATTCAAAGACCTCTAGAATAGGAAACAATTGCTAAGGCTACTCATCAAAGCAATATGGCAAACCCTAACCTTTGTTTAAACACTTCTGAATTCTGAGTCCTAAAAAAGCCCGATACTTTTCTGAATTTCATTTTAGTGGCTTGAAACCAGTGTTAGGATTATAAGGAATTCTTTTGTTCTTAAAAATGTATATACTGCTCTGCTATGCACATTCTGTTCTTATTCTCTAGTCACATAAACACATGGGTAACTGAAAGAATGTGTTGTATACCAAATTGTGGAACTGTCTCTAATCAACACATTCACCTTAAAAGCTATAAAAACCACCAGAATTTCTTATGTGGAATATAGGATGCTTTGGGATACTAGTTCTTAGTAAGGAATAGTTCTTGGCTGTGATACAGATAAATGAATCTTAACTCAACTTCTACAGTGATGGCCACTCTCAATGATGAAACTCCACATATTTTAGTGAAATATGCAACAATAATTACCTTGTTTTACACGACGTACTGTTACATACAAAGCTACATACTCTTAAGATGAGAACAGCGCATACTTTCTTAAACGGATATACATCAACAAGAAAAGAAATTTCAGTGATTACTTTTACATGGCCAGAAGATCTAAGATGGATTTCTAAGTAGACGATGTAAAACACACCACCCAACTGTAATTGGTTGTGATGCTGGAATGCCCATATCCCTAACTACTTGTTCATTAGTTCTAATTAATGAACAAAATCTACTCCTTGTGAAAGACAGTGTAAAAAAAGCTCTGTTTATGCAAGGAGGTTATCATCTTCAAAGTTTACCAAATAAAGTATTTTTGAATTTAGGAAATAATATTTTACTGGAGAGAGATCATCCTACAAACTATGAAAAATTAAACCTCAGTAGCAGTATTTTTGTCACCAATCATGAGTGCTTTCATTTATATGAGAAAGATATTAATCAAGAGACACTCATGCCAAGTAGTTTATTTCTTGTTATGTTACTGAATCACACTAAGTAGTTTGTGGGAACTTTGGAGCACTTATTTACAATTGAAACTTTCCTTTTTTTTTTTTTTTACCCGGTAGACTGTTAGTGAAACAATGTGAGTTGCACTACACTTGGTGTTGTGAAGTCATCCTGATAGAGGCATAGACACAATAACCTTGTCTGTCATCAAAATAAATTAACTCATATAACAGAGACTAAAAATTCAGTGGACCAGTGGATAAATAACCCACCAGGATTTTGATTCATTCAGCGATGATAAACTCAGGTACCACCCATTGCTACTGGAAGGTACTCCTTGGTTTAGTACCTTGTTTCTATCTCGCCTAGCCTGAATTTCAGTTGACGTGTTCTTCTGACTATTGTACTGTATTTTACAGGATAGACAAGTGTCTACTCATAAACAGAATGGTCTTGCTCTCCTAGGTAAAGTAACTTTCGGTTTATCAGATAGAGCCTGGAGTGCACCAACACCTAGGAGTTGCACTTTGTGCACTCTAGACTAACTCTCTGAAAGGAGAGATCTGCCTGAGAAGCCCCAGCTGGCCTTGGAGAACTTTGAGAAAAAGCTGGAAGAAGCTGTAGCAGGAGTTCTTATGTTCTTTCCTTGGGAGATGATTTTAAGCAGAGGTTGTCACACTTGGCTCATGACAGGGCTGCCTCACAGCTATTGATATGGACCCTATGGATCTGGATTCGGACCCTGGACTGACTTCCTGGACTGACCTTGGACATACCTATTACAGCGGACTTGTCTGGAGAGCTGGGCTCCTGTCTGAGCCTGCTTACCATCACAGGGTCTGCCTTGTTTGCCACATTCTGGTGCTGTAGGACAGAACCCTTGTCAGTGAGGCCACTGTCTCTGTTGGCCTTGTTATCATGCTGGCTGCTGCCCACCTTCCTTGTGGGACCAGCATCTGCCCTTGGTGCTCCCTAACATACATGTCTTTAATCAGAAATATAGGCCTATATTTAAAAAAGAAAAGGCCCATTCAGGTAATGAACAGACTACGCATGATATTTTTAAGATGCAAATAAGTTCTGACCTCTTCTTCTCAGTCATCTTTTTGAGATGCAATAAGAAGAATCAGCATCTGCAGTGCTTAAATTTGATCAAAAATAACATCTGTAATGTTAATGTAATTTGTGAACAAAATGGCAGGTCAAAATATCTTATTAGTAATTTTTTTTTTTTTTTTTAATGCAGTGGCTTACAGAAATATTTCACTGCTGTGTCTTGTCTGAGAAAGAGTAAACATTTCCAGGCACCCTTAGGAACTTCTAAAACTAGAATGAGTAACTCAGTGATGTTCTATACTAAAGGCGAGTGAAACTCTGCTTAGGAGATGATATATTTTTATAATCTTCTGGCCAGGCTGCCTCAGCTCTTTTTAGGCATTTGCACATAATAAATAGAGATGCCTCACTGCAGAAATTTCAGGCAATTCAGATTTAACCTGAACTAAGGGAAGAAATTAGACATAAATAATTACATTTCAAAATGTGTATTTGGCACTGGAAACTTACTAACTCACAATATTATGTATACAGGATATCCAAATTATAAGTTTTAGTCATATTTAAAACATTGAATTATATCTGATCACACATCTGTATTAGCTTTTGAGAGGACACACTCAAAAATAGCTTTGCAGTTTGATCAAACATCAAGTCCAAACTGAGTTGTACACTGCTGGCATCTCTATGCTATGTTTAGTATACCATCAAATACCATCCGGACAGGCTGCCTGCAGTACGCCAATAGCAGCTCTTGTGGAAGACAGAGTAGTCATCATGTAGACATACTCAGTGACACAGTTATTTAGTTGTTGTAAAACCGTCTTAGCCATTGATTTCAACAAATCTTTGACATTAAGCCCAATCCAGGAAATTCCCAGTTTTGTTTTTGGTATCCTGTTTTGTGGTGCTGAGATGTTCACCACAAAATCCTTTGAACACCCTGGAGATAATTTCTCTTTTTCTTCATTGAACACATCATCTTTGTCCCACGGTTTTCACAGTTCTCAATGAAAAAGAGAAAAAAAATACCCTTTGAACCAGGTTCTAAACTCCTGAAGAAATAACTAACAATGGAAAGGACCATAGTCACCACAGGGAAAAAGCACTTCTGCTAGCACTCCTAAAAGTCCCTTTACCATGTACTCCTACTTACTTTGTAATGATTGCATGTTTTCCCTTCAGGCCCACTAAAGTATTTAATTGCAATTACACTCATTTACATAGCAGATGAGGCTAATTGCTGGTATTAGTTACCAAATGTATGCTTGTATTGTGAGGGTAAAAAAATGCCCTACAGAAAAGAAAACGACTATGCCTCTAATTAAGGAGCTATGAGTCAAAGTGAGCTTGTTCAGAGACATAAATATAGAATCAAGGGCTTTCAGAGTTCTACAGTGCATTTTATTATACTACTAGTTCCCATATTTCAGAGATAACACTGGCAGACCTCATAGTACATACAATGAACTATTCTCATTTTCTCAGAAGCAGGGATGATGGGCACCACATAAAAGCTCAGACAGGGAGATGTAGGTTTCTAAACTTTTTAATTAGAAATAAATGTGAGTGTCATATTAGGAAGGCTCTTTGTGTATAATAGATACTCTGAACTTATTTTAAGCAGTCCCATCACCTATTCTCTTGGGCTAATTCCCAGGAAAAGTCTTTTTTTTTTTACTTTATTCAGAGCTCAAACTGTTTTGTGTCAATGGACTTCATTTTGCATGCAATTATACACAAGGAATTTTTAGATAGTATGCTACTAAAGTGAATGTGAGTAGCATCAGGTCAAGTGGAAACCCAGATGAATAACAATGCCAGGATTTGGCTCTGTAAAACATTCTTAATATAAAAATTCTTATAAAATTTGCATCTATACATCTATCTATATACTGAGAGAGGAGGCTAGTCCCTGATGGTGTAATGAAGATTTGTTAATTTTAGTTAGCTTCAGAAGGTCACAGTGAGAACAGAAGTGTGTCCATCAGTATCCATTGGACAGGGTTGAAAAGCTCCCCATAAACATTTAAAAATTAGCACTTTATCAAACTGTGCCTTAAATTTTTCCTTTTCCTGGAAGTCTACCAAATCTTGACAGCAGTTAAGCTGTGGGTGTGCAGAAGCACTACATACCATATTTACTATTATCATCTTTTAGGTAGTTTCCCACTATGTTTCCTACTGTGTTTTTCCTATATTTGAAATCCTTTTGGTTTGGGGGTGGGTAGCAGGAAGCATCATTTTCTTTCTGTTTATGCATTATCTAAAAAGCTAGCAATTTGACTGTGCTCATGAAAATAGTTCCCACACGTTCTGGTAACATGGATCAATACAAAAATAAATTAATAAGGTGTGTTAAATCAACATGGTTTATTTCTAGCCTTTCTTGGATCTATATCTCAATTCTCTCATCACTAAATCTAGTAGTCACTGGTTAGAGACCAGTTTACCAGGTGAATGACAGTTGTGAACTTCAAGAGACATCACAGAACCACAACAATATTATTTTATAACACCCCATATTTACACCTTAGCAAATAACATTATGGTATTTATAAAAGCAACATTTCTTTAGATTTCTGCTAATATTATCATCAATTCAAGCCAATCTCTGAATTGGCCACTCTGTCTCCCCATTTGATTACACATTGTTTCCGCATCCCACAACAAAAGGAAAAAAAAAAAAAAAAAAAACCACCCTCCATGCAAAAATTAATTCTTGGCTTACAACACTAACCTTGATTTTCTGTTGCCTTTTATATCACATAATGTAAATCCTGTGTAATATATTAACCATTCTGATACAGAAAGCCCTTAAGTCACAAAGTGATATAAATGAGAATCCATCCCTCTTGCTTTATTAGTTTTGTTATTCCTAGATACTGCTTTATGCTAGTATTAGATTCATCAGTGTTTGCTTATCTACACAGGTCATTTCATAAAATGGCTCACTGGCTGTGAGCCACATTATCAGCCGCTCCCTATTTTCTTTCTGAAAAGATGAAAAAAAGTTTTAAACCACCCAAAATACATTCCATGGATGCCAAGGCCTCTCCTTTCTGAGTGCCTATTCTTGTTAAATATATACCTTTGTAGGACTAATCCCAAATGGTTTGATGACAGGGGTCATGCAAGTGTCATTTTTCAAACTTGTGTGAAAATCCATTTCAAGCCATCTTCCCCTCTTATATTTCACCTCATTTCTGGAGCACTCATGCAGCATAATTACTTAGCTAGAGCACAAAATGTAAACAGGACATCCTCTCAGATAGGAGATCCCAACATGTTGAAAAGTATATGCCTTAGTTCTTAACACAGTTCTGGAAAGTATCCCAAGACTTCCACAAAAAGATACTGTTTCTGTTAATGTGGAACATAAACTTAGCCCTTAACGTAAAACAAAACCAAACAACATCTGTCCTTACAGTTTGATTGTTTGTTCCATCCTAGTATAATTATTCTTGCATGACAGCAGCCCCTGCAGGCTGCTTATTCTACTATGCCCTGAAAGCATGCCTAGCATTAAGAGATGAAATCAGTGCATCAGAACTGTTAGTGAGCATTCATTTAGAAATGCTTAGTGCTACAGCACAGTCACGTTTTTATAACTACCTGGGATTATTTTTTTTTAATAGCGTTTTGCCAATCCAAGTTAACTGAGAAAGGTTTGTGTTTCCCAAAAGCAGAGGTCTCTGAACAAAACACTGGGGCTTCCGAGGGGAAAAGTGGTCAAGGTGGGAGCAAGATCAATTTCTCACTCCTTTGATTCTTTACAGGAATAAGGATTTCTTCTTACGTTTGGTCATTAATTTAAGGCTTATTTGCAGTTTTTCTAGCTAGTGACAGAGAAAATGTTAAATGGGCATAAGAAAAAGGGAGGACATACTCCAGTCACTACCCCTGCAGATAGTGTGGGGATAGTAGAAAGCCAAAATTCTCTTGTCCTAACAGAAGCCACACATTTTCTGTCACTGTGACCAAAAGAAGTCAAAGCAACTGAGCTCCAAAAACTGAAAAAAAAAAATCAAGGAAGGAGGGTACGCACCAGAGAAGTGGTGTATGTCCAATTCTAGTAACTTTTTCAATATTTTCCATAGACTTGGCACTAAAGTTATAGGTACTTTAATCCCATTCCTGAACTGGTATATCTAATATCTAATTTCCTTTGTTCACTGGATTTGCAGAACTCCCCCAAGGCAGCAGTATTTTGTCATAACCATAAGACTGTCTCTTTCTCTTGAGAGGTATGTGGTCTGTTTGTAAGATTGTCAGATCTAGTTAGATGTGAAAACACCACTTTTAAAATTTGGTGCTAAAAGGATCACCATAATCTAATCTAATCTAATCTAATCTAATCTAATCAGAAACATCTAAGGAGAATACATATGGTGTTTTGTCTGCACCCTCTCAGTGGCATAATTCAAATCCTAACCTTGATCATACAAGCCTTGGGAAAAGTTCACATTTGAACACTTGACTGTGGATTATTGTTGATATCTGATTTTCTGATCATGTAATTGCAAATATTTTCTGCTACAAACATCATTATAACAGTAGTTGTAGCCATTTACTACCTTTTTCCGTATTGTTCACACAACATGAAAAGAGTGACACCCTTTAGTTTTATGTTAAATATGAAAGTTCATGGCTCATAACATCAGTCTAGCTTTACATTCATAAGTTTGTCTTTTCTGAGCACTGTGTGGTGGGTGAAGTGGCTCTCTTGAATCAAGGAACTCCTCCCATTTTGTCGAGTGTTTATTCTCAACTCTCCACACTTTGTGTGATCACAGCAGCTGTGATTTATTATTTTCTTTTAGAGATCATAAACATTTCAGGTGTAAAGTCTAATGAAGTAAAATACAGTATTTTCAAAAAGAAAAAGAAACCAGTTGGTTTAGGATCAGTAATCTGATCCTAAAGTTTGCTTAAGTTTAATCAAGAAAAAAAGTTCACTGAAACCAGAGTCATATTCCCATGCAGTCTGTGTGCCTGAGAAACTACTTTAGAGCAGGATGGAGCTTTTGTTAAGGGAACAAATTCTCCCCTTTCCTTATAAAAGTACACAATAGAAGACTTACCTACGAAGACTTATGGCTCCTAGGCAGATTCCTTACAGTCACATTGTTCCTTTAGTAGGAGAAGCACTGTGAAGAGAACAGAAGCCACAGCTCATGGTCAACACAGACAATAGCCCCAAGAAGTCTTTGCCAAAATTATAGGTTCATCATCTATACTTTTTTTCCATCAGTGGCAGAAAAATTAACAATAAATGTTCTTAATTCAGTTCCATGCCTTCTAAAAGCACTGTTATTGTATCTGTATTTTTACTCTTGTTACAGAAAGAACTCTGCTATGAAATAATATTCCTCAGCTTTTTCTCTTCTCTATTTGCCTATACTCAAAAGCAGATCTTGGGATTTATAGAGCAGGTGATCCACAAGCTGCAAACTTTAGCTTGTTTACTTCTATATGAGCTCTGGCCTTATCCATTTAGAATTGCTATAGTTGCCCTGCAAAGGAATGAACAGAAAAACAAAGAGCTATAAGGTAAAAGATATGGCACTGTGTCCTTGAAATTGGTTGGTAGTCTAAGAACCATTGTGCTTTTCAATGAGGATTTCTTTTTCGATCTTGAGAACTTGTTGTCTCCCAGTTGTACTATTGGGAGAGTTAGCCAAGCTGAAACACTCTTCCATACATGTTATTGGTAAGGCTACAACACCTCAAATAAGCTGCTGTTTTAAAGTGCTATTTGTGAAAGAATAAAATAAAAGAGCAATTTGATTGATTGTTTGTTTAATCAAAGAGCCTAATTATTTTAAATTTCTTGTTTTTAAGTTCTTTACATATCTGTCAAGTCTTCATCAAGGGAATTATCCCTGTCACATCTCTACTATGTTTGTGCCATCATTTGCATTCATTGGTTCATCAAGAATTGGTCACACAGTAAACAGCACTAGTAACATCTGAGCATCTTCTAATTAGGAGGGGAACCATGCTCTTTTTGGGTCTATGCCAAACATCTGAAAGTGAAAAGAGCTTTCCTTGAGAAGGCCTTCAACAGCAAAAATCCCTTACAACGAATAACCCTGACAGACCAGAATAAGTGCTAGCACAGTCACCTAAAGAGTATAGCACTATGTGTAAAGGGATATAGACAGGGCAGCCAGGGGACACACTGATTCAGATGTTCCTCTTGAAGCTTCCACTTGTAGAACTTCTATGGAAGTCCCAGTGGCGATTAAATGTGCTTTTTGCTTGTACATTCCCTCAGGACATCTGCGGAAACATCCCCTCCCCTCTGTAAAATGAATCACCTCTGGATAGAGTGGGTGTAGCTGTTTGTGTATCTCTTATCATACTAAGGATGTGCTAATATCTTGACCTGAAAACCACAGGACCACCCAAGCCTCTAGCAACTAAACTGGACTGATTCAGTTATGATTTATGTTGGGAGGTTTCCTTTGCAACTTGAAGGAGACGAGGAAAGCACATAAATTTGCCTATTTAATCTAGAAATGGAAGAAGAGGATCAAGTATATTGTAAAAAGCTCTCAAAAATTAATGTGAGCACTCAAGGCATAGTCTCCTAGATGCCATACTTAGACAAAGACTGAGAAGGGAACAGAATAATGCATAGTCACTTGACCTGAAAGAAAGATTAAAGATTCAAAAATGGGAAATAGAGAAAAGGCCACATGTAGAGCCTGGGAAGAAAAGTCAGCCCTGGCAAGAAGGGGTTTTATGTCTAGACTGTTTCCCCCTAGTGTAATCTTTCAGACACGCATATTTTGTGGAGTCTAAATCCTCTTCCTTGTCAGCCAAATTTTTCTCTTTGGAGACCTGCACCAAGTTGGACAGAAGTTTTATGCTTTGTTTGATGGTATTGATATAACCTTGTGAATACAAAGTTGTTGGAGACCTTTCTGTGAAAAATATTCTACAAACCAAGCAAAAATTGCTTCCATTTTGCTTTCCCTTTAAATGTTCATGAGGGTTGCTGTTCACAACTAAGAGTACTTCAAAAAGCCAGAAGAGAATGACAAACTAGTTTACAAGTTCTGAAAAGTTCTCATAGTATTTAAGGTTTCTGTTTGAATCTAAGGATAGATATAATAAACTGTAACTGCTTGCCAGAAGCAATACAAACCTATAATTTAGGATATTACAGTAAAATATATGCTCAGAAAGTAAAAAAAGGTATTTACATCACAGCTAACAGGTAGTTCTCTAACATCTGGCAGATCACAGTCAGGTAAAACGAATAGGATAAACTTGAGTAATCGATGTCTTCTGATAATTCACAATACTAATTACATTGCTTCTTAGTATTGTTTTTTTCACACCAGTACCTGAAAGATCGATTTTGTGTACATGATAGTATATTTGCAGAAAAACAGATCTTTTTCCCCTTAATGAAATGAAACAAATTCAGAAATCAGAAGTCCAAAGAGTCACTCTGTATTCCCACTGCTACAGAATATGTGAGAACTGTTAACATGACTTACATGATTCTAAAGGGAAATAAAGATTTGTAAGGATTTGATACACACCAAGCAGTATATGATTTGCACACTTATGACAAGACCAGTGCTAAAAGTATAGTGGACTACTGTATTATGGGAGCAGGGTTTACAGAATTTTGGAGTACTCAGAGAAACAGTTAAAGTCAATACAAGCTGCAGTTGTTCAGATCAGTCACTGATAATCTAAACCTCTATCCATCATGGATCAATAACAGTTTATCAGTCATTCAACATAAACTTTTTCAGAAGATCACAAATTTAAGCAAACCCAGAACATGTAGGACCCTTTTTTTCCTCCTTTAAATATAAACTTTCTAACATACATTTTTAACCAAAATGCATTTTAAACAACATGCCTGTAGAAAGCCAGATCTTGCCAGATAAAAAGCAGATATTTCCAACAAAAGCAGAGAGCAGGTTCCAAAGTAGAAGACAGCTCTTGGGCAAAGCTGAACTGAAAACATTTTACCTTTATTAGATGACGGGAAATCTCTTACGTTGGTCTCCCAAGAGATGCCCAGAATCAATAGATCAAAGCACGCTCATCCCCTCTTTAAGAGTACACAGCTACAACAGTTTCTCCTCCTGGCTGCACCCATTTACCTGTCTCTCTTGAGTGCTTGAAAGTTTCATAAACCCCACTCCCATAACACGCTAGGCTGCACCCAATCCACATTCAGTATGCATCAAGGTTTGTACTTACTATGAGAGCGGTTGGTAAGTCAAAATAGGCAACCATTTTACTGCCTGGTATTTGTCTTTGGCCTCCATTGTAAAATTATTGACCTTTCCTCAATCCATTTAGAGCTACCAGTGTACAGAAGGAGAAAAAGGCCCAAAGCATAGGATGGAAAGCTTCAATAGATGGACTCTGGTGGATTTTTCTGCACTGGTGTAAGTTTTTACCCACAGCTGACTGCTCTAGTCTTTGTTATAGTTCATAGCCCTTATGGAAAAGTCAGCAAAAAGCTTTACAGATCCACAGTTCAGCCTGTGTTCTTAACTATTTTCTCTTGTTGCCATGCTAAGGCATGGACATGTATCTCCTCTTCACATTTTAGTCCCTAACCTTCTGCAGAAATAGAAGACAGGAGGCCAGGGGTGATGATACACAAATTATCATAACAAGAATGACCAGAGCTTGCCTGACAAAGCCCCAAGATTAAGTTCAGCTTCTGTATAATACTAGATACATTTGTTATCTGGGGATCAAAGGTATATTGTGCAGGGGCAAGGGGACAGACATCTGTGATCTAATAGTGTTTTTGCACACCTTTATCCACATTCATTGATTCAATAAACTAAATATGGTTACTGATAGGGAAAGACAGGGACAAGAATGGAGAGAGATAAACTTAGACAGGGAGGGAGAGAGGAGGAAACAGGAAAGAGTGGGGATGGGGAGAAACAGAGCATGGGCATATTCCATGAGCATATATAGTAATGCAATATTATGTAATAGCTTCAATAACTTCCCTACCCAGGAGAACAGGAATGTTGTGATTGGTTTCCTTACTTGACAGTATTTGAAAAAACTGAAAAAGACATTTTTTCAAAATTGTCACAGAATTATTAGGGGACATTGTCTTAAGTTATATGTATATCCATGCATCTATGTAAACTGTAATTTTAAAAACCATTCTGTTCCCCAGCCTGTTGGTGGACGGAAGGAAGGAAAGAGATCAGTGGAGAGGAATGTTTAAATAGCTTCTTGTTTTTCACTCACAGGACAGATGGCGTGCAAACTAATGAAAAATAAAACCCCAACTGACATTGTATAGCAGCTGTGTAGAGTGTCAACTATAGGAAAAAATGTGGCCCACTGGATAGACTATTTTACTAGAAATGAGGGAACTCCAGTTCTAAGCCTGGTTTCCTATTCCCACAATGCCTCTATTTTTGTAAAAGAAGTCTCTGTGCCTCAGTTTCTTCATCTGTAGAATAGGAACAATTAGATGTTTTAGTTTATGAAGAGAATGACAGAGAGAAACGATAACTTGATTTTTGTGGGAAAGTCCTTTGAAAACACAGAAAATTTTACTGAAGTAATGAGCAGTCACAATCCTCATATGAAGAAAACTGGGCTCTTTTACTACACTAGACTTTTTTTTTTTTTTCAGTGATCAAACTTAGTATGTTGTGATACTGTTAATAAGCCTATGATTTGCCTCACAACTCAAAGCAAGTAAGATTCATAAAGTTTAAGGTACAGCCCTGGAATAAGAAGAGTCCATAAATTGTTACTCATTTCCTGGGGAGAGATTTACAATTTTTCAAGAAAGGCCAAGCTTTTCCTCTTTACATATTTTTGGTCTGCAAAAATTCCTTTGGTAATGTGGTTGACTTTCTTCTTTTTCAAGTTGCTGTGCTGTTACTGTTCTCTTCATCCTATGTCATTATGTGACAATCTTTTCTGCTTTTAAGATAGTTATTTAAATTTTTTTGGTTGGTTGCTTTTTTGGGGTTTTTTTTTGTTTTAATTTACGTTTCTTCCCTACTCAGTCATTGTCCTGAAGCCCTGGGAAGAGTTCCTATAATCACTGTGATCACAACGTAGTCTGGGAAGACATAGTTGCCTTTCTACTTAAGATAAGTCAGAACACAAGAAAATTGATGTAATTTATGTAGTTTCTGAAGGATCAGGGCTAGCTGCAGGGGTTACCTTGATTTTGATCTGTTGCAACTTTTTCAAAACAGGGCTCTCCCATAGCCACTACATTTTTTCCTATCAGGCCATTATGAAAAAGCCACATTAAATTTTCAGAGTAGCAGTGAAGATAACATTGTGCCTCTCTCCAATGCTTTGGAGGCTATCAGTTTTGGAAGGAAGCATGTGCAAGTTTAAAGCTGCAGTGATTGTGTTCAACTACTGTCTCTTTGATATACTAGATCGTTTGTTTATCCACTAGATTTGTGAGGGTGGGGAGGAAACACAGCCATGATACGATTCAAGATGTTAGATATAAAAGAGTAAGAGACCAAGATGGATTCTCAAATTCTCCCTTTTCCCTGAAAGATGTCAGGACTCATTCTCTCCATGGGATTTACACCTGAATGAAACAACACCTGTGCTATGGCATCCTCATATATAGTACTGTGTACCTACTTCAATTAGTACAGGGTTTTTTGTTTCTTAATTGAAGAAAACAGTTAATTTCTCCTGAATATAGCGGTTAAGTATGATGAGGTTTAGGGATTTTCTACACTGTGAAAGATTTGTGCTATAGATTAAATACATATTAAGTAGCTTGACTAGTATGCTGGTGGCAAAAAGGGACATGATATCTTATTATGATATTAATGGCAAAACAGAACAACATAGATGTCTTCTTAATATTACTCTGTGAAAAAATTTCATCATATATCATGTTATCAATATAGACTGCTTAAGAATATAAATGATACCAGCCATATATATATGTAACTGTAAAGTAGATGTGACGTCAGATGAGTTAATATAAAACATCTGAAGAAAACTTGTTTATTGTTGCAGTAGTGATGGAAGTGATGAAGTGGCATAAATGCAATGTTTATCATACTGTACACATTAAAAGTTATGATTACGCAGGAACATATCTCAGTTAAATGGTATGTGTCGGAGAAAACACTGCACCAAACAACAAAGAGAGGAATATATTTTGTTCTGTCATCCTTTTCTCTTTTTTTCTTCTTTTGAACTAGATCCCCAGTGTAGCCCAGAGAATACTTTATTTATGTCCCTGCAGTTCAGGGCCTACAAACCAATTCATCATGTTCCTGCCTTGCCTCATCTGCTGTAAATGAATGAACACTCCTGCAACTTTCTGAAGTCTGTTTGCCATTATGTAGATTAATGCAATAAATACACGTATGTGTGTACATGTGTGTGTGAAAAAACGAATTTATGGAGTACACTGTGCTATGTTCCACAGCCAGCTTCATCCAGACTCTGTAATTTAGCATTCAGTAAATAAAAATGACTCTGCAATACCACAAGGATATGTTGTGTCTGTATTCTATTAAGAGTCATATCAATTTTTTACTTAAGTGCCATAAAATAGATATTAGCTTACACTGTCTTTTTCATGCAGTAATTCAAATCAGATTTATAGCTTCATGTTACACACATATTTCCACAAGTCATACATGATGAGTCTGAAATAAAGTAGCAGACCTGGACTGCTTTGGTCCTCTGATGATTTGTATTAGAAGCCAATTCTGTACAATTCTGAGTCTTTGTATTTTACAGTGTAACGAGTTTTGTCAAAAGGTATGTGAAAAAAGGATTAGATGTTTTGGAAAAGGGTATACAAAAGGACTGTGAACCAAATTCTGTAAAAGTAATTTTCACAATTAAATTAATATTGAGGGACAGTTTAATTACTTGACTTTCAAGTTTAATCATATGACCTTTACTGCAAGCACAGGAAAATTTTGACTAGCACAAGTAACCTTTCCAGCCTGAGTGGAATGAGTTGAGTTTGTAAGTATTTAATATGAGATTGAACATTTTCAGAATCAGGCTCCTAGTTTGAAGCTGGTTTATCCATTGGCTAGTGAGCAGTAGGCTCATCTTTTCAACACAAACAAGCAAATGGGGTAGATTCCTGCTAGTCTTCGATGTCCTAACAGTTCTAGTTTAAGAAAACCTCCAGGAACAACAACAGAAAGATTTCCAAAGAGGCAGTTTCTTAAAAAAAATGGCTTTGGAAGTTTTTCACATTCCTTCTTGGAACGCAGTCACTAAAGCTAGATTCTGGAGTTATTTTCTGATTCTGTAGCTATTTTCCATACACAGTTTAAGTCATCTGACGAATAAAAAGCTGGCAGAAACTAATGAATTTATAGGAAAGAATGGCACAGCATGCCAACTAAATTGAGTTAAAGAAATAAGAACTCCTTAACAATTTCAACTGCTTATGTCTGGTTGAAAAATTCAGTTTTTTGCTATCAGTTTTGATAAGCAACCTTCCTCACTGATGAGGCTATAAGATGATAATGTCATTCAATAACTCTCACACCCTTTCCTGCTATTTGTTCAGTGCAGGAAACTAAGGGTTTTCTTGTCGTGTGGACACAGAGGAAATATCCAGCAACCAAATACTGACCCTTGCATGCAAACAGGTCCATATCCTCTTTCCGCCTGACAACTTCCTTCCTGCCTGCTAGGAACAAATCTACTCTTCAATTTTCCGGAGTTCTTTATACGGGCTACGCAGAAAGCCCTTGGGTAGGGACAAACATTTTATTAATGTAAACTTCATCTAACAGCTGGATACTTAGGGCAGCCAGGCCCAAATTTACAGTGGAGAATTGTTTGCTTCTTTTAACTATAGTGTTGCTGCAGCTGAGTGACTAAAAGCTCTGTGCCAGGGACTAATATAAAGAGTTTACTGATATGTCTGGCCATAGCTTAACAAAGACATATTTGCATTTCTGACATTTTGTAAAGGCTAAGCTTAGGTAAGATAGATCTTAATAGGTCTTTCCACAGCATTTTTCTGCATTAACAAGAAAGGGAAGCCTTTTTCTGGACATGAAGAATGGAGACTTTATCTCATGTCTAATCCCTCTAAAGACAGTCACTAAAACATAAACTCTCTCCTAAATGATGTTACCAATCAGATAACAAGCAACAAATCAGCCAACAAACAACTGACAGTTAACAGCAGAGAACCAATTTCATAGGGTTGTATCTTTTTTTTCTGGGATCACCTATGTTATTTAATCTTTGCATGAAAGCCTGATTTCAGAATGTAGAAGGAAAGCCTAGGCCATGTTCTGTCTTATACCCATTGCTGAATTACCTGGTAAATGTCCTGTGGCACTGCACAGACTTGTCATTCTGTGTTGTTGGAAGAACCTCAGAAGTCAGTAATTAAGTTCTCAAGAAATTCTCAGCCAGGTCATTAGCCTTTGTGTTACTGTGATGAGGCTACTATTAACTCTAAAGATAGTTCATTTACATTTAACTTTATAATTTTTCATTTTACCGCAACATACAGTATTGATACATCCCCATTAGAAAGCTTCTTTTAGTGGAACTTGTACATTTGTATGTGTGTGTTCCTCACATCAAAAGCTCATAGAGCAAAACAGAAGAAGCAAAAAAGAGAGGGAAATGCCATACACAAAACTGAAGGCCACCTATTCATATTGAAAGTTATCATTACTATATTACAAATGTGAATTATATACAACATAGATGATTAAAAATATCAATAAATATATTTTATGTGATGATAAATAATTGTTTGAAACATTTAATTTAGTTGGATTTGACAAGAATTTATAATTATTTTAATTATATCCTTTAGATTAATCATATTTCCTCTTCTATAAATATTTATGAATGAAGCCTTAATTTAAAGTATGGTCTCCATTTTAAAGGATATTGGCAAACTTTTATAAGCCTGTCCTTCTGGTACTCACTTTTAATTTCTCCTATAGTTTAATCTAAATTTAGCATACCTTATTCTCTGCTGAATTGTGACCAAATAATCATATATAAAATACAGAAAAATTATAAACTGACATTCATAAATCAGTTATCCATAAGATGAGAAATGAATATTAGAAATAAAATTGCAGATATATGATACTTTAATTACTTGTATCAATGATTATTACTAAGTCTCAGTAGTCTCAGAATTCCAACGTGAAGTGGATGAACAGTTTCGCATACGGGAGTTACCCAGAGGAAGGATTATTTGCTTATCCTTTTACTTTTAAAAATATTTAATATTACAAGTACCTGACAACTGGATAATTTGTCTGGTTTCTGTGCTAACATCCACATTCCTATGCCAAAGATCAAATGGCTGGCAAATATTGGCAAAATGTAAAAGCTGAATTGTTCCTAGCGTGGCAAACATTTAAATGTTTTAATTTGCCTAACACTGCCTGACTTTTCGCAGGAAGTGAAGGAACAGCAGTCGGTCAGGTCCTGGAGCTCACAAAGCAGGCCGCAGGCCCCAGGGCCTTGTCCCAGAGACTGGAAAGGGCAGTCTGGAGCTAGGCCCTCATCCCGTTCCTGGTCTGCATTTGGCCCTGCCCACTGGGTGGACTCCTCAGACCCCTGTAGTGGTCCCACCCCTCCTTTCACTCCTGATAGGAGCCCAGGGTTTGGCCCTGGGCCTGGCTGATGCCCTTGCAGTGCTGAGGTGTGTTGATGGGCCCGGCTGCATGCAGACCACAGGGGACATAGCCCATGGGTGAGGGCACAGCCCGTCTCAGGGCCACATGTGGCTCCATGTCCATTTACCACTCCCTGACAATTGCTTTCAAACTAGAGTGGTTCAGTTTGTAAATCAATGGAGGCAGAAAGACAACACAGTTTGGTGAATGAGAGACCATTAAGTGGAGTTAGAGCACAGCAAAATTGAGTCAGTACTTTTCACTGATATCTCTACAGCTAGGCTGGAGAAATGAGGATGCAAGTTAAAAATATTGGAGCCCAAGTTGTCTTTTCCTCCCTTTTACATGTTAGAGGAAAGGGGGCAGCCATAAATAGACAAGCAATGAAAAACAACTTCTAGCTACATGGCTGGTGCCATCACAAGGGTTTTGGCTCTTATGACAACAGGACACTCTCTGATGACCATGGCCTGTTAGGGAGGGATGGGATCCACCTGCCTAGAAGATGCAAGGGAATCTTTGGCACAAGGCTGACCAACTTCATAAGGCAGGCTTTAAACAGGGGGACTTGTTGGGTGGGGTCCAAAGTGGCAATGCTAGTGGTCTCATTGTAATTACAGAGACATAGTGGGATGACTTGCATGACTCAACATGGATTCACCAAGACAAAACAATGCTTAACATATTTTATAGCTTTCTATGATGGCGTGACTGGATGGGTAGATGAGGGGAGAGCAGTGAATGGTGTGTACCCTGACTTCAACAAGATTTTTGACACTGTCTTCAATAACATCCTCGTAAGGAAGCTTAGGAAGGGTAGGTTAGATGAATGGACAGTGGGGTGGATTGAGAACTGGATGAGTGACAGACGTCAGAGGGTTGTGTTCAATGTCTCAGAGTGCAGTTGGAGGCATGTAGCTTGTGTTGTTACCCAGGGGTCAGTATTGGGTCCAGTCTTGTTCAACACATTCATCAGTGGCCTGAAAGAAGGGATGGAGTGTATCCTCAGCAAGTTTGCTGATGATGCAAAACTGGGAGGAGTGGCTTACACACCAGAAGGTTGTGCTGCCATTACACCAAGACCTGGACAGGTTGTAGAGTTGGGTGGAGAGGGACATAACACATTCAATGAGAGGAAGTGTGGGGTCCTGCACCTAGGGAGAAATAATTCCATGCATCAATACAGGTTAGGGGTTGCCCTGCTGGAAAACAGCTTTGTGGAGATAGATCTTGGAGACCTGGTGGGTAATAAGTTAACCATGAGCCCTCAATGTGCCCTTGTGGCCAAGATGGCTAATGGTATCCTGGGGTGCATTAAGAAATGTGAGGCCAGAAGGTTAAGAGGGGTTCTCCTCCCTATCTACTCTGCCCTAGTGAGGCCACACCTGGAGTATTGTGTCCATTTCTGGGCTCTCCAGTTCAAGAGAGACAGGGAACTACTAGAAAGAGTCCAGCAGAGGGCTACAAAGATTTTAATGGGACTAGAGCATCTCTCATATGAGGAAAGGGTGAGAAACATGGTTCTGCTTAGCCTGGAGAAGAGACATCTGAGAGGGGATCTTAGCAATGCTTATAAATATCTAAAGAGCAGGTGTCAAGAGGATGGGGCCAGATTCTTTTCAGTGGTGCCCACTGACAGGACAAGAGGCAAAGGGCACAAATTGAAACACAGGAAGTTGCACCTAAACATAAAAAACTTTTCTTTGAGGGTGACAGAGCCCTGGAACAGGTTGACCAGGTAGTTTGTGGAGTTTTCGTCTCTGGAGAGATTCAAAACCTGCCTGGATATGATCTATTGTGGCCTGCTCTTGGTGAATCTGCTTAAGCCAGGAGGTTGGACTAGATGATCTCCAGAGGTCCCTTCCAACCCCTACCAATCTGTGATTGTGCAATTCTGTGAAATGTCTACCAGAAGAAACTTGGATCAAGAGAGGAGAGGACATTTGTATGGACAATAAGAATCTATGTCTGTACAGCTATTAAAAAAAAAAAAAAAAAAAGAAGAAGCCATTCTTTAAGCACTTAAAGCAATTTTTCAGGGTTTAAAACCACTTTTGTATGAGATCTTAAGTCCTCCAGCTGCATAAACTTCTCCTTTCATATGAAAGATGAAACACTGCAAATAGCTTCTTGGACTGAACAGGCTCCAAGTCTGAGCTGGTTTAGCAATTACTATGTCTAATGTTTTTCAGTAGATCCTTTCCTAAGAAGAACATAATAAAGGCTAAATTGCTTTTTCAGTTATGGCTGAATAATTTGAAATAACCTCCCATGTTAAAACTTGACCCTGACATCAGGTTAACCTGAATTCCATAGTGCAACAGATATGGTGTCAAGTTCTGTGCCATATACACTGGTATTACAAATAAAATAATTCTAATAATTTGTAGTGGGCACTGTTGAACCTGGGAAGTTGCACATTAGATTTTGCTTGGAGTTGCTTTCCAGGTTCAAATTTTCCTGAAGATAAAGGAAATATGTTTGCCCACGTACCCCTGCTCAATGCAAAAGTTGCAAGGAAAAGCCTGTCTGTTTTATTCTGGCACAGGATGAAGGCAGGTAACATTTTTTTAGCATTGGATTAACTCATTCAGCCATGTTCTTCTTTAAAGCAACATGGTAAGTCTGGACTTTAGACGCTTTAAAATACAAACCAAAATAAATAATTTCTGAAGTGCCAAGTCCTAATTTCAAATTTGTACCTACAAAGAATTTCATAATGAACACTGTGTATCAACATTGTTTCTTCAAGAGACTAAGATGAATTCAAGTTTGCAAGCTATATTGGCTATTCAGAGAAGACGTATCAAGTCCTCCCTTCTTTCCTGTGTTTAATTATACCCTGAATAGCACACAAGTTGTGTTGTCATATCATTCTGAGTAATGAACTAGACAGAATTATGCTTGAAAAACAGACTAAGGGCACATCTACCCAGGCATCACAGAGAAAAGATTTGTTAATCATCATATTGCAAGCACCATGAATGAAATCTTGACACCGTTGAGCCCAGTGGAAATGTTTTAATCAATATGGTTAGGAATTCTCATGAGTTTTTTATGCATTACTTCTTATGTGATCTCACCAAAAGACAGACTGGCCATATTTAAACTTGGGGGTTTTTTGTTGATGTTCCGTTATTATACATGAACAAAATCCATGTGGCTGTGAAGTCCAACTTAAAAACTAATTAAAACCTTTTACACAAATTGGATTGTCCTTCAAAATTCTCCTTTGAAATCCTTAAAAAAAGGCTCCAAAAAGCAACACAGCTCATACATTACGTAATAGCACTTTGATTTTGCTCTATGTATTTTCCATTTTCTGATCTTGCTCTTAGTATTCCATAAGATGCAGTTGGTAACTTTTTGCCACTGCCAAACTGCTGTCCACATTCAGACCTGTTGGAATTCAAATTATGAAATCAAAAGTACTTTTTTGATTAGAAGGAATCTAAACATGTTAATCTTTTTGCAGTTATATCTATACAGCTAAAGCTTCCTGTATTTATTTTGCCTGTGCAAGTCACAAAATGGAAATAATTTCAGAGGGAATTCATACTGACATCTATTAAAGTCTTTTTAAAAAAGCAATAGCAACAAACAAAGAAATCACCTTCTTACCTAAATATGTGTAAAAGTCAAATTATTAGATAATGAATTTTTTGTAATTTTTATTGTGAGGCAGTATAAAGTGTAATTTATGAACAGAGACGGCTATTTAAAAATACTGTCCTGTCTCTGGGTCAAACTGATATGAAAATACTTAATTATTGCCAAGGGCCTTTTTTCTTTTATGTCTACAAAGGGAAGATCACAGTGGCAATAAAACCTAATCATTAACATTTTTTTGCTAGAACAGAAGCATAGTAACATTGATTGGCCTGTAGTTCCACCTTCTCTTTCACTTGCATATTATAATCTTCAATTTCTGTTTAATTGTTTTTGCATTTAAACAGCTGTTGCATTTCACCATTGAGTTGGTTGCATTTCAGCATTAAACTCTGGAGGCTTACAAGTAGAATGAAATGTGTATATATATATATATCTATATCTATCTATCTATTACTGTTCATCACTATCACTTTATCACTTATGTATAGTTATAACAGTTAATAGTTACATTGAGATTGTGCCTGGAGGAATCAGTCAGATGAAGTCGACAATAAAATAATATAGATAGTAAGTGTATAGCTGTTACTCAAAATGCAAATCAAATAACATTCAGAAATCTGTTATTTTAATGATACTTCTATGCACTTTTTGACAGTGAAAGAACATAATTAACATGTATTTTTCTATTTAAAAGTGAAGCATTACAGTGGATAGAACAGAGTGATGCAATTATCTCTTCTGTCAAGTTTAAGAGTATGCTCACAATTGTCAAAAGTCAATATCCTTTGGGATTTAGTGGTGCTCAGGAGAAAATATGTGATTTCTTTTTAGTATGTTTTATTTGTACTCAAGGAAAAAAAAAAAGCAAAGAAAGCTTCAGTTAATAATTTAGAATTAAAACTGCACCTACAACATCACAACATCTTAATATTACATACACATCATTTAATGGAAGAAGATAGATGACATAAGAATTCTCTTCTGTAGTCTATACTATGTTGTAATTCTAACAGTGTTATTATGATCTTTGAAAAAAAAAATCATAAATAATTGTCTTACACAAATATGAATACATTTGTAAGTGAAAATATTGCTAAAATAAACTGCTGCCTTGAAATTAAATAAAAAAGAAATTCCCTTTGCAATTTCATGTTGCAAAGCTTTCCTAGAACTGAAGATTGACAAGTCACAACTTTGCTTTGTCTTTCTGATACAATTATTGTTGTTGGTTTTAATACACTTTGTAATTGGCATATGCCCCAAGTTAGGATGGTGCATTAACAGTAGTTTGCTGTCTTTCTATTTCATCAAGCCACAGTTATCACCATAATTCTACTGTTGCATACATATTTTCTATACAATTTGAAAAATCTAATTTCTTAATTCACACTCATTTCATCTTAATCAATTTAATCTTTCTGGCTTTTTTCACATGCATACTTGTCTCGTGTATCAATAGAAAACATAGACATTAAACATTTCAATTTGGCTACCTCACTGATTTTAATACATACACAGGCTGTCACACAAAGCTTTTAAGCTTTCTTGTCTTCAAGGACTTTCATGTTTCAACATCTCTCTCCTTTTAGCCACTGCTAAGATTCCCAAGACTGTTACAGTACTTCTGCAGTTCTTTCCCAAGGACTTGTTTTCCTTGATACACATTTAAGAAATTTTCCATATGATACAGGCAGATTAATTAGAACCTGGGAACATATTGTCTAAAGAAATTATTCCTTTAGCTAATAGCAGAAGATTATTAAACAATAAAATTATTTCCCTTTTTATCACCTTTGTTTGACAGTCATCTCCGTCAGTTGGGTATCTTGTATATGTAAAATGATATTGACACAAACAACAAGTTATGAAAAATGAGAAGGTTTATAAATGTAATCAGAACTTAATCAGATCCATTAACAAAATACTAATTATTTAGTGGTGAAGATAGCTATTTTTATGCTTCTAGAACTTTATTTTGCTCCATATTATTCAAGTGTGTCAGTGATCAGGCATGTCAGTGGTGGGACTTCCCAGTCCCCTGTCATATTTTTTGTTAAAAAATTTTTGAGAACCAAAAAATATAGATTTTACATCAAGGCTGTCAAATAGCATTACTTTTGTAGTTTGTGCTTAGAATGAGAACATCAAGACAGACAGGTCTATATGTATCAGCGTCAAAAGAAGTCTCTCCCAAACTGACTGAGGTATTAAGCATGAGCATTTATGTGTAAGAGAAGTTTGCCCATTTCTGCCCTGTACATAAGTAAAGGATCCATTTATTTTACTAGGCATATTAATCTGATTTATTTCAAATAAATATCCCCTTCTTTAGGGAAAAGGGGAGTGGGAACAATATACTTTATAATATTAAAATATATACAGTGTTCATGGATATATAAAATTGAAGGAAGTTTTTGTTTATAATGTTTGTGTAACAATAACTATAAGTAACTTTTTCCCTAAAAGTACCAATCATATTGTGTCTGTAATAAACTTCTCCTGTAAATCCAATAACTTGCACTAGCAGTGAATCAGAGCCATAGAATGATTCATATAATAGAATTTTACATGAGTGTCCAAAAATAATAATAAAGAATGAAATAAAGAATATTTTGTAAAATTATCATTGGCAAACAGATGCATTTCAATGACAAAGATAGTATTTTTTAATTCAGCTTACTGAAATTTCATAAACATGAATTTCTGCATTTATTTGGTTTCTAATAATTTCAAATGGAAACAAAATGAAATTCTGAATTGCAGTGACAAAAAATTGATTTCTGGCACACATGCAAATTTGTTTATTTTTATCTTTGACATAATTAGACAACACCCACAAACAACATGAATGCATATTGATACATTCTCTGTACTGCTTAGGTCATGAAGTCAATCACAAACATAAACTGGAATGAAACATTCCTTGGGTAAATCAAAGTACCACTGAAATAAAACAATCAGCAGAAGAAAGCTTGGAGTCCTTCCACATAAATGTCTGATTATGTGGAACAATGTCAAGAACTCAATAGACTACTTGTCCAACTAGTACTTCTGGCCAATTTTCTTCTCTCAAAAATATTTAAATGTAACTAGAACAATTAACATTTAAGAAAATTCAGCACTTTGTAGGATCAAGTCCTTTATTCATTGTAGAGTTTAGAGAGCTTTTAGACACTATCAGTGATGACAGGTAATACAACATATTGAACTGCCAGAAAGGAACAACAGACCTATAGGGTTCACTGGGAATGCTACAGGGATGAAGACCTGCTGTTGGTAGCTGTGCAGAAAATGATAGTGGCGGCATATTGTTTCTTTCCAGACGTGGAAGCTGGAATCAAAGATATGTACAGTCTCTCTGCCTTTTTGTTCAACAAGCATGTTAATTGTATGTCCTCAACAGCTATAATCGGCTTTAAGGCATGACTTTCAACTGGCTGTTCTCTTACCAAAATTAGTTTTGCACAGAGATAGCTGTTGTGTTGTACTTTTTGGTAGAAAGAACAGATGTTTTGGGATGTCAAAGGATAGGATTACAGTTCACTTTTAGTGTCATGGAACACCTTTGTATGAACTATTACCAGACACATAAAAAAGAAGTTACAAAACCCACAAAGGTGACATAATAAATCATCCATCTATAGTGTTCCTGATAATTTGATGGTATGAATGTAATGCAACTAGTCTGAGATTTGCACTTCCACTTCATTCCTGGGTACTGGGACATCTTATTCACAAGAAGCATAAGCTCTGGGAGGAATCTTATCCACTAAATATATTTGTTTAAATTTTTGATTAAAATGTCTCCAACTTCCTGAACAGCCTGATCCTAACCATTCATGACTGACTACTATTCAGTAGTGTAAAAGCACGAGGAATCTGCTTTAGAAAATGTATTTCTTTTGTGGTTCTTCGAAGAGAAAAAATCAGTATGATTTCTCCTTCTGTGAGTCCTACATGCATGATAATCAATTACTTTACTAATACATCAAGTCACTTATCTTTCAGCATGATAGGAGGCACAACTTATTTTTGATAACTCTGTTAAACCTGTGAATTTAAAGTAACTACTGCTGGAAGCTGAACTACTGTGTTAGCTTTTGTTAAGTTGCCAGTGAAGCAGCTGCTCCCCTTGCAGCCTTTGTGCAGTACCATTCTCAGGAAAGTGTAAGAGTTTCCAAGAGAGCCTGGAATGTTCATTGGGACCATACAAGTTCAAGCTTCAGAAATCGACTGCATATGTAGCTTCTTCTGAGTCTTCTGAGGGTGCATAGATGCACAGTGTTTCAAAAGACACTGAGAACTGAGTCCTTTGAAACTGACTTTTGTGTAGTCTTTATGTATTCTTTCTTAGTGAAAGTCATTACACATTGGTAAACATGGACAAATTTGTAACTCAAATGGACAGCGAAATAAGTGATTGTCCTAAGTTAAAACATGGTATTCAGGTTTTCAGTTTCTGGAATAAATCATCTCCTTTATGTCTAAAGCCACATAAAAAATGATGACCAAGAATTTTTTTGCATGTAAAATGATCATAGAATGTTATTTCTAAGTCATTTTATGTTTAAATACAGCAAGGTTTTTTTTTCAAGTAAACATTTCATAAGAACTTTTCATGCATACACTAAAGAACATCATAGCTGAACTAACATAATGGAGTGTTAGGAGCTATTAAATTAATGAGTCATGTACTGAGGAAGATGTACATTAAAAGCTAACACAGTTTCTGATGTTAGTGTGTTACTTTAGATACTCTGACACATGGAAAGATAAAATCTGCACAAAAAATCTTTACTTGTAACATATCTGTCTCTGGGCATGGAAGGACTGACACATCTGTGCTAGAATTGCTGGTTCATGCTCAAATTTGATATAAATGATGAAGAAATATAACCACCAGGGAGTTGCTCTAAATGGTTGAATGACAACAGATTTTACCTTTCATTCTTAAATGAGAAAAGGGATGGGATTGTGAAAGGAGAAGAAACTAAAAGGAAGAATATAAAAATAAGTAAAGCTGAAGACTCTAACTTACTACGTGTCTTGTTCTTTATTTTACTACACACATATCCTTCTGGTTCCCTGACACCCAAACTAGGTCAGTTATCATTCACTTCCATTGATTTATTGATGAACTAATTACAGCATCACTTCCATTTTTTCTGTATATGGCCAGAGGTGCATAACCTTCTTTGCAACATACAGAACTGATGTCTGATCCTCAAATTTATTTACTGAAACAGTGACAGCAGTCTTGATTCTCACTGATGAGTTTGTTTTCACTAAGGTCATGAGATAACTAGTGCCAAGTATGCGTAGGTTTGGCATCATCCATAACAGTATGTTCACATCCAAGTTGATTTGAAGCAATCAATGAATGGATAAATAGATGTGGGATGAAGGAAGAACAACACATACACAAAGTGTATATATTCTTGCCTTACAAACTGAACATTTCTAGGAATTGTTGTGATCTGCCACATACATAGTGCATTTTAAACATTTTCAACTCCACATTTCTCAATGCTATATTTTCCTACTGCTAATATATGCTATGGCACACTTATAGAGTGCAAAGAACAAAAAAAGATGCAATTATTGATGAGTCTGTAATCTATCTAATCACAGCTCAGTTGTTCATTTATAAGGCATCACTGTTGAGAAGGGTGATGAAGGAAGGATTCATCTGTTAAGACACATTATTGAGAATCTGAAGATCTGGCTTCTCTTTCTATTTCTTCAAAAGATTTCATGCCTAATCTTCAGCATATCATTTTGGGTTTCACTCAATGCCAAAGATAATGACAACTTTATTTCTTGTTGCGAGAAGTTCTGTGTCATGGAGGTGGGTAATGGTGATGCAATTGTACCAAGGAGCTGTTTGCATTTGTTGTGATGTGCTTTGGTATCCACAGATGTTAGAAAGTACAGACATGCAATGTATTTGTTACTGGTGTTTTATTCCCCATTTTACCATCTGCTAATGGACATGATATGTGTTAAGGAAGGCTTTGAAGGATTACAAAGAGAACAATTAAAAAAAAAAATAATGCTATCTCTCAGTATCTTTCTGATACCTGAACCATTTCTTAGATGCACAAGAGTATTTATCATTCCAATATTTTAATTTTATGAAATAAGCTTGATAAAGAAAAATACTGATACTTTTTTTCATCTTCAGTTTTTGGTAGTAATACCATGATATGATATACTGATATTAGACCTAATATCAAATAGATTCTTGAAACTTACCTACGATATGTTGGCATTCATCTTCTATCTTTCTACATGCATATTTATTCATGGAGTAGAAGAAAGTGGATAATGTCTGTAATGTTTGCACCCTTTTTATTTTGAAACTTTTTCAGCTTCAGAAAGTATCTGTCGTGGCTTAAAGAATATTTATATATATTACTCCCAAACATTCTAAACACTTTTCAGTTCTCTAGAGAAGGAAAAGCAAAATCCTCCATTTCTATGGTTCTGCATCAAGGAACTCCTAAAAGATTTTATGGAGAAAAAAATTGTAAATCAAAACATTATCATCACCTCCCTCATATACAGTTAACATTTGTAAAACAAAAGAAAGGAAGGAAAACTATATAAAAAGGACAAAATAATAACTCTCAAAATTTATAAAAAGACATTTTCAAAAGAAATAATGAAGTATGTATTTCAGTTAAGATTACATTGTTTTAATACATCATCAAAGTGAATTTCTCTCATGAAAAAATACTTTAAAACAAATATGCATTTTCTTTTTGTAAGAAAATTGGCTGAAGAAAATGTTCATGTACACTTAAGCTATGGCATTTTCAAAAGATCTTTACTGCTACTGCAGTTAGTAGAAATATTTACTTTAATGAGAACAATCAACATTACACAGGATTAAATGCTTCAAAAGTCCCAATCTTATTATCTGTCTCCATTCTGATTTATAAATACTGTTTTGGAGAATCTAGTTTTCCATCCAAATAAATTAGGCTGAGGTAATTACAAATTCCCAGTCTTCTGTGAGAAATCAACAACCAAAAATCCTCTTAACTATATGAAAGGAATATTGTGAAAGGTATGTAAGGCTACTGTTGTCTTGCTGCATAAAACTGTCTTGCACATGGCTTTTCCACACTGCAGTGTAAAAATGACATTATGAGAAACCTTCTGACAAATTGATTAATAATCTTGAGCTGCTGAAGTTCAGCTGAGTGAGCAATTAAACATTCCAAACAGCAATGAACCTTCAGAGATAATTTATGATAATTTTATGCACAAGAGCTCAGTGGCTTTTTAATTTGATAGAATGTTAGTAGCATAGATTTCTAACAAGGGAGTTTCAGTGCTCCATACATCACTGAGATTACTTAAACATTTCAAATGTGGTTGATGAATGAAGTTTCCTGAGATGTGAGGAGATACAGAAGGTGTCAGAAGGTTGAGATTATTCATCATATCAATTATTGAAAGTGGATGCATTGACATCATACTCCCAGCTCATATTTTATAGCCATTATAAAGACAGAACAGAAATAACAGACTTGCTGGACTGCAGAACTGGCAGGACATCCAACTTCTTTCCTCTTTTATTCCAGCATTGTTCTGTCTCCATACAATGTTAGCACGTTCAAGTGTTTTTTTGAAAGTTGTTCATAATACATATAAGAGGAGAACAAACCCCTTTGTTTGTCTGATATCATCAGCTAATACCTAGAAAACATCTCATGCACATCAAGAGAGAAAAGGGAGGTTAGATAAAATAGCATGAGTCTAAACTCAGTTTGCCAGAAATGCAAATACTGTGTCATTTTTGCTGAGGGAGAGCAGGTTTCCCTACACTCTGAAATGTAATTTTTTGCCTTTTTGTTGCTTTACAAAACTGTATAGGGTAGTACATTCAAAGAAGTCAAATATTTTCAATTCCTAGAATATTTCCCCTTCATTCTTTTATTTCTTGTTTTGGCAAGTAAAATACAATGTTTCAGTCTTGGATTTCTGACATACTCATGACAGTTTGAAATGCACTAAGCTAAACTAAAGTAAATAATGTAAAGGAATCTTCTTTATTGTATGAACAGATAAGGTCTGCTTTGAACAGAACACTGAAGCACTCAGATACCACATGTTTAAGGGAACAGCCAGTTGGTGAGATTTTATTTGTTTTTAATATTACTATAATGATCCTGACAACAAACCATCATTTCATGCATGCAAAGAATAGAATGCTGGAAAATGGAGGCTAAAGATGAACAAAAAAGTGTTGCTAGAAACAGGACAGAAACCTGTGACTTAAACTCCTTCATGTGAGAGATTATTTGTGTAAAGCACTATTAATCAAAATACTCCTCTAAGCTCAGGAACCATGCAGACAGCCTGGATATTGATAGGTGGGAGAGTGGGAGTGTTTGCACAAACCTTGTAGCTTCAAATCCTACTTCAGACGAGAACTATTAGCCATAGGTTAATGAAAAGAGTTGTCTGACCCTTTGTGTGTCTTCAACATTATTGTTTCAAGGTCTGACTCCTGTACAGCTCCAAATCAACACCTATCAACATAATTGAAAGTCTCCTATCCTTGAAGAATGGAGTCAACATTAACAGAAGAATCACAGAAACTGATGAAGAAAAGAAGTTCCATAAACATGATGATAAATTTCAGGAACTCCCACTAGACATTAATGAACAAATGCAACAGAGTTGGCAAGCAGCTTCCATGCCCGGCTAAAGACAAGTAGGTCTGAACTTGTAGCATTGAGGTTCTCTTCTTGAAAAGCTTTCTTCAGCTAATTCAAGAGTTAGTTTCATTCCCATCTGAGTATCACTTCCCAAAGGATATCAAAATAAGTCCAAATGCTGTTTATGGAGGAAAATTCCCTGGAGACAAAAAGAAAGAACTCCAAATTGTGTGAACAAAAAAAATTTGTTGTAAAACCTCACAACTTAAAAAACTTGACCCAGTTAAAAGGTTGAAAGAAGCATATTTGTTTCACCTAGAGAATGTATTGAAACAGTCCTCAAACACAATCACTAATATAAATAGAATATTATTGTTGCTTCTAGCACACTGCTGCAAAATGTAATACTAAAAAGCAAATAAAAACATTCTATGATGTGAACTTACTCTTGGGACAAGGTATCTGGAAGCAAGTTGTTGAGAAATTTCTATTGTTAGAGTCTTTTACCAAAAAGTTACTAAAGCAACTTTTAAATTTGTAAGACTATCCGCAACCCTCTCTCAGAAGTGGATATTGATGTAGGCAACTTTTCTTGGTCTGTGTCTCTGTGTCTCAGTTTAATGGCACATAATACATAGGTAAAGCTGAGAAAGGGAAGTATTATACAGTTTCAAATAAGCTACTGAAAGGCTAAACCATTTGCTTTTATATGCACTGTTAATCATTCTGGTGGCTTGCACAATCTTTTAACTTCAGCTCTTCTGGATTATCAAAATGGCACTTTCCAACTTCCTGGGAGCTTCCTCAGGAAGTGGCCAGACTGGCAGGTAGAAAGGAAGCAGAAAACTGAGGTGACCTAAATTCCACCCTTTCCTCCTTTCTAGGAATCCCTGGTTCTCATAACTCTTTCTTCTGAAATCGTCTCTGATTTTATTTTTATGGAATTTTTTTTACTAAAAAGGGTCAGATTTGGTAAGAAGATATTGATGTAAAATACTCCCATCTACAAGTTATGTACCACAGGTACATATTTTATACTTTATACATATACATACTTTATGGCCTCCTCAGTCAGTCAGAGCTCACAAATCTCCATGATAATGCCTCCTGGAATGCAAACCAGACAAAATAGCAGTACCTCCAGAATCTATACAAGGTTTCCACCTCTCATTTTTGTGCACTCAAATAATAGTACTTGGAAGAAAAAAATGGTTCACCTGAAAGTCCACCAACATAGGGACATTGACACAGCATTTTCAGTTAAATTCCACCAGTTCTTTAATCGTGATGGCATTTCTCTCATTTACCCAGGAAAAGCTTCAAAACTGGCCACTCTTCAAAATGTTATCAAAGAATGAGTATCTCTAAGATTTTCTGTGTGTGAAATTAAGGCACATTATTTTTTTCCTTCCCTTTATTTTGAGCTAAAAGAACGTGTATGGAGAAATAGTCCTTAAAATCTTTTTCCTTCAAAATGAATTAAAACAAAAATATTAAGAAAATGATAAGAAAAGTGCAGTTGTAATCTGAAAATGTGTCCTGACAAATTTAGAGAATAAATAAAAACTCTAATTAAAAAAAATGTTAGTCTTGCTTTCAGAGTGTCAATGCATCCTTACTTAGAGAGACTCTTCTGATGCATCCATAATGTGCCAAGCAATTATTTTTTTGCATTCTTGAAGGGGGATATACAAAACAATTCTGAAGTCCTATCTTACCAATACATGGTAATGAAAATGAAATATTAATAATATAGTCAATTTTACTATAGATATGCAAAGCAAGCAATGCATACCTAAAACTTGTACCTATAATACTCTTTTGACAGTTATATTCTGGCTCAGTTTTGGCAGCCAAATGTGTTATTTTTCAGGCAAAGCTGGCAACAACTCAGAGTCATGGAAACATTGGGCAAACTCCAGCAGCCCTTTCTTAGGCCAGATATCTATTTATATACGAGATTTAACCTACCTTTTAATAGGATAAAAATGGATGACCTGGATGAACGGAGTATCTTATACTTCCTGCAAAATAAGATGATCTTGCTTGCTTATTTAATGTTTTTGTTTTCCTATTTATTGCTGAGGCTCTAATGAGCATCAGTTATTGTATGGTGGCTCAGATCCAACATAAAACATTTAACCTCCCCCTTTATTGATTTATATTAACATTTATAGATGGCATTCATTGTATTTATAGAGGCTGGGATCTCACAGTAATTAAGTTCAAATTTAAAATAAACAGTGCTATCCAATATGGGTTGTTGAAATATCATTCAAGGTTTCTTGCCGAATGCCTACATTCAGTTTAGACCTCATCTAAAAATTCTAACTAGACATACCAAGTGAAACCAAAAGAAATAATCACAGGGGAAAAAAAAAACCTAAAAAACCAAAAAACAAACAAAAAAAAAAAACAAACCAGCAGGGAAGGCATGTATTTAGTCTGGAAATGACTATGGAATAGGTTTGTCAAAGTTATATTGTCAATATTGAATCAGAAGTCACGTCTTTCCCCCTTTTCTTTTTTTTTTTTTTTTTAATTGTGGTTGTGTATGTATGTCTTATCAAGCTCAGTGGTTTCTCCTGAAAATATTGTAATCATACCTGGAATACATTACATAATATTGTCTTATCTCCAAGTCCTTTAATACTGTTGGATGTATGGTTAAGTTATTCTTTTTTTTTTTGTTCTCAGGACACGAATTTATACCTTAAAGTACATTCCTGTAATTCTCAATCCTGTTGATTTAAGGCCACAATTATCTTTAATGGTAAATGGCAAGCATTGCGTATAGTAGCATAAATGTGGATTACTATGAGAAAACTTTCTTCCAAGCCATGAAGGGCGATCTTCATATGCTGCAGGAGCAGAAACCATGACTGTAGTTGTTCTTCTTTAATTGAGTTAGTGCTAAATTTTTTTTCTTCTTTCATAACACCTGTCAAGATATATCATAAATACTATTAAAATATTACAGAATTAATATAAATATTATTTTAAAATGGTCCTTAAGAGCACTTTTTTAGCTCCCAGATAACATTCGAAAGTTAATTCAAATTGGCAGCCCTCATATCATCGAAGCCTTTCAATTAACACTTTCTAATTTAAATTGAAAATCTCAACTGGATGGATCCTGACAATTTAAAAAACATGTGGGAAGCAACCACTAACTGTGCAGCTAAGCCTTAAAACAGTTGTCTAAAAATAATATGATATCTGACTCTTATGCCTATAAATCTAAACTGAGCCCTAAGCCTAGGCAAAGATTTCTGTCAATTTTTATTCTGAAGCTACAGCTGGAAATACTAAGTGGGAGAGAGTTCCCATATCAGCCCACAGTGCTGTTATGGCTTGGCAACCTCTTTCTGGCCCCAGTCTTCATGAGTCTCATATTTTTTGCTCCCTCTATAGCCCTAACCCTAAGTGTAGGTGGACACTTCTGTAGTGGGACGTGTTGAAACTCACTGGGGAAAGGATGCGAGTGGGAGAATTCTCACAGAAGCCCACACTTTTCTTCCTCAATCTTTTTGCAGCACTGCTCTTCCTATGGGTCTCATATCCCTGTCAGGGAACAAACAGGCAGTTGTTGCTTAGCAGGGGAAGGGGAATTTGGTAGCCAAGCACCACAGCATGGCAGGCAGAAGCCATGGCTTCTTTGCCATGCCCGTCGTACAAGAACAAGACAAGAAGTCATCCCATGGGTCAGAGTCAGAGTCCAGATTGACAAGCTACAAGTCCAGGCACAAGCATGACTGCAAAGTAGCTGTAAAGCAGCTGTCTAGGCATAAGCCAAGTGTGAGAGCCTGTGCTTAATACAGCTGCAAGCAAACCGGGTAGGAACCCCTGCTGCAGCTTCTTCCAGCTCTTCCTTTGAGAATTCCAAGGCCAGTTGAGGCTTCTGAAACAGGTCTCGCCTGTCAGAGATATCCTCCCAGGAGGAGGGAGGATTGTCCTCCTAACTGACCCAAAGCCTTGCATAGAATTTCTGCCATGAGATATACTGAAGCCCCAGGGGAAAATCTGAGTAGGGAAGAAGTTTCATATTAGGCCACGTTTTGCTTTGTCAGATTCTTAGGCAACCTGCTCTTTCCAAGGACACCAGCTTTCTCCTCTCTACTCTAATCCTAGTCTTAACCCTAAACCTGGGCTTTAGTACACTTTCCATTAAGTCCTTCTGCTAGTCATTGAAATGCTTTTAAATTGATACTCCATATAAAAGAATTGAATTGTGCTGTTGGTTTATTAAGTGAAAAGGTATTGTTTCTGTGATAAGTATTCTGATAGAATAAAACAATACATTTTACACATACTTCTCTAAATTTTACATTTCATTTCAGCAAACACTGATGCCACTGAAGCTTGATTACCTCAATGTCTACAGAAATGAACACAAAAGAACTGTGAATATTTCTGAATTAAGCTAATTTTAAAACTAGCATGAATAAAGTACAGATTGTTTTTTTGTACTACCAATCAACTCTAAATATTATGATTTTTTTTTTCTCAGTAAAAGCTGTCACACTGTTACAGATTTACAGCCGCAAGCAACACCACTCCTATTTTGCAATCCTGCTTAAATACCTTAAACACCTGAGTAGTCTTACTCTGACAATACAACTGACTTCTCTTTGAACTCTTCAAAGGGTTACTCTTCCCAGTAAAGTTGCTCAAGTATAAGCACTTGTAAGACTGAGCCTTGTACTTGTTGTTTTGAAACAGTTTTAATTCCTAATTTTACCTTCAAAATGCTAAAGGAAAACCTAGTGAAGATAATGCGTTTTCAATCAAAAGATTAAGAAAATTGTTTTGCTCTTTCTTTTAACAAATAGATGTATTTTATAACACATTTATATTAAATTTTATGATGTATTTTTATATAGAATACATACATAAGTCTAGAAAAACTTCAAATATACAGACTATAGCAGTTCTGTAACTGCTGAGATTATTGAGCAGAGAATGACAGAAATCCTCAAAGTGTTCTTCTGAAAGTGCCAAGTGAATACAGGAACAAAGCATATGATTTTGTATGACATATTCCTGATGTGAGGGAAAAGAAAAATACACGGACATCAGTAACAACAGTTCTTTTAAGATGACTTGTCTCAGGATTAAGTCCTAAATAGCAAAAGTTTAATCAAAAAAAAGGTGCAAGAGGGGGTTTTGCTTCATTTGGGATGACTAACAGAGCAGTCAAGAAGGAAAAAAAACGTGGCATCCAGAAGAGAAAAAAAAGGTAAAACTATTTCTCATATGTTAGTAAACAGAGCAATTTCAGAACAGACATTACAGAGGATGAAGGGAGAAATTGTATAACAGACATACAGAAAGAAAAAAATCCAAACAGTAAAGAGACATTAAGGACAAGTTTCTTCAGTCCTTGCTATGAGAATCTGAAGCGTGTACTGATGTTCACAGACAAGTTTCAGAAATATGTAATTACCACACACATACCCAGATCTCAGTTTCAGAGAAGATAGTGACACCAACAGTATGCATACATACAACAATACATGCTTTAGTAATACACATTAATTTTCATACTGTGTTTCTACTGCTGGACTGTTAGCGCCTGCATTCAACTGACATCTCAGTGTGCGATGCACAAGCTCAGAATCAGACCCCCAAAAAGTACCTGTTTGGAAGACATATATACAGTGGTTACCTTGGGAACAGACACACGTGAAAGATCTCAGAAAAGCTTTTTTTCTCATGTATTCACTTTTTCTGCTTAGAGAGTTGGTTCATACATATATGTAGGTTCAGACTATGAACTTTAACAATCAAACTACAGCTGCACAGTTTCAACTCCGACTTCTATTCTTTCCTGCTTTCCAGCAACTTATGATGAACATTTGCTGATGAATGGAGAGACTTATCTGTCAGAGTGTGCTGCTTCACTAGAAATACAGAAATCTCTGCTGAAACTTTACAGATCATTTACATGAACTTTTGAAGTAGGAAGAAGGTTTATATTACTACTGAAGAGATGCCTATGTACAATCACACAGGGAGAACTGCTTAAATAAGAAATACCCCCAGACTGAATCTTAAACTTTTTGACTTAATACACATGCTTAATATAGCCAGCCATATTAGAACTTACATTATTATTAAAGTGCTTTGTAATTGTTAAGTATTAGCATCCCTGTTTCACAGTCACAGAGAATGACCCCAGACATGTAATAAAAGTTATGTTACTTGAAGTCTCCTTGTTTTGGAATCAGCCTCATTTGGAATCAATTTTGAATGTTTTAAATTGCTTCCTTATTAGAGCAAAAAAAATGTATAACTCATCTGCAAGTATCATACAAGAAGTTTGCTTCAAAGAGTAGATTTTATATCTTATCATGTATAATATTAGTGTAATCAGAAATTATAAGATAGAGGAAATGTCCTCATTATGCTCCATAAAAAGTCCGATTAGGTATGAGTTTGGAAGGTCAGTTTTTTCATTTAGGCCCCTTATAGTTTGTCTTCTAACCTAGCTCATGCTAGATTGGTTGGACATGATTATGCTCTTCATCCCATTTTACACAGACATAGCTATTTCATTTTCACTGGTATAATAGTCTAGGAGCAAATCTAAATGTCATTGCATTTATTTGGTGATCTTATCAGTGTCATCAGTGAACGAAGAATCAGTTTACATGATACCTATTCTCTCTGTTTCAACCCCTAGCAGAAATACCTTGAGACACTAGGGGACTTTTCAGCTTTGGAAGGGACTTGTATTTATACTTCAAAACCAGAATCAGCAGCTTTTCATGTGGCTTCATGTCTGGTCTGATGAAAAAGGTAGTTGATGGTACCAGTAGAACTCATCCTATGTGGCACATGAAAACATTATCTCCTACCAGTTCTCATATAAGACCAATGAGTGTGTAACCCAGGACCTGTGATATTAATGGAAAGGTTCCTGCTTTTAACTGGCTTTGACATGGGTTTTCTATTCTGCAGTTTCTACTGATTAATTACATTAACCAGGATGATTTTTTTGTTGTTGTTGTTGCCAGTACAGGTGAAAATTTAGAAAAAGGAATGCTGTCTTCCTTATAAGTGAATTACATTATTTGTAATGGAAAATATCAGAAATGTGAAACTGTTTTCAAAGTACTTGAGCTTGAAATAACAAGTATCTGATAGGGCTGTTCTGAAACTATTTACTTTGTTTTGAATTCTTAGTTCTCTCCTTGTCTCTTTCTGTATCAATTTTTTTAGGCATTCATTACTAAATTATAGCTTGGCCTCCATAGTATTTCTGCTCTGTTTTATTTTCCATCACAATAAGCATGCTACTGTACAGTAAGGCTAAATGTCAAGGATAGGTAATAATTAGTGTTTCAAGTGGAATTCAGGGACATTTCAAAATGCTTTTTGTAATTTGGGCTTCCAACTTTAAAATGTGATGTATAATTGACATTTTGATACTTCGAGGCCATGGTGTATTCTCACACTTCCATGAAAAAAAAAAAAACTTGCTGACACAATCAGGAAACAGATGGTGACAAAGATCTTGTATTTAATATGCCAATCATTATGCTTTACTTGCATATTATCATCTCATTCATGAGGCCACTATATGAAGGAATTTTGCTATGCCTCTGCAAATCAATCAAGAAGTCTTTTAATATTTTTTTAAATATAATTTAGGTCTTTCTTATCCTTTCTGGGTTTCATTATATTTGGGGTGGTGTGTTTATGCAAATTTGTCATACATAAAAAAATTCTTTGACATTCCTGTGGCTAGAATTGATGTCAGCAATCAAATATTCACTATAGATTTCTTCAATAGAGAGACCAAGAAATGACTTGGCAACTGAAGTATCCACATTTTCCATACTTTGCTGTGGTCCTTAATCCAAAGGCAGTGACATAGTAAGACACTATGAAGGATGATGTCGAGTAGGAGGATGGATTTTGTAATGTGGCCTCACATCTACTAAGACCTGGACTTCAGTCAAAATTTCTGTTCAAGAAAGCCACAGATGGCAGATTACCAATATATTTCAGTTAGAGCTAGCACTGGATTTGAAATTACTAAGTATCTGAGCCAAGCAAACCTCTTTTTTAGCTCTGAAAATAGGCATTTTTCTTGGAATGTGTCTGTCTCAGTCCTATCATATAGGAGAATAGTTTGTCTACTCACAAACTGAGCAAGGACCCTCCTTGGACAGCCTGAGGTCGTCTGAAGTTGCTTTAGTCCTGTCCTGGTTTCAATGGGGCAGAACCCTAGGCCAGCCATAGTCTGCAGACTCTTAGCAGTTTGGAGCCAGTCAGGGCAGCTGACCCGAGCTGGGTCACAGGTGTATCTTGTACCATAAACACCATGCTCAGTATAAAGGGGGAAGTTTGCTGAAAATTAATGTTTTTTGGATATTGCTTCTCTTTTTGCTACTGAGGACTGCCTTCCTGGTTATTGTGGCTATCAAAGATGCAATGGGATGAGTATAACTTTGTTTACTTTATATTGGTATTGGTTTAGCAGTTTCATTAAATTCATTTTCATTTCAACCTGTGAGTCTTGTCTCCTTTTCCTACTTTAATTTCTTGGTTAGAGAGAGGTCATCAGGTTACAGAACAACTGCTATAGTTTAGTCCTAGATATGGCTAATTGTAGACAAGCCCATTATTGTAAGTGGTGAGAAAAGGTGTGCTTTTTTCCTTTGTTTCTGTCTTACAATGTCCAGAGAAAGCTTCTTCCTTCATAACTGCCAAATGCTCATGTTTTGAGGAAGTTGGGGTATAGTTAGCACCATTTTTTTCTGTCTCACTCCTACTCTCTATCTGTAGATATTCCAGCTTCTAAAATGTGTATCTTTCTATTTAAAGAAGTAAAAGATATTTCTGGTCCTTTGCAGAAGGAATAACAAAAGCAATAGGACACAGCATGTAGTGTGACTACTTACAAATTATGATCCTTATCACCTGGGATAGAACATGCCTCTGACCTGGGTATAGTTAAGTAGTTATCTGAAAACTTGCATATTTTTCCTGAAGTGGATGGAAATATACACAGGCTTTCAGCTTGTATAAGATGTGGGGAGAACAACTTTGTGCTGAAACTTAGAAACTAAGCTCTTTGTGGAGGAGAAAAAGAAATCTTATGCCATTGTTCAGCACAATCCAATGCTATTCCAGGCATGGCACACTTTAGCAGCTATTTCCATGAGAGGGGCTTCATAAGAGGCAAGGTGGTCTTAAGAACAAGAAAAGTGAGGATATGTTTCTTTCATCTATGTCACAACATATAGTTTGTAGTAGCCTTTCAGCATATCACTGCTTATCCCAACCCCCCCCCCCCCCCCCCCCCCGGCCTTTCCTAATCTCTAGCCATTTCAGACTACTTGCACTGTGCTCCGTTTGACTAGATCTCTATTTACTTGTAACTGAGTTCTGTGTCATCCCTATTTTATATTCACTTCATTGTGTGGCATTCTTCATTTAGCTTGTCCAAGCAAGTGTGTGGTTTATGAAATCAGAAATCCTCCAGGTTGCAATTCTATGTTCCTTTTAATTGGTTAAGAAAAAAACCCAACACATTACCCCACCAAGCCCAATACAGCACTGTGTAATGGTCGAGCTGTTCTTAAACACGGGGGCAGATTTATTGTTTGTTTCATTACTTATCAAAGGCAGTGGCTTGCACACCTTGCACTATCTAGACAACAGTCTCTTAGGATGTCAAAAGTCAGGGTTACATCAGCTCTTGACTTTATCCAGGCTCTATGATGTACAATGTCACTGTAACAGAGCACTTCCTCTTTGTTCTGGGGGAACTTAATTCCTAATGAGCCCATCTAGGGTGTACTCAGATTGTGATAAAGAACCCTACACAGAGGCTCCTATTTTAGAGAAACAGGTGTTGGCTTTGATTAGAGAAAAATGACATCATCCAAGGCGGAGGGGGGGGGGGTGAGGGAAGGCAAATGGAAAGGAAGGCAAAAATAGAAAAAAGTGGCAACCAGACACAAATACATTTGCACATATAAAGCTGTTCTAATGAGAGCCAAATTGATTTGACATTCAGTGGCAGTTTGAAGCCAAAAAAAGCAAAGCAGCCTACAAAAGGCCCAGCTCATTGTTTATGGAGTGTCATACTTCATCATCTGTGAGACCAATAACAGTAATGGGAAGACCTTTAAAAGCAGGGAGTTTGCACAGAATGGCTGTGTGGATACCACTGATGTCAGATCCAATAGAATGATTGTGAGCTATTTCCTGAATTGAAATCATGTTTGTCAGATGCAGTAGATGCTCTCTACAGATTATATCTTTGAGAAGAGGATTTGGAACATTGTTAGAATTCTTGGTTGATTTCTCCTAGGCAGACACAGCCACAATAATTATCCTATGATGGGTACTGATCATCAAACTGCCCTGAAGAAAAAAAAAAAAGGAGAAAAAAATTACATAATATGAAAATACAGTTTTCAGTATATGAAAATTAATCTGTATGAAAAAGAACTTCGCACAAAATCATGTAAATTAATGTAGGCACTCCTTTCATCATTCTTATTTTCATAGGTTGTTTGTAAAAATATTTACAAAATTATTTTTAACATTTTCATTAAAATATTGGACCCCTGTCATGAGTAGACTGTAGAATATATTTCATTGATCTCTGCTTTCAGTTAGAACACCTGGTGAGGAGGGACATGTTTATCAAATGTTGGTGAATGCCAACATGAATTAAATAAGCCTTCAAAAACATGTGAGATGCTATAGCCTTGCACAGGAAAGGATACGTGTAGAAAGCAGTCTCTCTCTTTCTGCCTTCTAGCTATGAGCTCAATCTAGATATCACAATATTTATATTAAATTCTGATACTAATGTTTCTGTTTAGATTTCATTAGAAAATCTGTTTGTTTCTTGGGGGAAATTTCAGGAATTTCAGCCTCCTGGGTCTCAATTCTCTAATGACTCCCTGGAATACAAATAGACACTGATCTCAAATTATCAAGTTCTTAATCACCATTTTACGCGTAGTATATAGTGTGGCTTCATAACTCAAAAAGCACTATCAGAGTGACCAAACTTATAATGGATGGCACAAATATATATTAAAAAAAATAGGAGCGACAAGGTACATGGATATAGGGTTAAGTGAATAAATTAAACTTTATTTTTCCATTCACATTAAAACCAAAAATCAGTTAAACCTTTTCTAGCAGACTTTCTCTTCTGTTATCTGTAAATATTTGAGTCTAAGTTTATTAGCATGACCACCCATCAAAATAAATAGATCAGGAGGTCAAGATGTTTAAATATTCACAAAAACCCAACATTACATCTATAAGAAATTTTGTATTCTGTCATATAAAGACAGTGTACATTGGTTATGAATTATGTATGCAGGTATAATTCCTGGTGTTTTCTTATTGTATATCATAAGATTGAGTTTATTTTGTTGTATTTAGGAGAATTATAAGCCACACCGGAATAAATTATAAATTTTGAAGACTACAAAATAGGTTTCTAAATTTGTGTTGTGACGGTACCTAGAGATTTGAGGCCATAACTATTCTGGCATAGCCTTGCTTTCAGTTTGCAGGAGAAATGGGGTTGCTCTGTGTCTAATGCCCACTGGTTCAACACTCTGAAGTCCTGCTGTCATGGCATTTATTTCTATAGAATTAAATATTAAAATGTAGTCAGCATGATAAGTCGTTCAACAAGTGGATTTCACTTTTCTCAGGTTGTTAAGTGTTCTCATGGATAATTATGTTGTAGAAAAAGTAAATAGCAAATCAGTTACTGAAGAATGAAGAAATGCCTTGCCATCCAAATTTTGTTAAAACATTTAAAATGTTACCTTTTAGGATTCAGTGTCAGAATTATAACACCACAGAAGTGAATGATAGCAATTTACATTTCCCTTAGAGCTATTGTTTCACACTGTCAGAAGATTCAGACTATATCTTTCACTGTTGAGAAATGGTGTATTTTATATCAAGCAATATAAACTTTTACAAATTAGTGAAAACAGAGGCAAACTTCACTTTAGTGTAGCTAGTCAAGGTTAACCTCAGGCCCACATCTGCCATTATATTGACAAAATATAAAGAGAAATCGCATGATGTCAGCAATGAAAAAGTAGCTTTTGCAAGAGAACGCTGTATTAATTTCCTGCTGCTCACATTGGAATCTTCCCTCCATAGTTCTACACTCATAAAGTCTGAAAATACTTTGCATTTTGATTTTATATTTTCTTTCTGTGAAAAGTTTTTTTTTGTATCTCTAGGACATAGAGGTATGAAGAAAACAGAATGAAAGCCTACATGAGTGAAAATATTCCTCTGATCTGTTCTGAAAGTGGTTCTTTATATTTTTCAGCCCCTCAACATATGCTGTTTTATCTGCAGTATTGTAGTGAAAATAATTTTATTTGTACTCGTGTAAATTCTAATGTCCATGATGTGTTTACTTACATTCCATACAGTTAAGTCTCACTGTACCATATTTTATTCCATTTCTCTATCTTCAGCTGAATTGCTTGGTAAATTTCAGCCTGCTGCTCCTTTCACAGCTCAGTAGTCAATGAGCCTGCACAGGCACTGCTAAGCACACTATGAAGAAGTCTGTGTTAAACAGGTACACTGAAAGCCTCATTGACACAAGTCGTCTTTACTGTTGATGGAAAAAAAATAATAGGATGGCATTACAAAAAAAAAAGTAGGATTTACATTTGGGTAACTAAGATAATTAATGCTGGGCTTGTAAACAGGACAGGTTAAATACAGACACTAAGATAACAGCAGTTATACAGATTTTCAGTATAAACATTCAGGGTAAAAAAATAAAAATAAAAAAAATTCTTATCAAGGAAGTGTGACTACTGACTACAAGCCCTACTCCTTAGGGACTGTTTATTTCTTAAAAATAAAATTTACCTCTGCTTGGGAATCTAGTAAGAAATTGTTTTCAAGAGGAAGGAAAGAAAGACAATAGGAGTTATCCTGGAACTCCCTCTTTTCATTGTCTTTCCTACCACCATATTCCATTCTTTTGTTACAGTGGGATGTTGGAGGCATGTTTTCTAAAACAGTTCCCAGCCAGATAACCTTCACTTATGTCAAACTGTTCATTTTGAAGCTGTGAGTTCCCTGATTGAGGCTAGACTTAGACTTTCTTGTGCAAAACTATGGGAGGCTCCAAGATGTCTCCTATATGCCATTAAACCCACCTGTTCACTCAAAAGACCCTAAGTGTTGATATCAGGTCTTAACTGTGCAGCTGGAAATGACTGGAGATCAAACTGTGCTGCAGCAACTTGCAAAAGTTGAAAATGAGTAGTTTCTAGGAAGTCATGTTGCAATAAGTTCACATGACATCTGTTTCCAAGAGATACACAGACACAGTTCATGCACCCTTACAAGCCCATCACTTTCTTGAAAGGAAATGCATATATATATATATATAGCATAGCACATGCATCTTTGGTGCAGGTTTTCACTAACAGAAAATGTGTTTGCATACATATTTCCCAAACTCTGTTTTTAACATGATGTCTTAAGTTGTTTAACTACAATGCAAGAACTGAATGTAGTTCAGTGGCTATTCTTTATAGTCCAGAGTGGAAACCTAACATTGATGCTCTGAAACAGCTCATATTTTTGGATGTCTGAAGCTGGGTGAATGTGGCTACCTCTTTGAGTTTAAAAAAAACGGGGAAAATCAATGAAGACAATAGGAGAAAAATTCTTTTTAATTTCAACATCACTGTTTCTGTATTGCAGAATTTTTCTTGCTCTAAAAATCAAGTGTTTTTCAATTGGTAGTCATCCAGAATGAGACTGTTAAAAGAAAAAGCTTAACACCAGGCATGTCAAATCCTTTTTCATACAGAACCTGCAGCATAGAAAACTTTGCATTATATGTATTAAAGAATGAATATGTGAAATGTAAGAACGTCTTTTGGCAAGATACCTGAACTATACTGTAACAGGTATGTACAGCAAAATGTTCCACTAACAGTAGAGACTAGTGAGAAGAGGTATTGTATTTCTGGCCCTGCCTGTGCAAAGATGAGTGGTATTCTCAGATCTATGAAAGCACATAACAGAAAACAAAGAGGAAACAGCTCTGCACTTTTAACCAAATCTGCTTCTTGTATTTTTCTCACCAGTAATAACTATTCAACAACTGAGTTTTAGTTAGTCATTTCATTAGTAAACAAAAACCCAAATGCCATCAAACTAGATAAAGATAGATTGCTCTTTACGGAGCAGTTTCTGGTGCTATTAAAAGTAAACAGTGTGGTTGTACTTTACAGCACCCTCCCCCAGCTTCTTTCCTCCATTGCTTTATTTCAGTTAGTGAAGTAAGAGGATATGAGCAGGAATACATACGGAAAGAGATTGGTTCAGTAAAAAGCTGGGGGTTTATGTAGCTACTATTTATTGTAGAACTAAAATTAAAAAGGAAAATAAGGCAGTTTTGCAGCAGGTATTGTATAAGCAAACTTACCTTTATTTTCTGAATAATAATGCAAAAGCAAATTGCATGTCTTTTGGTCAGCTGTGAACTGCCACTTGTAAATGGAAGTAACTTATGTTCATTAGGATTTCTTTTCCCCTCTAATTCACTGCAAGTTAGGTTTTGTTTATGAAAATAGATTTGGTCAGCTAATCGGAGTGTAGAGGTAGCGTTCATTCATTCGGCGATATTCAGCAGTTTTTATTCACTTTTATACTTCATTGCATTTTCACTCTTGGAAACTCATTTACATAATCTCCGTATGGTCATTTCACAGAAACTGTATGCGACTCTGGATATGCCAGCTAATAATTACTCTGAACTATCTGAGAATACCTAACTATGTAGTGGCTATACAGTTATTTCTCAATACTCAGACTCTTGATTGAAAGCCCTCTGACTGGTCCAATACTATAAAATGTCAAGCTGTTTACCAACAACAAAGACTGTGCCTCTGCTTCTCAGCCCCTGCAGCTGAAGCAGAAAATGACAATGTTTACTTAAAGCAGGGGAGGAAAAAAACCAACTCTCCTTCCTCTCTGCTTGGTCCTGTGACTGTTGGAGTGAATAGTAGTTTTTGTCATTGATTTCAACGGGAATTGAATCTGACTCTCTCATCCTTTTGCACTTCAGGAAAATACTTTACACGATAACTGTCATAAAACTACAATTTCTGTAGATGAGATTCCGCTGTACTTCCTCATCTAGTGACTTATTTTAGGTTTCCTATCATCTCTTATACAGAACTGTGATGTACATGTCTGTATATCTGAACATGTAAATTCACAAGAAATTAGAAAGGATGCAAGAATTTTGCCTTGGAGCTTTTGTAGGGCAAATTATGCAGGTATTTTTACCATAGCATCCCAGCTTCCCCAAGTCTTGACCACTATTTTCTAGCATTACCGTGACACAAGATGGCTTATCATGAGATTGCTTCCTTTTCTTCAGAGAAGAGTTTGGATTAAATGACTATGGAGAGAGGCAAAGGCAAATTATGAAAGGCAAGACTTTCATTCCCTTCCTTCTTAGCAATTGAATATTAAAAATGTCACTGACTTTAATCACCAGTTATAGGGTATTTAATTGTACAGGGTTTTAGAATCTCGCAGAAGAGGTGAAAAATTTCTGAATGAGGATAAAGAAAAACACAGAAAAGCCTGTATAAAAATGCAGGGGAAAAAGGATGATTTCTTTGATAGTTTACAGAACATGCAGAAATAACATTTGGATAGTGATTAAATAATACTGAGAAAGTCTACTGTGCAAACAAGGAATTTCTCAGGGTTGTGTATCTGAATTCTATTTAATTGTTTTGGATTTTTGGTTGAGATTTCTTTTCAGAAAGAATGATGTGATCTAAAAAGAGAGGACAAGCTTGGTTCAGTTATAGCTTTCATATAATTACTACAAACTAATGCAAATTAGACTGTAGGTCTGCTCAATGTACATTTCTGTGCTTGCCAAATTATGTTTGGCAGTGTGGTCAAGCAATAACAGATGCACACTGTGCCTAGTTTTCTCGGGCTGCTCAATAATTAGGAGGGCCATGTATTATAATAAACCACATCCCCTTGGCTGAGATTTGGATGCAAATTGCACACTAATTCACTTCCAAGTTTTTTGGAAGCATACCAAAAGACATGAAAATTAGGGAAATATACTATTTACTTCGGGAAATGTGTTTAAAACTAAATAAGGCTCATTTGTAAGCAGTGTTCATCTATTCCATCCTTGTAAAAAAAAAAAATTAATTAACAATCAGTTCCCTTTCCTTTACACTATTTTATTCAGGTCTAGCGCAGAGCAGCTAATGTGACACCCCTGCAATGTTCATGGCATCTCTATTATTCTTGTACTAAGGGAGTACAATATAAAAGACAGTTACTCTGCTTTGTATTTCTCTAAGGTATTGCTGAGGTTGAGTGGATGATATCAGTTCAATGAAAGACTTGAATCACACTGTAATCCAAATTCTTTGCAATCAGTTGAGTTGTAATGGCATGCTGTTTATAGCAGAAAATTCATCTTTTGAAAAGGCTGAAGATTCTTTACTCTTAGCTATTATAGAATGGCTGAATGGACAGACTTAATGAAAAAAAATAATACCTAATGAAGGGAATTCTAAGAAATCCAGCAATGTAACATAGTTACATGTGTAGATGTAACTACACTTATCTCCAAATATGACAGAAACAGAAAATTAAGATAATTGAACTTATTGCTACGCATATTAACAGGTGGTTAGGTGTTCCTGAAAGTCATTTAACAGTGAGCTGCCTTGCAGTAACAGTTAACACTCTTAAACAGAGAAATATAATGCAAGCTGGAAGTGGTATAATAAGAGATATACTTCTTGTGTTTATAGCCTACTAATTGTATTGTGATTGCACTGAAGAGACAGGTTCACAGATTAGGACTCCTCTGTACATTCTCTATACAAATACAGGAAAAAAAAAAAAAGACAGTGAAAATGGCAGAAATCAGAATGCTTTCCTTCAGTATTATTTTAAGATTTTTATTTTAAGAAGAGGTAACATGGAACATAAATTTATAAATCTTTCCAAGAATTTTGAATTTTACAGTGATGTTCAAGCAGTTCCTTGAAAGAAGACAATGAGGCAAAGCATTGCTTGCCAAAAATATTAAAAACCCTTTCAATATATTCTTCTCTGCCAGCACAGTTTTAGTGACTACAGTGTAGTATTGACATGGGTGACTTAGTTGTAAACTAATTCACAGGGGTACCAGCAGAAATCTCTATAGGAAAGCAACAGTCAGGAGATTACTGAAGAAGTCTTAACTATTAACAATTTGCTAATACAGAAATACAGGCATAATGATAGTAGGCAAGTGTCCCAGGATTAAAACTGTTTTTTAGGAGACTGAATCAATGCTGTAGCATGCAGCTATGACTAGACTGCTATGTATGTCAGGTTTACAGAGTTTTCTAGTAGGTGGGTTTTAAGTGCTTCTTAGGTATTTATCCTATTTGGTGTTTGCTGGTATTGTGACTATATCATAATAGACAAACAGAATAGCAACAAAAATCTTGTTTCCAGCATGATGAAACAGAGTTAACTGCATAAAAGCAGTTTTGGCAAAAGTACTGTTCACTCCGTATGTTGAAATTGAAAACATGCTAAAGACTAAATATGGGAAAGCAGTTGAAATTGTAAACTCATTTGAATCATTTAAATTAAGGGACTATGAAGATCTTTATGTGAATTTTTCAAAAATAACTTGTTGAGTTGCTTAGCAGATAAACCTCAACACAGATAAGACCTCCCTAAAACACATTAGTGAAAAATGAAGTATTTGAACATAATGATGTCTCCTGAATTAGTTGTAAACTCTCAGGGAAAAAAAAATCTAGGCGTTACTGTAGACAGCTCAATGAAAAGACTTGTTCAGTGGCGATTAAAAAAGCAAATAAGATGTTAAATTGTGTTAAGAGGGGAATAGAGAATAGAAAAGAGAAGATTACAATTCCATTATATAAATCGATGGCACATTGATTACTGTATTCAGTTAGACATCTTATTTTAAAAAGACATAAATGAGAAGGTGAAATGAAGTACAATGAAAATGACAAAGGTGTTACTTTCATAGTCACTAAATTATGTCAACCCCTCCAGAAGCATAAGGGACTAAGTGGAAAATGTTAATCCCAATTTGATAGAACCATTCTCAGAAAGCCATCCCTTTTTTTCTAACATTTATCAGATGCAAACCAATCTGGTTTTTAGCATTTGTGGGCAGTTGCTTCAGCACACTGCTAGTGTCAGATTCATGAAGACACAATGAAGGTATAGAGACATTATTGGACTCCAGTCATTCTGTTCTGTGTATACTCATCATAAATGTTAAGTATGTGTAAAACCAAATAAAAACTTGAGAAATAATGTAATTTCCTTTTTCTAATAAAGGATCTTTCTCCAAAATTTGTCTTTCCACTTGAACTTCTGAATATCCCTAGGCTTGCTTCATTTTCTTGTAAAGGGGGTTTAGGGGGGAACCTGAGGTTTTGGGGGCTTAATGGTGATGGGTGGTGTTAGTTTATCACAATTTGCTATTTTTATATAAATGAAGCCATTAAGGTCAGTTAGAATTTATTAATAATTATTATATTGTTTTGACGTGATGAGTGTTGTTGCATCTTGCCTGAAGTGTTCAAGACAACAGGATATATACATAGTATCTTCCCCAAACTTGGAGAAGACCTCTAAAAATGTCAAGTTTGTGCATATCCATGTCTGGTGAAAATATGTGTGCATGTTAAACACTGAAAATAGCCCAAGAGCTGCCATTAATTTGAATTGATTTGAAATCCTTATCTGGAACTGCCAGAAAATTGAAAAATTAGTTATTTCCTCAACTCTTATCTGAGATACATGGTATCTTTTGAAGAATGTACAAGAATGCCATTGTCATTATTGCTGGTAACTTCAAAAGGACATTAATTCACTAAATGTGAAAGAAAGCACTGAAGATAGGGTGCCTCTCCACTCAAAAGAGACTTCAGTAATGCACCCATATCCAGTTATTCTCCTTCTCTGTATGTGGTGAATGCAATACACTCTCTGGAGTGTTATTGAGTAAAATAACCTATTGATAACATTAACTAACCTATACACCAAGTTGTGTAAACCTATATAATGATGAATGTCTAACAAAACTTTTGATATGGGGCAGACAAAATACATTGTCAATTGTTTTGGTCTTGCCAGATATGTTCCTTCAGCGGTTGACAGCTTTTGTGATTTTCTTCATTCTATTGTACTAGAGGTGATAGGTTTATACTGGCATGTATTTCCTATCTGTTAGATGGCTGCCTGCTTTTAAAGCTCAATGATCATTGCAGATTCTTTCTAGTCAGTAGTCCTACATTCCTTATCAGAATTTTCCTAGAATAACATCACCTCTACTGTAGTGTCAGGTGAAAGCCAAGATAAATAAATGAATTTCTCTACATTTGAATAATTGCATGACATGTTGACACCATTACAATGATCAGTATGACTTACTCTTTTCCTTACCAGAGTCTCCCTCAGTACTTCTGGCAAGTTAGAACTGAAACCAAGCAATATTTTTTAACTGACGAAAAGAAATATTTTCAAAATTCACAGCATTCAAGATTTTCAAAGAAAAACAAGAATACTTATTTTCAAGCATTTTCAGTTGAAAACTACTCATTTTCCCATTAGTCCACAGAAAATTTTGGATTATAAAGTGTTTCTCTGAAAAAAAGGGGAGGTATGTTTTATTATTATTAGGATGCATATGTATATTCCTGTTTACTTTCCTGCTTGTTTATTTTTAAAGCTAGAGGTCAAATTTTCAAAGGTAGGTAGTTGAGTTAGGTGCCTAAATACCTCCATACATGTAACAAGAAATCTCAGTCAGATCAATGTTTAAAACCTGTTTTCTAATGCAGAATAATATATTGGGAATAACATCTGTAGATTATTCTGTTTGGGAAACTCAGCATCTCTGTTTGCTTAGGAGGTGGATAGCATTCTATGTTCAAACCTTAGACTGATCTATGAATGGTATAATGAGTAAGAAGAAATTGGTCTCTTGCAAGACTCAGCAGTGTGTTTTGTTTCATCTCAGAAAAAAATAGTTCTACAATATTTCTCAGGAAAACCCTTCCATCTAGTGAACCTTATTTGTCATATTCATATTACAGGGCTCATACTAGTGGCCTTGTTTGCACAGATATGAAATATAATTTCTATATTTACCAGTGTGTTACATACTAATGTTTCTCAGTGTTTTACTCAGACTCCCCCTTTTGAAGTTGTCCTGCAATTCCCAAAATCCAACCTCTGAGACTGTGACCTGACAGTTGTGGAAGCAGCTGAAAAAGTTACCCCACTTGTATCTGTTCTTCCTGAATAATACAGACTGCTGGGCAAGATCATATTTAAGTGGGAGGGAAATTTAAATATAATATACTTACTGGACAAATGGTGTGATATCTGTGAAGAAACTAAAACAATTGCCATAAGATGCAGGCTGGTAGTCTTTCACTGTTTCATGGAATAAAAAGACCAGCAAAGTTATATGAACTATTCAAAGCCTAACAAATAAAAGCTTGTATTTGATGAATGTGGAATGGTCTTGCACTGCTCTTTGTACACTGATATTTTATCACTGGCATTTTCAAGACATGATGTCTCCCCTTTTCTCTCCACCATAATGATTTTAATTGTTCCGTACCAGGAGTACTGTTTCAAGAGGAAGTGTGGGGGACTGCTCCAGACTGTTCTACAGCTCAGCAGCCACAACATTTATCTGAAAGAAACATGTCAAAGTGACCATTAAGCAGAGGAACTGATGGGACTCACATCTGCCATACCCTTGGTGAATGTTGTAGCAAATCAACTACCTAGGCTGGGATAGAAAGAATATAGTCTTTCACTTTTACCTTCACATTTCCTCTAGGAAAGACTACTTTCAGGAGCAGTTTTAGAGTAATAAAAATTGTCCTCATTTGACTCCCTGCAACCTAGACAAGTAGATATTCACCCCTCAGAGACTTATTGAGAAAACTCTCTTTTTGATATTTCCCATGGGATATTTTAGGTAACTTATGGTCTATGTTTATGTTTTTATGGATCCCCTTGTCAGCTTTCCCTCCCCACAGACTTCATGTAGGGAAACAAAGCACCTGGATTCCAGTAAGTAGCAGGTTTGGTGCTGCAACAACCAGTCAATGTTTTGATGCCTAAAAGTGTTTTGCAGTGAAGTTTTATATCCTCAAGATTTTGACAACCTTTGCAATTTTAAAGAAGTGGGATAAAACTATCTCAGATGTGGTTACGAAAGCTGGGGACACTTTTGTTAACTGAGCTGTCATTTTGGCACAGTTTCAAGTCCATAGCAGACTCACTGAAAAAATATTGCATCATAAAACAGACCATGTTACAGAATCTTAGCATGGAATATACCTAAGAACATGAGGTCAACCTGTGCTTTCTATCTCACGGAGATTAAAAAAAACCGCAACAAACCAACCAAAAACCCCAACCTAGCACAGGGTTAATTTAAAACTAAGAAGCATCTACTTCAGGCAGTAACATTTTTTTAAACCTTCCTTTATAATTTTTGCTTATCAAGGAGTGCCCTTCTGGTATATCAACTGAGCCAAGACTGAGTTCTCAAATACTATGATGGCTTCTGTTAATTAGATAGTTTATCTGTGATGAGTTGTTGACACTGAGATGATTTGTGTTAAATAATTTTAAAATATTCTGTGGGGCACTAACTTAGATGCATTGTTTGTTCATATTCCAGGCCTCGGCTTCAATTTTTTTTACAGCCCTCGACAGAAATGAAGTTGATGCTTCAGCAAACTTCTGTAAGTCAGAACAAGGAACAGTGAAAAGATATTTTTGAGTACTGGAAATCTCTGTAATATTTTTTGTCTTTTTATACTCTGGGTTTTAGTTTAATGTCATAAAATATGAAGAACAATTTTGGTAATATTATTTAAATATGTTAAGTTTTGCTAGTTTAGTATTTCTTAAATATTTATTTTGTGATAAGTTAGCACTCATAAATACATCTCCAGTCCCCCAATTCAGTGTACAATGCAGGAAGACTGGCAGAATATGTTCTTTCTGCTACGGTGCTTTATTTTTATATATGCTGTATCTTTTGGTGGGCTTTGCTTTCCCAAGAAGTTGGATAGGTTGAGTTTTAATTGTGAAATACACTATTTGTTACAAAAATCCACACACTGTACTTTAGTAATGCTTACTAAGTATTACACTGCTTGAAATGGAAAAAAAAATTAAAGCAGCATGTGGATGAACCAAAGGTAAACGCAAGTAGGAAGTACTCTGGCACCATAATACTAGGAGCACATCATTGTTTTTTCTTGGACTCCATAAATTAGTTCTCCCCTCCTTTCTTGCTTCTCCATTCTCAGACTTTCCCCCTTCCCGTTTCTCTTTATTTTTTTTCCTATACCCCTTTTCAATAAAAATTACACCCTCTTTTCTGACTGTTTTTATTCACTTTCCTCTTGTTTGCCTCCACTGTCTCTCTAGTCTTTAAGCCCCAAATGCTCCTTTCCTTCTCTATGCCCCTTCCTTCCTGAGTGGGAGTGCTGCCCATGCCGCTATAACACCTCAGACTCTGTTGTGATCTCCATTCTGCATTTGCACATGGATACAGTCCCCTAATTGAGAGACTTTTTTTTTTTTTATTAAAAGCATTAGACATTTATATGTAGGAATAACACTTGCAGAGACATTTTCTAGGTTAAAAGTTAAAAGGGATGTCAATCATCATACTTCAGAACATAAACAGATTGCCAGCGTGGGTTGAAGAGGAATTTTCCCCACATAAAATTGTAGAAGTCTGCAATAGAAAAGAACTAATAGGTCAGCTAATCCATCTACCTGCCAATTCAAGCTTCTTCCCTACCATGTATTTTGGTGTTCCTTTGGCCTCTCAAAAATCTCAAGCAATTGGACTGTTAATGCTTCCCCATAGAGGCAATACACTCATTTATTGCAACTAGTTTGCTCTCCAGGTTTTTTTTCAGGTAGTCAGTCTAAACTTTCTTTTATTACCTTCATTCCAATAGTCTTAATGACACTCCCATCGATCATATTAAATAAAATTTCCCTCCTGCCTTTTTTACATCTTTTCAGTAAGTATAAATTGCTGCATGGTCTGTTTGATGATTCTTAACTAACATATTACTTGCCTTCAGCTATACAAACATTTCTTTTCAGTATCATCTCTGCTTGAAATTGTACTTCTAACTATAACACACATGAGAAGAATCACCTACATCACAACTGCAGGCAAACTAGAGCTTCTGAGTATATATACAAACGCACATAAATAGATTTGTCAAGAAGTATATCCATATACGTGGTTCACTTACACCTGTGCAAAATGAATGTGCGGCTAACTCTAGTAAGACAGCTCCTTCAGCTATATGAACGTTTCCATGTTTCTCTATTCTGTCCTTCATAATTCTTTATTCAGGAAAGAAGAAAGCTTTCCAAATCATGATGGTTTCTCTTCAGTGGTAAAAATTTTGTTTAGAGATTCAGAAAAATGGGTAAAGCTTTAAAGCTTCATAGGGAGGTTACACAGGTAAAAGTGCTGTATGTCACTTCCTGGAACACTTCTAGATCATCCCACAGACCACTAAAATTAGTCAAACCAGAATGATCTAGCAGATTTTAAATTTCTCACATCCTAGCTTGTAAACAAAGGGAAGATAATAAAAACACACAGGTAACACAGAAACAGACGGGAATACTTTGCTTGGGTCTTAAAGGGACACATACCCTTGCAGATGTGACAGAGGGAAAAAGCACTGCATTGCTGTCCAAAGGTATCACATGTGAGTCTTCTGTTATTTGTGGGACTAGTAATAGGCCAGAACTCTTCTTGTATTCTGTGTTGTTGTTATAGCACCTAGGACTCAGAAAACTAACAGAGACTGTCAACCCTTTCTGCAAACAGCTTTCAACTACTATCTTCAGATTCTGTTTTCCAGAACTTCTCTAAAATGCATTTTTAATTAAAAAAAAAATAAAATTCTAGAGCTATGGCTTTTGCAGGTGTAAGGCTATGGAGATATGTTGAAGGTTTTGGGGACAAATTCTAAGCAGCTGTTATCAGATGAAAGCAGCTAGTGACCTTCACTGCACTCCCTAGCCCTCAAGATCCTTTCACACTCTGTTAACCTAAGGAAATCAGTTGTCTAGGTTGTTCACATAGCAAAATCAGATTGCAGTGGTGGTCCTGTAAAAGTATGCTAAAAAGTACAATATAGAACTTTGTATTATAGGCCAATTTCTATTATTTCTAACAAGCAAGTAGATATTATAGTACAGGTGATGAAATGGTTACTATAAAGTATCCTAACTAAACACATTTCTGTAACTCTGTCTTTATATTTCTTTACATCCTTTGTAGGTTATCGTAAACACAATTAATTAATCATGAAAAGCAACTCCTACAGAGTAGAAGCAGAATTTCAGTTTCCAAACCAACTTCCCTGCCAGACCTGAAAAATCTTATTCATTGTCAAGCAGTGTCACTCTTCATAGCCAGCCTTTGATACCATGAGGTGCAGCAACCAAGAATTGCAGCAGTCTGCCTGTTTTTTGACATGGATACAGGATTGAAATATACTGGGCTATTTGCACCATCTGGTACATGCATTTCAGTTGAATGAAAGCAGATGAACTCCTGGGCACTTTGGTGATGAAACACCAGGAGAAAACGAAACAAAACCCAAGAGACAAAAAAGTGTTAGTGAGGAAAAGAAAGCTGAATTGATCTCAGTTCTGGACTGCAGAAGGCCATCTTCTAGGTTTCCTCACACTTGACATGGGACTACATATTTGACTGCTTGCATGTTTGGAATAGGAATACGTTAGATTAAGCAGAATGTACTAATGATCCTTTTTAGTTTTGAAATCTAGGGATCTATAAATATGTATGTATCAATGTTGCTGTGACTATGATTTGCAGCTGTCAATCAGTTTGCCTTTATGACTAAATTTTAATTTCACTAGATTTTTTTTTTTTTTTTTTTTGGTGTAGTCTTCTAAAAAGAATAAAAGTCTACTCCACATCTCCACATTTTAAGACAGAAGAGTAATGCATGATTAACAGTATGCTGAGAGGTGTCACATTCACATTAACACTGATGTGTGAACCAGTGGTCAAATGGCAGATTACATGTCTGTCACAACACATCAGGGCAGTGTTCCAGTCTGCCAGCTTTACCCTGCCCAGCTTCTTCAAACAAAGAGTTCTTCTGAAAAATGTAGCACAAAAAGAATGTTGAGCCTTTGGGGGGAAAAAGAAGTCTGTCTCACGGTCAAGCTTTTTGAAGTCTTAGTAACATCAAATAGCAGAAGAGGTTACTCACAGTCACATAACCTTGAAGGTTCATGGATGTCTATAACACAAATGTTGCATATGTGGCCTTATAGTTATCATGCAGAAAGTCTTTGATATTACTGAAAAAGTACTACGGCTGGCATATTTTGATTTGGAGAAAAGATGCCAAGGCTAGAAAAACTCTGACCCAGTTCCAAGATAAAAAACAAGTTTTTGGAATATTATTTAAAGCAAGGAGTTCCTGTTCATTGGAAATGTCATGAAAAGTGTCCTTCTCCTTTTGTCTTAAGGACAGAATTTTACTTTTGAATTGGATAATTAACTAGCTGCTTGGTTTCTTATATAGCAAATAGTCACACCTGGAACTGAAGGGGCTTTTAGTGGGTAATGATGTCTGAAGCCAAGAAATATAATGAAGCGGAACATATTTTCAATCCATTTGGATTTTTTCATTATGAAAAGCAAAATTTTAGATGGTAATTGTAGTATTGTTTGCAAAATCAAAAATACTTCCTCAGGGTTTAAAAATCCTTTCTAGGGGGTTGTGAATATCATGCTCACTTGAACAGTGCCTGACTTCTTACATGCTGTAAGTCCCAAAAGATCTGTTGAACTACGCTGGATGTTAAATTGTTGGTCCAGCAATACTCTCACTGCACTGGAAGTACAAAACGGAAGATATCAAGGCTAAAATGTTGAAAACAGTTAAATAACATAAGTTCTGTTTTCAAGAATACTCAAGTTATGTAGGTCATCTTTACAACACAAGTATGTCTGCTAAAGAATATTATCAAAATACTATACTTGTAATTAGTTGGCATATGAACCAGTATTTGGACACAGCCCAAAATGAGTAGTTAAGTATTGTCTTGGCTCATCTCTTAAATGTTAATATGTGTTTGCTATATATAGTGGACTTGATGATAACCTCTTACAGCATTTTAAACATTATCAGAATCACTCCTGATTTATACAAAATCAAGAACTGGAAGATGGAATCTATGTATAGAAAGGATATGGGAATATATATATACACACAATGTGTTTAGCTTCAACATGCTATGTATACTCTATATAATAATATAGAATATACTATATTCTATTAAATATTACATGGAAATATAGTACTCCTTCTGTAGTGATTATTTGGATTTTTACTTTGATTCTGCATAAGTACACATTTCCATACAAATTATTACAAAATTAAATCTTTTGTATCATCATTTAGCTAAAAATACTCTCCTCTGCTCACAAGTTAAAATACTGAAGAATACCTATATAGTTGCCAAGATCTGTGAATTTATGTAGTGTATACACTTTTATTTAAAATGAATCTATTATGGTGATAGGAAGGGACTTTTATAATTTTCCCCTTTTTAATTAGAAGTTGTTATTTCATGGAAAAAATATAGCACTGCTTTGTTAGTGAAATGAAGTTCAACAACATTCAGATGAGCCACAATTCAGTTTGTCAGGCTTGGCTTCCTTTCATCATTTTTTTTTTCTTCCTGACACTATGAACCTGCTGCTACTGTCATAAGATGTAAAGTTTATTTCTGTACATATTTTGCTTCTCATTTCTGTATGAATGGCTCCTATGTCTTGAGGCATAGAAATGTTATTTTCTGTGGATTGAATTTAGGCTTCTCATGAATAACATAGGTATGGCATGTTACAAGCAGAAAGAGTAGCTAGAGGGTCTGAATTCCACCTTTAGCTATCTTCTTTCTAATTCACTTAAAGTCACTTAATTATTCTTAAGCAAAGGTCTTGCTGTATGTTACAGTGCTGTAGATAAAAAGCAACTATAGTTGTGCAGCACGGCATGGTGTTATAAATGATACAGCAGTATAATATTTTACATTTAGCAAGTAGATAAAAAACTGTGCATAACAAATGACATTTTCAGTGATATTCATTAATTTTATTTGTATATTCAAAGAAAGATAATCTTAATGAAATGTATTTTAAGCTCTTGGAGATGCACACTTGAGCAATGTAAAAGAAGTATTAGAAAAGTGTGCAATGTTATTCTGGTAGGAAGAAAAGAGATATACTTGTATAAAAATATTCTCAAGAAAATCAGAGCTGGAGTTTATTACCTCTGAAGAACTTTAGTAAAAATAGTAATAAAATAGCACTTAAAAGTGGAATTTTCGTAAGGTTTTATTATTGGTCACCTCTTTCTTTTAAGTTTCATGCACATTCTCATTAATTTCTGCAGAAGCAGATTTTCTTGAACTGTAGGACAAGATTCACAGGAAGAGTTATATTCTCTAGTAGCACTTAGGCATGAAAATAAAGCAACAATATTTTTATGCCATAGCACTCACAAAATCCTTACTGAACTGATGCCTGTGTCTAGATCTGCTCAGCACCTGCATTTTTTTACAAATAGTATTCCTGTAATGTCTTGTTAGACACATGCTGAACAACCTGTACTTTCAAGACACCAGGAAAAGTATCAATGGACACTGCAAGCCCAGATTAATTCCACAACTCTGTCTGTCAGTCCTGAAAGTATTGCCTACACTTAACTGTTAGTTACAGACTGAAGTGATTTGAATTATCCTTGTTAGAGGTTTGGTTTTGATTTTGTAGTTCATTTCAAAATTTTTTTACACACATGGTATTATTATGAATCATCTGTTAATTATTTTTGACATCTAGGATAATAAAAATATACTAATGTTTCAGTTATTAATAGAATTGGCCTATCTTTATGAAACTCAAATATACCAAACTGCCATGATTGTTGGAAAAATTGGCACTAACTTGCACTTTTCTTAAAATGGTGCAGGTGTTTTTTTCTGTCTAACTTCTGTGAAAACGAGTTCAACCTGCAAGTCTGTCTTTATATAACTGCAGATAAGCAGTGTCTAACCTACCTTAGTTTAAAAGCCTTTCAGCAAAATGCATGATGAATGCACACGGTATCAGAAATATTCTCTGACCGACCACATGCTGTGTAAGGGTACCAGTGAAATACTTCATAAACAGACAGAATGCAAACATTCACAAACACACAAACCACTAATGCCATAAACAACCTCAAGCACAGTACAAACAAAATGCATGCCAAGAAACCTGTTTAAAAAATTGTATTATAGAAAAATGCACTTTTAATGTCTGAAAATTTGAATACTTGTACAATAAACAAAACTATGGAAAGTCCATGATGGCCCTCAAATGAAACTTCTGCCAATCTCCAGAGACTGTTTATTATTCACTGTTCCTTGATAGATGTTATGTAAGATCTTTAGGGTAGCTCTTCCCACTTTCCATGCATAAGTGACCTAGTAAAAATAGGCAATGTGTAAATGATATGTGATCATGTCTCCCGTATTACATTTATATAAAAAAACAGTAATTCTTAGGTAAGGATTTAGGTACTCAGCAAATTTAACAATGTAAAACATGGAACCAATTTATTCCTGATATAAATCCACCTGCTTCAATACCACTTTGCATCTATAGGTAAATTTACTTCTATATAGAATTTAAAGATAGAGTTTTGTTCTTATTGGGCTGATTATGGTGCATATGAGAACTACAACCATGCTTTTGAAAACACGTAAGACCTCACAACGGCATCACAAAGCCAAACACTTCAGTACCTAATGTAGCATTTGCTGCCAAGTGAAACCCTTGGCCCATGCTTGGGAGCCAGACTGGCTGCAGAAAAACTGGTTAAGATTTTTGTAAGTGAAAAACAGAGACAGTTGATGTTAAGTAGTAAATACGGAGAAGAAAGTGAGAGCTCAGAACCTGTCACTCAGGAGGAGTTAGGTCTATCAGTTCAGTCTGTATGCTAGAGCTTAGTCTGAGGTTCCTCCCCTCCAATCTCCCCTGAAGGAGGTTGTGAATTAGGACCAATTTAGACCCAGCTTTAAGATAGGAACAACAAAAGATGTAATTTCATGAAAATTACTTGCAGATTCTTCCTATATCCTTTTACTACTGATGAGGTAAACAGCAGCACAGTGTTGTAGCAGGCTCTGAACTACATGTTTAATAGATGACCAAACATATAACTGTTAACTCTAGTCTTTTCCCTGCTGGAGCTCTGACTTTGATTTTTATGTTCACAAAATCTGCAGGAATGTTGTCATCTTCAAAATTCCATTACACTGACCAGTTTACAGGAAAAACTGTGGCAGAAGGGGAAAGGTAAAATGATGGACTGGTAGCATGTGTCTGGGTTATTAAGGCTAAACCCAATCTGTACCAATAGTTAAAATGCCTAGCTGGACACAGGACATTGAGAATCGGAAGTAAATCAGAGAATGAGCTAACTTGTGCTGAGAAGAGAGGGAAAGCACAGGTTTGGCAGGTGTTCTAATCAATGGCTACTAAAAAATACTGAGGTAAATCTTTCAAGGCATGTCTAAGCTGTCACCTCAACACAGGATAGTTTAAGGACCATAGTGAAAAAATGCAAACAGTTTCAAAGTAAGCTAGTATCAGAAAATGACTCCATTAAACCAAACCAGTTTCAGTGGTGATTAAACAAACTGCAATGTGGGCACTGATATATCAGTTCTGATGACTCATACTGGGGCAATTTAACCCCTTGTCCATACAGGAAGAAGTCACAATCCCCATGGTAGAGACAGGATGTCCGTTCCCCAGATTCTGCTGTTTATAACTAAGCATATTAAAATAAGTGCAATTAGTGGTCTTGCAAAGTAATACAGAATTTCACATCCCAGATTGGATGAAAGGTGATATGTCACCTCTTCATCCATACTGTTCAACAGATGCCCCAAGAGAATTTTTATTTAAATTCTACAAATATGAATCTTCATTACCAGATTGCATTGATTAAACTAGTAAAATTTTAAATAAGTTCAATTAAATGGGCATAACTTCTGCACAACAGCTCAGTTCTCAGGAAAAAGCCACTTGTTAATTAGATTATTTACTGTTTAATTTGAAACTGAATAAACAGTAAGAAGTAAAAATCTTTTGTGAATTTTCATTAAAGGAATTTGTGTGTGCCAAAAAAATGTTTCTGGATACTCTTCAGGAGTAGGAAATTCAAGAGAAGGTGGCAAGCCAAGCTATCAGTGATATTTTAGAATTTAGGAATAGACACATACAAAAAATATTGACCAGGTAGACATGAAAAGACATGGGAGTTCCAAAGTTTTTCCCTGACCTTTTCCAAAATCTAAATTAAGTAACAACATAGTTGATTCCCTTTTCTTTACCTTTCAGAACTTGCTTATACATAGTTTTAAACATTCTCCTTTATTATCTGTGCACTGATATTATATATGTGTCTTTTCCCCAGTGATTGTCTGCCTCTGAAGAATACTGATTAAAATGAACTCTCTATGTTGTTCTCAGCAGAAGCAAGTTTTTTTTCAGTTTTTCACTCTGACTAGAGAGCAGCGCGGGACAATAAACATTACTGCATGTTTTCAAATTGAGATCTGAGAATTTACTGGCTAGTACAAAATGCACCGTTATGATTTTGTAAATTTAGAAACGACTTTCTCCTCTTGGTAGTAGAATTCTGATACAGTTTTTATGGGTTTTTTTTCCCCTAAGATGTAATATAAGGAATTTGCTGGAGATAAGGTTATTGCATTCCTTGTTTTTTTAAGTGGTTACCTACTTGCCCAAATTCTTCTGTAGCAACAGTCCTCTCATTGCAATGAAGTAACTTCAGTTATATTAAAAGAAAGACTGCAGCTAAAGCTTTGGCTTTGGCATGGGTGAGCATTTTCTGCCTGAAACCATGCTTGATTTGGAAGCTTTTGGCTGTGGTGGTGCAAATCCCTTCACACAACTTCAGACTTTAGGTCAGCAGGGGATATTCAAGTTCCTTCATGATAACTGAGCATGACTCAGTGATTAAAGATGTCGGGTGACCTGACATCTCTGGAGCTCTGCTACAGAAAACAAAGTCACAGCCAGAAGCCTTTAAACTCACATACTTGTCTGTGTGTTTATTAATGTCATCAGTAGTGGTAAATGCAATATATAGTTTAAAAAAATAATACACTATTTTTTTAAACTGGATTTATAAAGTCCAAATGTTTACTTAGAAATTAAACATTTTGGTACTGGGGCCTCTAGGATATGTTGGCAGTGGAAAAACTAACCTACACCAGATGGCAGAGGTTAAAGAAATACTATAAAATATGGCTTCTATTCATACAGTTCTAAGACAAACAGAACCCCAAGCAGAAAAAAACTGTGAAAGTGGAAAACCTTTTCATTTGCTTACATTTCTCTTTGCTACTCAGCAAACCTGAGAGGTATTGTATCATCACGTATCAAGAAAGTAATATGCCAGATTGTTGTAACAGGTGGAATATGTTTGTTTGTAACACGTTGAATCTGAAATAAAGAAAGGACCAAAGTTACTAAAGGTTCTACAAAAACATTTACAAAATGTAAGTACCTCGGTTTTGTACCTGCAAACTTACTGCATAAGTGAGAATTTGAAACAATAGCTGCGTTTTTACGACAAAATAAAAAATTAAACTGTCAAATTTTTACAGGTTCAGTTAATTCAGAATAATAATTCAGAACATGTAAGATAAGGAGATGATTCTTCATTAGCATTTTTAATTAACCATTTCATAAACATGAGAGCAATTTTCATCTAGACTTCATCCTATTTTACCTAAATTCTATAATCTGTAAACTTCATCCTTAGGTTTTGTATGCATTTCTAAAGCTTCTTAAAATGGAAACTGTCTTGTAACTTCAATGTACTTGACTTACATAGCATTTGATTAACGTATTATTTTTATAATATAAATGCATCCTGATAATAGAAATACTTCTTGTACATTTTTTGTCACTTCCAAAAAGTCCACAGTAAACCCCAATCTGTAAAGCAAAATGTGTGATATAACCCATTTTTTTATCATATATGTAGTCATGTGATGTACAAAAAAAAAAGAGACAAAAAAAAAACTGATGTGAACTTGGGCACAATGGACCATGCTGTCAAAAATATTCAGTTGTCAAAAATGCAGATGGCATAAAAGCACAGAAACAGAACAGTTATTGTAAGGTTTTTTTTAATAGGAGCTATTGTGGATTTTTAAAATTAATTAGTTGCCTACAAATGTGGGTGGGTAGCCAGTAAGGTCTTCAAGGATACCTAAATATTTCCTGAAAATTCTGTTTCTCTGAACAGTTAAGTGCTTAATACCTTGAGAGACATATTCCAATATCCAAGATAGAAATAAATGTTCTCCCATGTAATTAGTGGTTAAAAAGGATAATAGCAAGATGCATGAGGAGGGAAAAGCTCTCTGAAGTCTTGTCCTTCTCCCTAAAAAAACCACACCAAAAAACCCACAAACAAACAAAGAAAACACAAAAGGGGAAAAAAAAAAAAAAAAAGCTGAAGCAAATAGATAAGCTCTGCACAATCAAAACAACTGCTGCGCATTTCTTGAGCGTATTCAGTAAAGATTTTATGTATTTGAAGTTTCTGAGCTACAAGCACATTGCTAAAGAAATGGCACTACTAAGGGCATTCAAAAGGACAGCTAAGATCGGTAACGAGCTACCTGGCCAATCTCGAGAGTTCAGCTAGGTGCAGGCTCTGCCTCTTCCTTCCTGAGCTGTTCCAGAGACAGAAAGGAATCTTGAAATACAGAATGTGCCTACAACTACTACAACTGTTTCCTCCTTCTGCCCACTCTATTTTTGCCCCTTTTGCCTGTAAGAGTAGTGGTATTTTGGTGTGAATACAAAGCCCCTTTGCGATGGATAGAATGTGTTCATAATAAACTCATCTCTTATTGCTAGGCAACACTGTGCAATGTGAATTTGTCACTTCTGTTTGATGCAACTTTCGATTTCACCTCCAACTGTAACAATATAGCCTGCTATATTTTAGATGCCACTGTGGTTGGATGCCATCCCAGGAAAGATGTGAACTACTACTGACAGGGAGTGAATGACTGGCAATGGGCATAAGCAGTTTTTTGATTCTTAAGCCTTGACATATAATTAATTGTTATATTTATTCTCCTATAAAACTCATACTTCATGATTCCTACTTATTGACTGCCTTTTAGAAAGGCAAATGGAACATACAAATTTCCAGTGAGGTGAAGTTTTCTTTGCCCATTTACCTTTTTTCATGTGGTATTGGCTCTGCTCTTATTTTTGTGCAACGGATGTCTTTCTGAGGGGTGACTATATATATGAAATTCAGATCTTAAGCACCCTCCATAAAGTTAATATTGTTATTTCTAAGGCATATCCAATTATTTCTTTTAATAAGTATGTTTCTTACCTTAAGGAATTAAGGTTCAGATAACAACAGGTGCTGAACAACTCTCGTGCATGGCCAAATACCCTTAGTGTCCAACACTACCAGCTGTCAAGGAGCTCAGATTATTACAGAATGAATACCATATTCACAATGTTTTCAATCTGAAATGAAACTCCCCATTCAAGATAAAATAACTTTAATGCTATTGAATGCCATCTAGGCTTTTTTTTTTTTTTTTATATTAGAGGACTGGTAATTTTGTTTTTAAAATTTGTGTGTGATTGTCTAACATAGCTATGAGGTCTCTGCTCTTTGATCTTCAAAGAATTAGGTCTATTTGGGGGCAAAAAAGGGAAAACTGAAAACTGATATTGTTTCACCACCTTTGGCTAAGACATAGATAGAAAGAGGGACAAATTTATATCTCAAATAAAATATACACCTTCTAAAAAATCATCATCAGTATCACCAGTCCTTTTTCTTAATGTTTAGAAACATTTCACAAGCACATTAACTACAGAAATATGTCAAACAACTGAGAATCTTAGTAATATTTTAGTCTTTGCATATTTTCACAAAGTCACTGAAAACAAAAGGAGTTTCTGTAACTGTATGAATGAACCATGTGCATGTGCATGTTCTTTTAAGAAAGGCCAAGGGTGCAGTTCTATTTTCTTAGCTCTGCTTTCATATTTATGTGTCTCATTTCCAGCTCATTGCTGATGCCTTAGTTGCACTATCCATCAACACTTTTATCCTCCTTGTTCCTCAAAAAGAACATAAAATCCTTTTTTATGTGGTGGTAATATTAGTGCAAATAAAAGCAAATACCAAAATCTTTATTAGTCTGCCAAAATAATAAACTATTTAATAAAAGCATGCTGTAAAAATAAGGTCATTTGCATCACTCAAGTTTCTTGCAGGAAATACAGAGAATTATTGGTCAAAAAGTACAAACTGACAGCAATTATTTCTGTTGTTGATCTAATGCTGCCTGAAAATGGGTTAAAAAATGCACTGAGGATTTGCAAGTTTGCTGTCTTTAAATGTTTCTTTTTAATGCTGTTGTATATGCAGGAGCCTGGGAGAATGACATTTTTCAAAGCTCTGCTTTTTTACCAATCTTCTCCATAATGGAAAGAGGAGAGACTGGATATATTCTATTAGATATCTTTACTGCAAAGCTCATAGTAACCTTCTGACTCTCATAGTGCCATGAGATTTATCATCCAAATACTTAGCATTTCTATATTCCATGTTAATTATATTTGGTTAGGATTTGTGTCAGCTTTAACTGTATGGGTTTTTTTCACCTTTTTCTTTTGTTATTCTTGCAGAGAGATCAATGCAAAACTTCTATTTAAGAAGTTTGTTAAATGTCTAAAGTTAGTAAAAATATGCTTTTAAAATCATGTATCTAATGTCTTATCCTTTTTTCTTGTTGTACTACAAACCTCACCATTATTTTCTCTCTGCAGTTTCCCCATCTGGCAGTTCTGCAAATATGTTATTGATAGCGCACAGAAAAATCAGTTGCCGTGGTGAGATTTAGACATTACTTGTGATGTCCCTGCATACTTCCCCAGAAGAACCTGCATACAAACATTAAAAATAGGCTAATCTTATAAATTTTTAAGACTATAAAAAATCTTATCAGACACAATGTATTTACCTTAAATGACATATTCTAGAAGTTAGAGGCCGATCTTTGGAACAACTGCATTAAAAGGTTTCTGAAAAGACTTTTTTTATACTTATTACAATGGTGTTTTGTAACTTAAGCAGTTGTAAACCCCTATAAATCTCAAAATACTCTGCCCACTTTACAGAAAGAAAAACGGAAACAAAGAGCAGCTGAAGTCACATGAAGGAACACATAATGATCAACAAGTTATTGACCAGAGAATAAAATTCCAAGATTCAGATCACTGGTGCACTCTCAGTATTTTTGGGCTCTACTGCCTCTGCTTCTGAAGGGCAATAGAGATGCTCCACTTATTTAGAGGATGAGAGCTGTACAGAGATGAAATATTTTAAAAATACATTATATATATTGAAATGAGTACTTCACAGAGCCCTGTTAGTATATTCAATCATGCTTTAAACCATAAACCAGCCAGGAGTTATTGTTCTTGCTTCACAGACTTCAGACTGCTGAAAGCTGAATTTACCCTTCTATGAAATAATGTTTAGGATGTCATGTGATACATTCAGGGTAGGTAAAAAGCATGTATGTTAGGAACAGCACTTTTTTATTTCTATTATTCTGAAGGTGTGGGAAATGTGGTATTTTTATGTATTGATAGGTTCAGTAACTCTAAGGTTTTGTCTTGCAAACACCTGAGCTGGGTTACACATTCTGGTAAAGTCACCCATATGTAGCTAAATCAGTAGTTTCCAAAGTTGACTTGTTTGGATACTGCACATAGTAACAGGAATTGCTGGAGTAACAGCTCCCAGACATATGCAGGACTGTGTACTACAGCAGGAAGGTGTTCAAGCCTTAAGGCAACTCTACAATTGAAATATAGAATGTGTACAACAATTTCTGGATACTCTGTCATTAATCAGTGGTATGGTTTACATTAAAAGCACTTGCATTGTATGTGCTTGATATTTATTGAGATTGCTATGATATGTGTACATCATTAAGACAAACAGTATAGATGGGATTTTAAAAGACAATTGGATGAAAGTTTATTAGAGCATTGTCTATTCAGGTTAAGATATGTAATAAAGATATCATTTAATCTTAATTAAATCACATTTAACAGAATATTGTACCCTGTAAAATACAGCAGATTTGCAAAGATCTTTCAAGGATTATTTCTGAGCTGGGTTGCTTAGGTGCAAGAGGATTGAGTAAATTGTCAACAGTGAAATAAATCAGTGGAAGATTCCTGTAGATAATAATTTGTGACTGAAAAGACTATAGATCATTAAAATTCCCTTCAGCTTTTAGAAAAAAAACAAACAACCCAACCAATCGAAAAGCCACACAAACAACCCACACCAGGCTATGGTGACTAGCAAATTGAAATTAATGTTCACACATCAAAAATCAGGGATAGTTGTCCCTCTGGGTTAAAGGCATAGGTGACTACAGCCAGAGATCTGTGAAATGAACCTATGGTTCACAACCTGGGCTTCCAAGTGAATCTCTGCAGATGGATGCTAAACTTTTGCTCTCTCTCAGGTCTTATTCCTAAAGTTGTATTCTGTAATGTTACTGCAGTAACACAATGACCGCAAAACTGTATGCTTTTGAAAATCATAATAGTTATACAAAGGCCAAAGAGCAGGTGTCCTGGTTCTTGTCTTTGCCCAATTTCTCAGGCATTGTAGAACCAATGGGACAACTAGAAGAGATCTTTTTGTTCAAAACCAGTTCTTATCTATATAGTAATCAGAAGTATCTTTCAGACTCTTGTAAAGTATTTCTTTACTTCAAAGCTTAAGTAACATCAAAGAAAGCATACAGACAAAGCAGCGTTGGAAGGGAAGTAACATGCCCTTATTTTTAGCACTTGCCCACTTGTCACTCTTAAACTCTCATCTGCCTTTCAAATGTAGTGTAATCTAATTTTTATGCATACTGTATGCTCGTACAGACAATTTCTTCATTTCAGAGTATGTCGACTTTGGTAAAGGCTTTTGTACTTTTTCTTAACCTGTTTCAGAAATAGCACTGTCACCACTTGTCTCAGTAATATATAGGATGATGGAAATTGACATTTTTCTGTATAGAAGTGAAAAGAATATTAGTTTTATCAAAGACTAGATCCTCTCCTCCCCTCCAGTTATATTTGAATTTGGTCACTTCAGGGCTTACTGTGTAGGATGATTTTTAGGAATGGTCCCTGTGGTTGTAGGCTCTATCACCTAATAATAGACCATGACAGGAATTATATGTCTAAAGCCAAGGGGTAGAGTGACTAGCATATGTCAGGGTCAATTATAAGGTGGAAGACCCTGCAACAAAAAAGACTGCACTGATTAGAGCATGATGTTGACATGGGAGCTGAAGCTTCAATGTTATTTCAAAGGGCACTGTCACAGCCACCCTTCCTTGCAGTCTCAAAATCAGAGGCAGATTATGTCAGTGGTTTATACTACACATGATGTAATAGAGTTCAATGGGAGATTGAAAGTTACAATTGATTTGTTGCTTCTTTGTGGTGATAAAATGCTTTCTCTGTATCACTCAAAATTAAGCTCACTGCTTTGTCAATTAGGTCAAAATAGCTCCATACTTAGTAGATTAATTCTCTTTTTAAAAATCTGCTGTGGGATAAAAAGACTACTAAATGTGAAACAGTTAAAAACTGTTTTGTTTGTTAAAGTTATTAGCATTATTTATACTGGAAAAATTATATAGAATAGGAACAGTGGAATGGAGACAAAATAGTAATTTTTAATACTTAAAGCTATGTTATAAATATTTTACGGTATGGGAATATTTTTGCAGTGAAACAAATGGGCCAAAAAAGCTGCTGTTTGCTTCTTCTCCTGAAACTTCATCAGCTTTAACCCACTCAAATGTTCTTAAATCAGTGACGAACCACAGAACAATTTAGTGAGTAATGATCCCAAATTATATACCACCACAAAAAGACACTATAGTTCATTTTTAGATTTTCATTGCACCACATCAATTTTCTGACTCTTTTCTTTGAAAGCTGTTTCTCTAAACTTCTGCATCTCTGTAAAAATACCCCAGTCATTTCTGCCTACAAGATCCCAGTGGTTTAGTTTATGATGATGGAGAAGATACTGTAGCTTAACCTCATTAACTAGATAGCTAATGTTCTTATGGGTTATTATCCATGACCATATCTTTCCTGGGTGTTTTGTAGCCGTCAAATAGATGGCTAACTCCCAATAAATTAAAGACTATAGCTTTAGATTCAAAGTTGTTGGATGATAAACGCATTATAAGGATTATTGAGTCTAAAAGATCTTTTTCTTCTCCTCTAGAATGGTTAATAGGAGATTATAGTCTCTAACATATAGAAATGAACCAGAATTTCTATCTTCAGAGTCTTCATTGGCAGTTAATATAGCTGCACAAGAAATATGTCCTGTTAGATAATAGGGACTGCGTTTTGATTCTTGTATTTCCTTACAATAAACTCATCTCTGACCTACATTTGTTTCAATGTAACATTAGAATAACTCTTACATTTGTTTTGTATTTAAATTAAAAATGGAAACGTCTATTTCTAAAAAATCATTTTTTTTCTTTATAAGTGAGAAAAAGGCAGATGGATATAAAGTTCTTTAACCTGTAAATACAGCATCCACACTTAACTTTTCCATTGCAATAAAAATAGATTTATGTAGAATAGAGACTACATTAAAATCCCATGGATTAATCTGAACAGAAAAGAGGTAAATGAGGCATTTTGCCAGTCATGATAGTCTCTCTTGGTTGTAATTAATGTTAGTGCTTTTACTAATAAAGTGAGGATTACAAACACTGAAAACAGATCTAGTCAAGAGAAAAAAACTGCAGCTGCCATTGAGTATTTTTTTAGCGTGTACTAGTGCCTGCTGGAAATGGAAACAGACTGGTCATTCTGATGGAGGCATGACCTTATAAGGTTAATTTTGTACTTTTGGCTCACTGAAGATTGGTAGATTGATTAATGAACATTAAGTTCCTCAAAAGCTTAGAAAAACTGGCATCATATAAGGACCATTACCTATTAGGTAAGACCATATATAAAGCTATCTTGGGGTAAATTCTGTTTCTGTTGCAGTGGTTAGGGTTAGGATTTGAGAGTCTTCTTGAATGCTACACAGATGTCAAAGTGGATGGATTTCATAGTTCTGCAGAAACAAGTCAAATCACTTATAAAAATGACAAGCCTTGTCTTATCAGAACTAGGAACTATAGGATTAGCTGTATAATTTTTGGAAGTGTTTATATGAAGTACTTAGGAGCAAGAAGCCCATAGGCCCAGTAAATCATCCTTTCACATACAGCATTGATCACTGGGGACATATCTGTGCGAATGGCTGGAGATTGACCTAAACTCACTGTGTACCTATTTCTGTCTAAAAAGAGGTGAACAGTGTGACAAGGTGTTCAAGCTAATCTTAGTAGGCTGTTTTATCCTGAGCATATTGCACTATTAGCACGGTTATTCAGCATTAAGAATGAAATTTTTTTTATCTGGCAAGCTTGAAATGTAGACAGAATGTCCTTAAGTCCTTCTATGCCCAGATTGGAAGATAGGCCTCCTGAGAAATACCCTTCATTCAGATTTTAGTAGTATATTAGTATCTCATGCTTCCAAAACACTTTTTTTTCACAAAATTTAATTCCAGTACATCTCATGGAAGAGTTGATAATATCATGGTTTCTGTTAAGTAACTGAAAATTCAGGGAAGTTGTCAATGACAGGCAGATAAAGGAACTTTTCAGACAGTTTCTTAGTTCAAAAGACAGAAGTATCCTTCTATAAAATCTCAAATCACTTTTCTGTATTACATAAAGAGCTTTGGGCATTAACAGTGGTAAAAATTTTGCCACCTGTTAGATGAGAGAAACACCTCTGACTGCAGAAGTCAGAACACCCTAATGAGGGGCAATAGTGGCACATTGCCAGCTACACCCATGAAAACTGTAACATACCCATTTTGGACTTTGTACAGTGAGCAAAGGAGGAGAAAAATTTCAAAATCTTTGTTTCAAAATGGAAATATTCCTGTAGCGTTAGGTGTGCTTTATATATGCAGTGTTCCGTTACTTACTGGTGATTATAATAGAAAATCTTTTAATTACGAACTTCATTAGTTCACCTTTAACTGCCAGTCACTGGATAATTGGCCCTTTTCTAATAGGCACTGCAGCTCAGGTATGCTAAAGTGACTGTTTCTCAGAATAACTTAGTGAAAGTAAGTTATTTTTGGAACTCATTTGTAAGAGAACTTAATTAACTATTCCAGATCGTTAGGGATACTGCATTGCGTTTTCTAATCCTTTGACAGGTTCCTCCAGTTATATTAATTCATTATAATTATTTTCAACTTTCTTGGCAGAAAAGGGTGAGAAAGAAGCGTTGAGCCATTGCTGGCTTTCTGTACAAAGTAGCCAATACTTCCCTGAGAAGAAAAGCAGATTTGGTGAATTTTATTGTTTCAGGTGCTGCAGCACTATGGCAGAATGTCTTGGGGCAATCAGCTTGAGAGATAATGCCAGTGTCTTTCGTCCACTGTCGTATGGCAGAACGTTTCAAGAGCAGTGACACTACACCAGAGCTATTTCACCAGGTGAGTGAGAGCGAACAGATTTTCTCACTGAATATATTCCAAATAATTTGAAAACAGCATCTTTTTGGGTAAAATACAGATTTGTTTTGAAGCCCCACTTTACTAATTCAATTTTGACATATTTCACAAATTGTGGGAGCCAAATCCCACTTTTTTGTTTGTGCAAATAACTACTGATGCCTTCATCAGATGGAAGTAAAAATTCCAGTTTCACTAGCAAATGAAGGAGACTTTGGTCCTGCAGTGTCTTACGTAACTTCTACTTCAAAAAAGTCTGACTTGTAAATGGAAATTTGTTTTTTGAAAGCTGTAAAACTGAACACAATGGAACCATCTGCTGAAAAAACAGCAACATTGTATCAGAATAGATTAATAATAACAGACCTTTGAGAAAACAGGGGACTTCAGAATTACTCTCTTTTCCAAATCTTGTAACAATGCTGCTTAGAAATGAGCCTTACAAGCCTCTGACTATTTCTTACAAAGCTGTGTGTTAAAGCGACTCATTTTATGACCTCTCCTAAGTAGCAAAATAATTTATATACATGATTTTTAGACTTCGCATGTATCATTGCTAAATATTGTAAATGAGCATCTTTTAAGTGCTCAGAACTAACTGAATCATTCTTTATTGTAATAATAAAAATTAAAAATATTTCATTCAAATCTGGAAAATATAGAGGTGACATATGATAAAATAACCACTTCTTTTTTCTTTTTTCCTTTTTTTTTTCCCCAATAAATTGAATACCTTTCTTCTGTGTTTTTTACAGTTCCTCAGAGGTATGGTTATTTTCTACCAGTTCATATAGTACGCAGTATCGTCTCATTCAATTTAGTACTCCCTGCTTAAATCTCTGAGTACACTGGATTTACAGTTTTAATCCAGAACAGGCCTCCATTACCTTTCTGAGACAAAAAAAAAAAAAAAAAAAAAAAAAAAAAAACCCAAAACCAAACCAAAACATCATAACTAAAAAAAAAATTTTAAAAAAAATTAAAAAAAAAAACAAAAAAACATAAACAAAAAAAAAA
>JANVCC010000033.1:12761663-12785141 GCA_025345505.1 Todiramphus chloris collaris | reverse complement strand
AAAAAAAAAAAAAAAAAAAAAAAAAAAAAAAAAAAAAAAAAAAAGAAGCCTCAAACCCCTACCAAAATTCCTTCCCTTTCATCAGAATTTCACATTTAAGTAACCCTCTTTCAGACCACCTAAAATGCTTTGAAGAGCAAAAAAAGCTTTCTAAGAATTATGCATTAAGTCATCCTCACTGAACTAGAAGGAAATCCAGCTGTCCTGTAAGCAACCCCAATGTAAGTCAAATATTTTGTCACATAACTGCTGGCCTGTGCTGGCCAAAGCAAGAACTGAAGACTTATATTTTTTTAAAACATGCCCTTTTGGTAATTATTCCTATGCAGAAAAATCCATATTGTGATTACTTCACAACTACTTACCAAATAAGTTTTATACTGGTCGTCACTTCTTAACTTTCCTAAAGTATATTTAGGAAGGCATCATCACCTTCATATCTGCCCATAATTATCCACTTCACTTTTACAAGTTCCAGTGACTTACTGTACGAATTACATTCAGACTCAAATCAACTGAAAAAAAAAAAGTGTTCTTCCAAAATTGTTTCATGAGCTGTACATAAAGTCTTGTATATTTATCTCACATAACATTTATTTTGGTGCACTTACTGCTATATAATATACAAAATGCTTTTTCTTACAATATTTTCGTCTCTATTTGCTTCCGTCTTTTCTCTTCCTGGGAACTTCAGACTCAACAATTTGTGTGCAAGGGACTTGTTATTCAGAGGCTTGCGCAAAGCCCGATTACTACATTGTGTAATATCATGTTACAGGGGACTGATAAGTTAGCACTCACAAAGCATAAAGCATACACTTCATGCCAGCCCTGAGGAACAAAGCCTTTTATGTTAGCTGCACCAGTTGCTGCAACTAAATTCAATAGGAACCACAAATTGGTTCCTGGTCACTGCTAATTTACAGGTTGGATTGTAGGCAGCAACGGTGGCAGGCACCACAGATGAAGCACTGAGGAGGAAAGCTCCACGAAGCACTGTGCTTGTCCCCACTGACTGCACCAGGCTCCAGCAAGGGTGAGCAACCAACAGCAGTGCACCAGTGCTTTCTTGTCCCTGATTTGGACCCACAGGCCCTTTGAATCAAAGCGTGAAGAGCTGGAGGGGGGCCTCAGACTGCTGCTCAAAACACTGCCGTGATATTGCCAGCAATGGTTTTATCTGGTGGTACAAGACAAAATTAGCCTAGCAAGATAATTTCCTTGGCAGAACTAACCCACGGGTTTCTTCAGTGACTTGGGAGAAATAACAGTGTGTCTGAATTCAGAGACTAGGCACCTGGGTACTTGCTGTTGATTCAGCCTACAAACCTACAGTGGTGCCTATTGTATGTGTAACAAGCAGGATTGCTCAGAAAATTGGCCCAAAGAGGGAATCACATGACGAGGTTAGATTTTTGCAGAAGCTGAGCCCGAGGGTGCAGGTCGATATTTTGTGCTCGCAGGCGAGCGGGAAGGCCTTTAGAGTAGCAGCCGGCTTTTCTTCCCTGCTCGCCCCCACTGCCGCCCCTCGACACGGGCTGCTGGGGGACGCTGCGCCGACTCGGGAGTTCCGTTCCTCAGCCCCCGCAGGAGGTCGAAGGGAGGGGCCGAGCAGCGCCGTTCTCTCGCCCACCGCCCCGCACCGGGAGAACATCTGGTACCGCCCGGTTCCTGGAGGCGCTTCGCAGGGCGGCTGGGAGCGTCCACAGCAGGCTCCGGCTCCCGCAGCCACGGTTGCGACTGGCCCGTGCTGACTTTCGAGGCTCCGCGGCATTTCCTCCCTTCACTGGGGGCCCTCCTGGCCTCCCTTCCCCAGGCTACGGTGAAGAAAGGCTCTGACTACATCCCGCAGTCCCCCCCGGCAGGGGAAGGGGACTGACCGGCCACCTCACCCGGTCGGCCCCACTCCCCTGCACAACAGTGGCTCAGAACGGGTCAGCCGCTGTTCGCAGCACGGAAGAAGGAAGGCGGCAGGAGGCGACAGGAACGTTTGGGCGATCCCGCCTGTCTCACACAGGCGGCCAGCTCGGGCCTACCCGCCCGGCCGCCCTGCCCTCCATAGGCGTCCCGCGCGCTGCCTCCCCCGCGTCTTCAGCTGGGCTGCGCTCGGTCTCCGCCACCCCGGCAGGCAGGCAGGGCCGCGGCAGAGGCAGCCTAGCCGCGGCAGCGGCACGGTGTGCGTACCGGGCACGGAGAAGCGGTTGCCTGCTATACCGCCCGGTTGCTCAGGCAGTCTCCCGGCCTGCCCCGGGAGGAGGGTCCACAGAGGGGAGGCGGCCAAGCGGTAGCGGTAGCAACGGAGGCGCCGGCAGCGTGCACGGCCCAGCGTGGCCGGGAGGGACGGGTTCCTTGCCCGCTGCATTTTGCTGCTGTCACGCACCTCCCTGTTAGCGTTACCGCCCCCCGGGCCCGTGAGCAACATGAGAGTAGTGGCTTTAATCAGGTAACGGGCTGAGGGAGCGCCCATGTGGGAGAGCGAGGGGCGTCTCGCAGGCGGAGGGAGGGTGCGGAGAGAGGTCGAACTCGCTTGCCCGTCCGTCAACTCGCTCGGGAGCAGCCCGGGGGGCGCGGTACACCCAAAGCCGCCTGGCAGACGCTTCTGCCCCGGCCCTTCCTGCCTGTGCGTTTCCTGCCGCCTCCTCCCCCTTCGCGGAGCGGTCGGGCTCCGTCGGCCTCTTTGCACTCAGGGGGCTGCCGCTCTCTGCTTGCTGCCCCTCGGCTGGCTAATTTCCAGTGCTGGGGTGAGGCGGAGCCGTTCCTTGCCTGTGCGGAGCCTCAAGCTGTAACAGCGTCTCTTCTGCTTGTCCCTTATTCGCAGGACGCACCTGAACTACTAGTGTCTGTTTAAAAAAGAAGCAACAAAAAACAAACAAACAAAAAAACCGACCCAAGCCAGCAACCAATAAACAACATTCCAAATTATTTTCCCCGGTCTCCTGCTCCTCGTTATTCGGTGTACCGAATTACCCCGCGTCCAGCGCGGAGGCGGCGGGGCCGCCTGGGCCGGAGCAGCTGCTGGGGTGCAGGGCTCTGCCGAGTGCCCCGCGGTTAGGGGGGAGTTATGCTCATTTGCTGTTGCATTCCGAAGTCCTTTCTCTTTTCAAATATTTTAAGTTCTCGGGATAAATTTTCTCAACTCTTCACGATAGATTTTTCTAATATGTCTTTTGATGGAGATTTCATTGTGCTCATTTAAAAAGAAAGATGATGCTCACTCGTTCAAATAGTTGTAGTTGGACACAGATTTGCATATCAGGGGCTGCTGTATTTGTTCCCACCACAATCCTGCTGCTTTTTATCAGTTTTTGCCGCTCTTGTACTGTAAATGTCTTTGGGGGGTTTTTTGGGTGGTTTTTTTTTTGTTGTTTGGGGTTTTGTTGTTTTTGTTTGTTTGTTTTTTTAAGAAATTAACATTTTCTAACAAGGACAGGTGTGTTCGTTTCTTGAGAAATAATAGTTAATGAGAAAACAAGCTAGGAAACATGTAAATAGCAAAAGACTTTGGGGATGTAAGCAGTGTATTTTTATTTGTAAATATCTGTTTACTGAAGTCTTAACATTTAATGTATTAAATTCTCACAGGCAGTATCTAATATCAAACCTTGACGAAATTGAGGTTTGGCCACAACTATTGCAAATAATTCCAAAGAAGAAAAAAACATAGCAGATATTGTCTGTGTTTTTCAAGATTTTCTTAAGTACAAAGTAGAAAATTAATCTTTGCTCTTTTTCTCTTGTTTTGTCTCCCAGGTTTGTTTATTTTGATATTCTTTAAGCAGAGGAATGTGTTAAAAGGCAGGGTGAAATAAAATCCTAAAACCAGGTTTCTAACACAGTTGCTATTTTAATGGACAATTTTACAAGGGTGGATTTAGTTTCAGTAATAGTTTTAAGAAGAGTTTTAAAGAGACATCAAAGTGTCTGAAATCTTTGTAACAGAGCTAGCCTCAAAGATCAGAGGGGAAAAAAAAAGTATTTGAAAAGTGCTTCGTACTTTTGAAAAGGTCAGGATTATATATAAAACAACTTTAACCTGTTGCTTTTTCTTCTAAAATCTTGGCTACACTTAAAGTTGATAGTCTTGCTTTAAGGTGGTATTTATGGGGTAAACCCTGTATTGTGTTTTGTGCTAAATCACAGACATTTTAAAGGTAGCCTTCTACCTGAAATGCAGTGTTTTTCAACTCTTTAATGCGTACAGAATTTTCTTAACTGTAAATGATTGCACCAGTAAGTAGAAAGGAATTTTGCTTAGAAGTCTTTTATAGACCTGTGTCTTTATGGTTACCATAAAAATTTGTTTATAAGCTTACCTGTTAGCATACTAATAACATTGCCCAAACTAACCCTTATTGCAGCCTGACTTCGTGCAGTTTTCTACAAAAATTCCTTATGATTTTTTTTTTCCTGTGATGAGAATTGAGAGGAGTCCTTAGGCTACCTCAGTACCTGCCGTCATCTCTCTTAAAGCTTTAAATTATATATATATATATATATATTTTTTTTTTTTTTTTTTTGATTACAATCTATTACACACCAGTCAGGTTGTGACTGTGCCAAGTCCACCTTCCTCCCACAGCATGGGCTGTTTGGCTTCATTGATCTTAACCATCATATAGTTTACAGATAGATTAGAAGGCCTTGTAGGTAGGAACTGTTTTGTTTCTTTGTACAGATAGTTTTTTAGGGCCATGATAACAGTAATACTACAGAAAATAATTACAGCAGCATGTGATCTAGTGAGCACTCTACAAATTTCAGTCAAGTAGTTGATGGTCAAGTGTGGTAAATCTTAATGTTGCATCATCTTAACATGTCTCTTAAAAAAATATAAGTTAATTGAGAGGACAATAGATTTATTCTAGTGGCCTTTTAATTTTTAATTAAAAAGAAGTAATATTGAAACACTGTAAACATCATAGTCAGTTACCTACTGTCATATAATTATTTTTCTGAAGCTGTGTTTGGAGTTGAAATCAGAACTAGTGGGAGGCTTTTGTTTTTTAGAATCAAGTAATTCAAAAGAAGAGTCTTTGTCTCATGGTTTTGTTAAGCCTGAAATTTCACATTACAAAGTGAATACTGTCTATGTTTTCAAGCTATCAAGCATAGTATCCAGAACTAATGAACATGTTTTTTAAATTTATTTTGTCTATATATAGGTGAGAAGAAAGTTGTGGGTATGCATGAGAATAATGTCCGCTAGAGATGGAACCTTATAGCACTGAAACATAAGCAACTGCTTTACAAAAATCTGTTAAGTATGAAAGGATGCCATGTTATTTATGCTATTTCTACTTTAGATTTGAGTTATACATCAAATTAAAGTCAGCATACATAATTTTAGCATGAGTAGAAGCAGCAATTGATGGCAATACCTGTATGGTTACATTCCCGTAATGCATTTTCAAGCTCTTACACAGAGGGCTAGTTAGAAGTGTGAACTTGACATTGGAAATGGTGGAGAAGTTTGTTAGGAATAGTATGGTCACAAGGAAACTGACAGTCTGTTGTAGCAAGGACTGCTTATACTGTCTGTTCTCCTGTCCATGGCTCAGTGACTCTAAGCCAAGATGCAGTTTTACAGGGCTGGTCTAGATGGCTGATTAAGTTCCTGCTGTGGACTGTTTTTGTGCCCTGGCATTTAAAGAAGCTGCACAAAATCTCCACCTGCAGCTGTAGTTTGAAGGCCCTGAGTCTGTGGATTTTGTGAGCAGTGTGGATTTTAGAGCACTCTTATTTTGATTGTTAGACTGTAATATTTATTTTGACAGTGATTAAAGTCCAGGAAAAATACTGTATTTCAGTTACAGATTCTTTCCTCACTGATAGTGGAAAAGGTTTCAGTAGATCTTGAATGAATGTCAAGATTAATTGTATTCTCTGTGTTAGAGTATCATCTTTTTGTGTCAGAGAAGAATATTGTGTTTGGGTTTCTGGTTTTTGTGTGTTTGGTTTTTTTTTTATCAGCTGTAATTCTTTTTATTTGCAGTTATCTGCAGTGAGATCTGTATGTTCATTGCAATGTCAACTGAACCTGCTGTATGTAATAAATACAGTTTTTGGTAATGGGAAGTACGTTTAAAACGTTGAAACTTTAGGCAAAGTATCCCATGAAGGATATATGTTATTCCTAACATGACAGTCTTAATTTAGAAACACTGCTAATTCTGGCAACTCTCTGGAGCAGATACTATAATTTTAATCCAAGTTTTCTAGTAATTGATCTCTTGAGTAGAAGACAGTCCTTGTTCTAAAGGGAACATTCCAGTGTAAATGGCTGTTCTTCAAGGAAACTCTCAGATTAATAAGATATAAAATGAGATATGTGCTTTATGGATACTATGTGTAGGCACTATACATCTATCGTAAACATATGGTGAAATTCTCATTTTCCTACTGTTAATATTTTTTCAACTTTTTTTTTTAACTTCAAAATGTTATAATCAGCTTTGATTATACTAATCTTTAAGTAGTTAGGCAGAAGTCGTAAGGGAGCAAAACTTTTATCAGTACTTTTAATTGCCTCTATTTTTCTTACAGTGGCGGGAAGGACAGCTGTTATAATATGATGCAGTGTGTTGCTGCTGGACATCAAATTGTTGCTCTTGCCAATTTAAGACCTGCTGAAAACACAGGTATGAAAGCCACATTTCTTATAGGAGATTTTATATTCGAAACAATGGAGGCAGAGCTACACTTGAATGAAGTTCCTTTATGTATTTTTATATAGTTTTGCATATTGAAGGGTGATCTAGAAATCTTTAAAGAGGTGGAAAAAAGAAAATGCTATGGAGATGTATTTACTATATTTTTTTCCTCAAAGGGGGAAAAAACCACAAGAGGATGAAGTTCAGTAAATTAAAGGGTTACACAACTTGAAAAAGGGAGAATACAAATATTCTTGGTGGTAAACAAAGGGATTGCATGAGTTCAGTAGCACAAATAGTAAAAGGTGGTAGAGGATATCATCAAACAAAGCAAACACTGTATTTCTAGAAATGCTTTCAACTGGCATAAAGCATTCCATCTGCCAAAAAATATGCAGGTTTGCTTCTGCTCATTCATTTTTAGCCTTGTGTATCTTCCTTCGTTCTAATCCAACATTTGTGAACTGGATTGAGGAAGTGATCTGCATTGCAACTGACCTTCATGCACTTCTTTTTCCTGCCTTTTTTCTTCCTTTTAGCTCAGACCAATTTTTTGACCAGTTCCTCACAGCCTGCACCTAGACTTATTTCTGTGAAAGATCATGGTAGTCTGGTGAGGTGAGGGGGAGAGCTGGGTACTTCTGTGTTGGGCTAGAGCATAAATTGAACCTAAAGTGAGACTTGAAAAGGAAGTGAGTCATTTCCCAGTTGGTAGGAGAGAATGCTAAAGTGTGTTAACATAGGATAACTGTTCAACATACGTTAAACAATTAATTATGATATCTGATAATTGTGTGGTAGGAAGATGCACAGAAAAGGAAGAAGGAAAAAGGGTGCACCCATCACAAGTGAGTCATGGATGGCAAACACTAGCGAGCACAGGAACAATTTATTTTGGGGTAGCTAGGACACAATCATCTCTAATCTTCTTGAAATATGTTGTCTTTAAACTAATTTATCCACATCAGAAATGCAGACTATTGTCATTAAAATTGTAAAATGCTCTCTTTAAGTGTGTAGTTCAAAATTTTGTGGATAGTTAATTGAGGTGCTTCAGGCTATAGCAGATTCTATGCCATTCATTTTGTTTTATCTTGTACCACTGTTGCCTGGAGAGTCTCAATTAATAAAGAAACTGCGTATTCTGAACTGAATGTCAGTTAAAAGACCTTGTCATATTCATGTATGTTGAAAAACACTTGAGCTTTCTTTTAAATCGACTCTTCTGGTCTAGGTTGGTTAGTTGTCATTATGGGTTTGGATTTGCCTATTTTGAGCAAAAGTGTATCTGTTGTATGGCACCAAAGGTGACATGACCTAATTGTTACATTACAAATTAGTTATCTTGATCAATGTTACAGACCTTTTTCTTTGCAAGATTTGCTATGTAGGTATGCAGTAGGGATATTAGATGTGTTTGTAAATTAAGAAAACTTCCAGTATTACAAATCAGCATTAAAATAGTGAACTGTGTTAATTTTTTATAAACAAAGTGGAGATTTCACCAATAATGATATACTGCTTTATCAATTGCTTTGAAAAATTATCTGAATGATTTTTATATATAAACAGCTTATGATATGGTTTGAGATTTAATTCTAATCCATGATGTCTACACTTCAGCTGTTTGGGTTTTTTTTCCCTTGTTTTTTTTTTTTTTCTTGTCTGCCAGCTATAAACTGCTTGTAAGAAAATGCAGCTGCATTTTTCTCCTGGTTAATGAAGTATTGGCAAAGAGTTGATTTCATTTTGAGCTTAATTTTTAAAACCAGTGAAGGTAGAAAGGGTCTGGATATTACAAAAGATTTCCTTTTCATTTTGTACATTAATCAATGTCAAAACATTATAGCAGTTGACTTTTATTCTGCTTAGGTAGAAATAATCTTCTCTTCTTTCTTGATGACCACGATAAGTAAAGTTTTTAGAAATTCTGACAATCTAGTGCTTATTCTCAGTGTTGCAGTCCATTCCAAATTTCTTGCTCTGAGTATGTTGAAATGCATCTGGGTTTGTGCCTCTGAACTGTTTTCCTTTCAAAATTACCATGTAAGTAGCAGCAGAATTGGACCATTATGAGGTTTTTGGATGAGGCAGGGAGGAATACTAAAGAAGAAATAGACACCACCATTTACAAATAAGCACTATGTTTGTGGCAGGTGTCTTCCTCTCCATATGTCTGTTGGGTGAAGAAATAAATATTTTTTTTTTCCATGTTTATAGAGTTATTGCCACCAAACATCTGTTTGTGAACTGAAAAATATTAACATCTAGATTTTCTCAGTGCTTTGTAGTATTGTGATTATCTATAATGGCTGAAATAATGTACCTAATATGATTGTTTCTTAATTGTGTCAGGACAAACTGATGAATTGGACAGCTATATGTATCAGACAGTAGGACACCATGCCATTGACTTATATGCGGATGCATTGGATTTGCCACTCTATCGTGGCTTCATAAAGGGTACCAGTGTAAATACTGGGAGAGTGTATACCACATGTGAGGAAGACGAGGTTGAAGACCTTTACCACCTCATGAAACTTGTTAAGGTATGCCAAATGAAGAGAATTAAATAATTGCGGACAATTATATTGCTTAACTCATTTATGAATTTAAGTAAATGATTGACTTAAGTATTTAAGGAAAGCTTTAAGAAAAAAATTGAACACTTTTACAAGTTTTATTTCTGTTCCTCTGTTCTTCCTGGCACTGTACACATGTGCATAACTTTATGCCTTTTTTCTCTGATGGAAATCAGACTTGTTAATCACCATTTCAAGTGAAAAACTCGTTCCTGTTTAATAAAATTACCTGTAACAGGTGCTTATACTAGAAAAACATAATTATGAAAATTACCTATAAGTAAAATGTAATTTCATACTTGAAATAATGCATTGCTTGGTTACTGGAATGAGAGATCTTCTGGGGTTTGTGCATTTATCAATGTGTGGAAAGTAATGTCTAGACACTTCCATTTGTGTACAGTTGTGCTCTATAAACCAGAATCTGTTGTTTGTTTGTATGTTGCAGATCATTCACAAAATATTACAGAATATTTTACAATGGTAGTTTTGATTTTGATGGCCTGTAACTATATTCTAATTTAGCAAATAATAGCAATAATATATATGGTTTTTTTATCTATAAAACCAATTGAAGGGAGCCAATGAGTGTGTTTCCTAAAAGCCTTGGAATTTATTCTCTGTTCTTTTCCAAAATATTTTGTGTAGTACTTATTTGTCATTGGAATTAAATCAGATCTCATTGAAATAAACAGAAAACCCCCCATTGACTCCAGAGGTTTTACACAAAATTTGAGTGAACATGCTATGTCTATTCCAGTTAATTGCATTGATGACTGCAGTGAACAGTACTGACTGAATGCAGTGTTCAGAAAAACATATTAATTGCTAGTTAAAAAAAGTAAATAAACATGTTTAATTTTATTGATCAAATGGGTAGATTACCCTCTGAAACTTCAGCTAAAGATATTTGTAGTCTTCAGGTATTGAACATGTAGGTGTGGTGCTCAGGGACATGGTTTAGTGGTGGACTTGGCAGTGTTAGGTTAATGGTTGGACTTTGATAAAGGTCTTTTTCAACGGAAACGATTTTGTAGCTCTATGAGTATGCTCTAGAGTGCTTCACAGAGATTTTAAATGGAATGTGCATATCATGCAGTACAGGAATTGAAAGAAATATGGTACAACAGTTTGAAAGTATTTTTGAACCAGGATAGTATTAGAAATTAGGACTAGTATATGCTGTCTCTTAAAGCTGCATGCTAACAGCTTTCTGCCACTGGGTAAGATAATAAATTACAGAATCAATTTAATTAAAAATGGGCAGATTAGTGGCAATTAAGATGATACTTCCTTTTCGATTCTTGCTGTCTTTGGAGAAATGGATGCCTGACATAAATTAATGCTAATGTTAGATCTGGACAATTTCTGCTTTGGAAGTTTGTTCATGGTAATTGTAACTATAGTTGTCTGTAACCAAGTTGTCTGAAACTAAATAACTATTTCTTTCCTGTATAAAAATATTAATTTTACTATATGATATTTTAAAGACATAAATGTTAACAATATGCTGCCTTATGTTAGAGTTTGGGTAACCATGTCTTTGTAGTCAAACCTACCTGTGAAATTCTAGTGCACAAGTTTCAGTAGAAGTCTTCATTTTGGGGTGAATAATTGCAAAACTATCAGGGGAACATACAACTGCAGCAGCATCAAGTGTTCAGATTTTTAGATACAAGAAAAAGACATTAAGTTTTTCTTCTGTATTAACACTAACTTTGAAAGTTTCGTATTTTTATTTTCTCATATTTTTTTATAATTACAGTTTTGTTATTTAAGTAAGTCTTAATTGCTGAGGATTTTGCTTTAGGATTTTTTCCTCCCAGATGTTAATCGTTTTAAACGAGAGCTCAATTTGCTTTTTGTTGAAGGGAGGGAAGGAATTCTGTGGAAACCTTGTCAAAATGCATACTCAAGTGGATGTAATTTCAAAACACTGGCCAGGGTAACGTAGCTCGTTTTTTCTGTCAAATGGTTTGGACCCAAGAATACAGGAAAGTCGTGTCTAAATCCAACTCTCATAGTGTTCCTCACTTCCCATTTGCAAAGAACACTTGTATTGCAGTTACTTCTCTAGTAAGAAGTTAAAATATAAGACATGCGAAAAACTAGTACGAATTCAAAAGTATTTGATGTTTTTAAAAACAATGTTATAATTGGGGGGGGTTTGTTGTTTAGATTTCTAAAATGGTAAATACTCCTTTGCAGTGCTGGGAAACCCAGGGCGACAGTCCTGTTCTAGCTCATGGGACTCAGAAACTGATATTGACTACCAGTGACTATAAACCTGCTAATTTTATTGTCACAAACTCAGATAACTGAGAGGTATGAGAGAAATTTAGTTTTAGTTGCCTAATGCCCTGTTTCAGATTCTGTATTCAATATATATTGTGAAACATCTCAGAGTATTAATATGATGTCTAAGTGTATCATATTATGCAGTCCTCACCTAATAGTAGAATACACTGCGAGACATGTAAATCCTGAATTCTAAGGAATAATTTAATCTACTCTGTATGTTACATAATAGGGATTACTGATACCCTTGTTTGTCCATGTTTGTTTCTTTACCTATTGGAGATTTTTCCAGCAAAGTATGTAAGCACCAGAGTTTTAGCTATCTCAGTTATCCTTCAGGGTTTTGTTACGGCATTGTCTTTGAAACTAGGAAATGTGTAGGAAGACTGTGTTTCTTTGCCTTTACTGCTTGGAGAGACAAGCATGGAGGCATTTTTATGAAACTTTTGTACAACACACTTCTCAATATAGGCATATTTAACTGCTTTCTCCTTCTTTCAATGTAATTATAATCTGGTCCAAATATCACATGAATGTTTTATGCAAGCACATACAGAAATGGTGTTAGATGGGTTGAATGTTGGATTGTTTTCTGTGTCTCCTGGAACTATGTCTAAACTTTGTTTTAGGGCAGTGGTTGTAACAGCTTACAGACTTTACAAACCAATATATGATAATTTATTTAAGTTCTGGTCTTCAGTAGATAGTTCTGTCCTCTTCCAGTTCTCTCATGTTATCTCCTCTGCTCTGTGAAGACTTTACCTTTATTTGTTAAGTTTCTGCTGCAGCAGTGACTTTTAGATTTCTTGAACATGATAAAGATGTTTTCTTTTAGCTGCTCTTTCATCTTTTTTCAATAATGTTCTTCATTACTTGAGTTTTTGAAATTAATACTTCAAAATCGATTCTATTTATAGTTTCTTTGTAATATATTTCCCTGTTATTTATTACAAAGCATGCAAGTTGATTTTCAGTGCATTTACAGTTTTAACATGCTATTTTTGTCAGGGTTCTTTTTGTGGTACATTTTGTGGGTTCAGAACCTGCAGGTTTACAAAAATATAAAGGGTACATTTGAAATATATTAATATATTAGATCTCAGGACTGAAGGATTATTAATTATTGTATCATTCATTGATCATCAGCTGTAAAAATAACAATTTGTGTTGGATATATTTGGTGTATGAAATATTTGAAACCTAATAGCCATTGCTTGTGGCAGTATTTCATTTTATCAGTAATGGGGAAGGGGAAAGAATGTTTCTAAAATATTGCCATATTCTGAAGCAGTGATCTTGCAACTCAGTCACTAAGAGTAAGTAACATCGCTTTTAGTTAAAGCAACAAAGAACTTATTAATACAGTGTGACTCTTGTATTAAGGACAGGATCATGATTTTTGAAATGGAACCAGACTGACGTTTACTGAAGACAGGAAGTATTCCTGTCGAGTTAAAATTGCAATAGCTGTGTAATTTTAGATGTTAAGATGTTCGTTTTGTCTCAGAAAAAGTACTTTGACAGTGCAGGTTCAGGTGGAATAGAGGTAATTTAGGTCCTGTCATTATTCAGCGAAACTCCCTAAGACTTGGGAGTTCTTCAGGAAACAGTTCTTCAGGGTTTGAGATGAATGATGAATACAAGGTTATTCTGTGACCTTTGGATAGGGAGTAATTCCCTCACAAAAGATAGTTTTCAGTTCCATGTTATGGCTTATAGTATTCCATGGTAAGGAAGCAGTCTTCCTTTTAGCTCTTTCCAGAATTTATCTGCTGTGGCCAATGGGTAGAATGAATTCTTGGGTTGAGTCTGATGACTGACTTTCTGTGGCTTTTGTACAGCCAAACATCTAGATGCTCCCAGCAGGAAAAGCACATCAATAAATGTAATGTAATATTCTGCTGCAGTCATTTCTTCACTGCCTTCACTGTTATAAAATGCATTTAAAATAAACAGTAAAGTGTTTAGAAATAGTTATTTAGCTTTCAGGTGCCCATTTTTATCAGTTCTCGGCAGTCCCTGTGACCTTTGTAGTAGTATTTAAATGATAAAGACTAACAGTGTACTCTGAATTCATACATATAAGGTTTGCAGATTTTCTTAGGAGTCTTAAAGATTAAGAATTGCTAGTTATGGAATCCTGATTGACTTCAGGAATCTGAAATCTGAGGACCTCAGCATGTTGTTCATCAAACTATTTTTGCAGTATGTAAGTTTGGACAAAGTAGGTAGTTCCCTCTCTCACTGATGAGATTCAGAGGGTTCAGAAGTGTGCAGAATAGTTCTGGTTTTGTTATTGTTTCCCATGTTTTCAATTGAAGAAAATCTGATCTTTTCCCTATTAATGGTTTGAATTATTTGTAGATGTAAAGACTAAGTCCTCAAATGTACATTTCTCTACATTTTTGAAAAAGATTAGATTATAGGAAGAGATTTCATTTTTTTTAATGAATTTCCAAAATAATCACTTAACTTTTTTTCCCTATATTTTAAGATTATTGCAGATCAAGAATACTGTACCTTTGATCTTTATCTGATAGATATATATATATTTCAGCAATTGAAACAGAGCATTTTTGTACAACAAGAGAAATTATAACATCAGGCTTGAAAAAACATACTAAAAAGTCTTCGTTGCTCCGTTATGGGGAGCAGCAGCGGATGAAACAGTGACATTTACTATTTGGGCCCTCTGCTACTCATGTTGATTAGATCAACATTTGCAGACCATATCTCTTAGTACATTTCTGTTTGTCTTTAGACATGGAAGTTAAGTGTGTACTTTTAGAATTTGTATGAAATGTCTACTTATACTGATAAGAAAAATAACTGTGCTTCACCATAAAGTAAGATTTTTAAATTTTTTTTTTTTATACAAAATATTTTCTGTGGTTTTTCATGTGGCGTAGACGAAGTTCCTCTACCTTTTGTAATGACTAGATTTTTATCTGTGAGAGTTTGAATTGTCCCTTTGCAGTCATCGTGTTCAATTTTTTTTTTTTTTTTTTTATTTTTTTTTTTTTTTTTTTTTTTTATGAATTCTGGAGTGTAGTTCTTTAGCTTCCTCCAGCCTAGGGGGTGACCATTGTCATCATCAGCGAGTAAGAGTGTGAATTAAGGGAGAAGGTAAGAAGTAATTGCATAGTTGGCAGTGATTTAAGCACTGTAAGAGTAATTATGTAGCTTGTTCCTTTCACAAGACAGGGTTTGTTTAGTTTCTTTTTTTTTAGTTTGAATTTTAAAATGGGATGGGAACAAGGAAATTTTGTGATCAACAGGATGCCTGTCATTCTCCATGTCTCATCTGAACTGTTCAGGAAGGGTCAAGTTTTTTTCCAGAAGGGGATCTTGTGCAACATCTTTAGGTAGTATCTTACCGTGAGAAATGTTGAGCTTTATGTAAACAGAAAAGTCAGTGTATTTCTCCCTGCTAGGTGTGTAGAGTTGTTTTCACTCACTCTCAGTCTCGTTGCGTTAATATTGAATAAGCAGAGACAGTCAGGCTGGTGGTGAAAGATGGTAAGCAAGCCCGAGGGCTTGTTCTGGTCAGCTTTAAACCTCTGATTGCCAGGTTTTCCTAATTTCCCATTTCCAGGGCATCTCTAGTGTGACCTTGTCTGCTGAATATGATGTCCTGGGTTGCAAGATTCTCACATACATTTGGAAATGGGCAGCCAGGCATTGTTTACAGGACACCCAATGAACTGTGCACTCGCAGCAAGTTTGATAAACACACATTTCCTCCTTTTATCAGTGAGATTGCAGAATGTGAAGTATGAGTTTCCAGTTTTACTCATTCCCTTCAAACCTTTTCCTGTTTAAAAACTGAATCTCGCTAATTGGATGATGATACATCCTTAGATTTTGTTTTGCTTTTTTGTTATTGTTGTTTTGAATTCAACTTGATGGTCACTGACATTTATTTCAGTGCCTACCTTGACCAGGTTTGGCAGAGTTTCAGATAAAAGCTTTCCATTTGTTCAGCACAAGAAAGGTTCATCCCTATCAATGTAAAGTGAATGCTAATTAACAGTAATGACTTCTAATCACTTTGCTTTTATACTCCTTTAGGAGCGCTGCTATTATCCAATGTAGTTAAGTGAAATGCTTGTATATGAATCAACAATGCTGTATTTCTTCTCACAGCTATTGCTCATAATCAAGCTTTGAATAAATTACGATAGTAAAATTGGTTTTAATGTGCTCTATTGCATGGGGAGAAAGGAACCTCAAGTATCTTGTTAAATATCTTGAATATTTAGAGAGTTACTATTAACATTTTGGCATTCGGTATTGTAGTTAAATGAAAAAATACATTAAGATGTTTAAATCAATTTTGTAAATGTTATCAAAACCTTTTTCATGATTTGAATTTTATTTAAGTGACATACATAGATGCAGCAGTGTCAGTAACAGCCCCATTTGGATCCAATTGCACGTCTGTAGGAATGAACTACAACATTTCTGAGTCAAACTGCAATTAAGATTTACATAGAACAAACATTTATCTGGAGAACTTCACCTATTTTAGCCTAATCTTGAAGTGTATATTTAGTAAGTTAATATGCATTTCTTTTATTAATACTATGTATCTATCAAACTGTTAGTTTTGTTTACATGCATGCAGCCTGCCTACCTACTAATGATATACACTTCAAAAGGAGCATAAAATTAATACTAGTGAGATTTTATTAATACCTGGAAACTATAGAATAAGAGAAACTTTATTTTAGCAGAACTATACTGCTAGAAACAATGCTCATAAAAAACAAGAGCTAAACAGATTACTGGACTGGTAGTATGTTCAGCAATTTAAAACTAATCCTGATTTAGAAATATAATTAGGCTAAAGACAGAATATATACAAATTTGAAATTTAGTGAAACTTTCCACTTAACACTGCTCATACAGGGCCTGTTTGGAAGCCAAGGATGGCAAAATCTGGATAAAACTCATTTCTGACATGCACATTATTTTAAAATTTTATTTATCTTTTATTAACAATTGAAACAACTACTTAAATAATTTATATAGGACTCCAGGTCTTGCTTGGTAAATACATTTGTGTTGTTTGGTCTTGCAATTTTTAAAAAAATCAAGTTTTCATTTTCCGTGACAGTTTCCCTTCCTGTATTGTACCTTACTCTTTGCATGCTCAGAGACACAATTCCTTCACAGTTACCGTCACAGTTCTTACGCATGTGGATGTGACTGAGCATCCACAGGCACCGTCTGTGATTTTGATTTTGTTTGTTTAGTTCATTCATTCACATAGCTGTAGACAATTTTCTGGTACATGTTTTGTTTGCTTGAGCATCTTCTCTGTTAACATTTTTTCTTTGGTTTATTATGACGTTATTGCCTAACAGTGTAAAAATACCTTCCATGTAGCCTTTCCTCTTTAAATGTGGATTTGAGTCAATGTTCATAGAAGTCTTACATTTTTTGCTGTAGTATTGTAAAACATGCTGCTTGTGGGTTTTGACACAACATTACTGAAAAAGCAATGCCTTTCTTTTCTACAGTTCCATTTAAATGGATGGTACTATCCATGTCTTACGTCAGTACTTTGGTTTCTTACTTGGCATCTTTGTCATGCTTTTTAAGGATAAAAATGAAAAATATAAAAAATGAATTATGCTGTACTGAGGTAAATGGCTGCTTTATATTATTTACACTTCTCATTAGGCAGTGGTAATATATGTTTTAAAATTTATTAGTGTTTAATGAAATGTAATTGGGGTTAGTTCTAATGAAATGCAGCCAAGGACAGGCGAGTTTTCATATGAATGAACAGTAAAACATTTATCAAATTTGTCTTCATAAATATTTTTTATCTCTGAAGCTCATTCTTTGTGTAAAAGTCATTTTGCTTTCCTATTCAATTACTAAGTTATTTAAGCTGACTTATTTAACACCCCCCCACACCTTTGATATGGATGTTGTACATACAGCAATTCCATGGTTACATTATTTTCAGCTGGACACTTACGGTTTCTGATCAGTACATTGAAAGGTAATTCTTCCGGAGAGACTGGAATTTCATTTAGTTTATATTGCACCAATATTACCATTTTCAAAACAAAAGTGATTGATTTGTAACTTGTAATGAAAAGGAATAAAATGGAACTGGCCTTTTAGACTGTAAAAGGACTGTACAGTATGGAGATATTCTTTCTGTTGATATATTTCGCCCGTAGAAGAATTGCATAACAGTCATCGCTCATTTTCATATTGATTATGAGTGGGATTCCAGTAATAGGTTGCTGTTTGCAAAGGATAAGGCAGCGCTATGATTAGTTGCCTTTTCCATGGAAAGTACTACAAAGGAAAATGCCAAATGTGTGCGCTGCAGTATTCCTATCAGCCTGACAGTCTGTTATGTGAACTTTTTTTTCAGTCCATTTTCTTTCAGAAATACAGCTTCAGTCGTTTTGCCTTATTATTGTTTTAGGTTTAATGCATTTGCATGCTCTCCTAACTCCGGATTCTTTCCTTAGTTATTTATTTTCCTGACAGTCTTCCGTTCTCGGGCCCTGTCACCATTGTAACTCTTGAAAACTGATGCAACAGTGCCCTCTGTAGTTTCTCCCTACATGGTTACTACCCACAGCTGGTTTTGAGCATTCAGGTAAAGAACAGGATGTTTAGACTTATTTTTAGCTCTAACAAAAGCCCTTTTTTTCTTAAGGAAACATTTTGATTTTTTACTGACTGTTTTACATGCAAGAAAGGGAACAAAAGAGACTGTTATGAGTCATCTTTTAGGTTTATAAGATGTCTTGTCATTATCTAGTGAAAATCTGAAATTTTATCACGCATTCAGGGCAGTCATTAAAATTGGATGGGATTTTTCTGAATTTTGTAAGCTTTCCTAAAGTTTTTGTTTGGAGCAGAGCTTCAAAACAAATTAATTTTAAACTTATTTCCTTTGTGCTTGCGGCTTTTCCTAAACTAGGTCTTACAGGGTCTGCCAAGGACAAAAAAACCAGCAAAACACCTAAGCTTTATTAATGATGTAGTTTTAATTCACACAGTGGCTGAAGTAATTGTTGTTCATTAGCATTGATTTGTCTCCAAACTCATTTAAAATTTAGTTTTCTCTTTTACGTCATTATAGCTCAATATGCAAATAACTTAATTCTGTGTTTTCTGTGGAACTTGTTTGACGGGTTCACACGTGTTCCCTGCATTCTCATAGATGCACATGCACACTCATACACTGCTATTTAAACATTATAAACCACAATAAAAAAGCATGACCTTTAAAAAAATAAATGCTTTAACTACAATTAGTTTCTTCTGTAACAGCATCATAAAAGTCACTCTGTGAAAAGTTAAATGGCTTTATTTTATGATGGGGAGTGTTAATGTATGTGTAGAACACACTCTTAATGCACTTCTATGAAATGAAAATCATAAGTCATTGTAGTAAATTATAGTTAATGATGTAACCATTGATGGCTATTCAAAACATTCCTGTATCTCTAATGATTTGTGTAAAACACATGACTGCCCACATGCCTTTGTTCCTTTGTAACAGTGGATAGGTAAATGCACCAGCTTTCTACTTCTGAAGACAATTTTTTTTCAGTGTAACAAGTGATAAGAATTTTGATGGACTAAATAGTACATCACAAACCACTTCTTGCAGTTTTTGAGATCTGGTAATAAATGACGATGAAGGCTAATTTAAAATTAAATTAAGAGGTGAGGTGGTTCAGGAATGTAGTGTGTAGAATCTTTGTTTTTTGTCCGCCTGTTTTATGGGTAATCTCTAGCCTCTAGTTATATGACATCTTTACTTTTTACCATGAGATTTTATATACTGAAACATTGCTGGAGGAATCAACTATTATAGCATAATGTGCGCTCACTAATCCAGAAAAATACCCTATATTTACTATCTATTAACATAAAATGATCACCGAAGTTAAAAAGGTGACTGCTTTTTGAGTAAGGCAACTACTGGCAAAAAAAGTAATGTTAAATTTGGTCAGAATGACTTTGTCTCACTCTGAATTTAAGCGAAACTCTAAATCAAGCTTAATTCTTGAACTGATTGCATAGTTATTGTTACTCTTAAATATTGTGACTTTTTCGTTTTATTTTTGTTAATGAGCTTTTTCATGAATGTGTGTGTTTTTATGGTAAAACAAGTACTAGTGTTTTTTCTACAGTATGGATAAACCATGAGTTGTTACAATTTCTAAAGTGATACTGAAAGTTTACTTCATGAAGAAAGGGTACAAATTGAATATTGGAAAGATTACGAGATACAGACTTCTACTTGAAAGTAAATAGCTACTTTTCCCGATTTTAATCTTTTCAATGGAACTTATCACAGTTCACTCATTTTAGACAAATCTTGTCATTTAGATCAGTGGGTGATTTGCTTAGAAAATGAATTCTTAATTAAAATAATATTTTAATGAAGAAAACAAGCGCAGGTGATTTGTTTTAAGCGTGATCTGGTTGGCAGTGAGAGAAGGATTTAATTTTAAACTGCAGCCTTTGAGACGGATAAAGTGCCCTGTATTTGGAAAAATGAATATAGTGCATTTTCTTGCAATGAAACTGGCAAATTAAGATTCAACATAATTAAAATAGTGATAAATGTGGATTACATTATTGGAGACAATGAATTACAGCTTTTCCATCTTCTGGGAGCTGGCATAATTTACCAAGACCTGAGCAAAGAAGGGACAGAGCAGACACTGCAGGTACTTATAGGAAACACCCTGTTTAATCCACATACTTTTTGCTTTTTAGTTAAAATGTCAGTGATAATTTTACCCCATCCTACAATCATTACCTCTCCCCAAAATACCACACTTCTTTTCAGCGAATTGGATTACATGATCCCTGTCTAAAAGATTTAATGAACGAGAATGTACATTTAAGATAAATCTGTAGTTGAAAATAATTGTTTTCAAATAACTTGCTTAAAAATGATCACTAAATAATTTTCAAATGTCCTTTCATAAAATCTGAGCTGATGCAGGGTAGTTAACAGTATTTCTGAAGGTCATCTTAGTTTTAATTTTCAGTATTTCTTTGACTCCAAAATGCCAAGAGATGTGAAGACTGAATGTTGGGACTATCTTTTGTATAAGAGATAGTAAATATGTATTCTGATTTGCTTGGTTAACAGTTGCCTATGTTGTACACTAGTTATAAGACAAAAAATAAATATTGCAATCCAAAAGGGAACATTATTTGACATAATGAAATGCTGGCTTTTCTCACAGGAAATGTTTGTAAGAATTTTTGGTTATGGCCCCATGATGGTCTTTATGATTAAGTTTTAAGACCTTCTTTTTTTTAGGATATTCTTTTAAGTACATTTTTTTCTTCTTCTTTAAAGATGTTCTTTCCTTCCTTCTGTAGAACACGATCACAGGAGATAGCTTCTTTGTTGGAATAATATTTTAGAAGAAAAAATTAGGCTTTAGTTTTTACTTGATTATCTGATAGCTGGTCTGTATTTGTAACTATAGGAAGATGTATGGATAATGTTCTTAAAATGACTGTGATGTGTCAGTAGATACTGAGGAGTTAGGGGCTAAAACAAAATGAATGCTCTTCCTTTAAAGTATTGTCTTATGGACCTACTTGTTCTACATTCCTTAGGTATTTTCTTTTTCTGTCTTCTGTGCTATCCATAACCCTTGTCTGTGTTTTTGTTTGGTTTTTTCCTTCTGTTGTGCTTTTACAGCAACTTACTAAGTTGTACTGCCTACTATATTTTACAGGTTTTGGCCTTCTTTTGGTCATGTACTTTTGGTGTCTGAACCAGTGATGCTACTGTATTTCAGAAAGGCACAGTTTATTACAGAATATATCATGCAAGTAGATGCATTAAACTTCCTGGCATAGCTTTGTCTTCTTGGTTTTCTTTAGCTCCTGTGTTCCATAGCCAATGTACCAGCACAAGTAAAGGATTAGTGTCTATAGATGTGTAATATTTTGATGAATGTGAGTTTAACCCATCACGTTTGTCATTTTAGAGAGCTAGATAACTGTTGGTTAATAATTGCTGGAATTAATTTATTAGTCTTTCTTGTACATGTAGTCAAGTTTCATTCTGGTACGGTTTTATAAAGTCCAGTAATTCTTTTTTCTTTCACATTCCTGAACTTTCTTTAGACCTCTACGGATTTCTAGTAATTTCGATGTTTTTGTGCTACCATAACCCTTTTTGCCACCTTTAGGATTTTCTTTATCCTTTGGAGACCAGTCCTGTTTTCCTAGGGAAAGTCTGTCAGTCACTATTTATTACCCACTTGTCAGTGTGACTTATTCATTGCTTACATCATCATTCTCAAAAGTATTGCTTTACAGAAATGGTGAATGGTACTGTGAAGGAAAGATCAATAAATGCTTTCAAAGGAAGATTTACCCTGAGACTTAGATTGTCTCTTTAATACTGAATCTGTGCTATTAGTTATGAGATGGTTTTAATATCTTGACGTCAAGGAACTTGTTTCTCAAAATGGAAAGGTGCTGTTGTGCTTAACTAACTTTTGTGGAGAAGCATGACTTAGGCAGTTAAGTTGCATAACATCAAATTTTACAGTATTCAGTACTTAGTGAATTTTCCTGAATGCTTATCTTCTGAGCTGAAAATAACAGTTTCATTCCCTAAGAAAAAGTGATAAATCTTTTATATCATAAATTATTGAAAAAATTTATTTGAATTGTAATGACATTTTCGTGTGTAACTGCCCAAAGAGACAAGAGTGCTTGTTTGAAATCAGCAGTTGCAAAAAAAGAAAAATTCTACTTCTCCCCATGCCTATTCAAATTGCTTTGAGAGCTGGATGACCCATGTTGTCTTTCCAGAGCATCCAATTCCATGTAATATGGTGACTATTGACACCTTTTGAAAGGTGGTTGCTCTAGAAAGCTATGTGAATATATAATATTAAATATATAGATTAGTTGCAAATTCAGGTAGCTGAGAATTTGAAAATGACAACTGCATGGTTTCATGCTCTCCTTTGTATTGTACATGAAATAAGCTGGAAAAGTAGATTGTAGTTCTATTACATTAAAGATTATATCATGAAACCCACTGGAAAGAAACTAAACAAAAAGGTTACATGGGTGTGTGATGTTTCTTAACTTTGAATTTCTTGATTCTGCAAAATTATTTTTTTCCAATATTTTTGAAGACAGAAAGATTTAAACCATGTGTCCATGCATGCACACTTTGGACCAGGCACATGAGAAAGCTGGGAACCTAGTCTCCTTTGCAATAAAAAATTCTGCAGCATGAAATGAGGGGACTACCACGTCTCGTTGGCAGCCTGCTGCTATTTCATAGGTAGGAAATAAGTTTCCTAGGCTAGATTTTTGTATTCATGAGATGATTGGGGGTTTCACTGGGAATTTTTGTTTGGTTGATTAATTTGTTCTTTTTCCTTATAGTTGCTGCTCCATCCTAGTACCAATACTAGGTATTCTTAGTGCTGTGTTATTACCAGCTGCTCCCAATATGGTTATATCAGTGTCATTCCAGCCTCAGAATATTCATGTTCTCAGCAATTATTTTACTAGGCTGTAAGAATTTTGGCTACCAGAACATTTCTGAGAAATACAAACTAAATAATTGTAGCACCTTGATTAGAGAAGAGGTGAGAGAGTTTCAAGAGGACCCACAGTATAAAATTAATTTATATTCCTTTAAACAAGAAAGCATTCTGGAGATGTTTTATTTTAGGCAACAAACAATTTGGGAAATTCTGATTCAAGCAATATTGTCTTTTGTATTTAAATAGTTATTGAGATCTTAATCTTGGAGAGTACCATAACAATCTGCCTGCAGTAGAGGAGTGAGTAAAGAGGGAAGGAAGATGTACATTCTCTTCTCTTCTCTTCTCTTCTCTTCTCTTCTCTTCTCTTCTCTTCTCTTCTCTTCTCTTCTCTTCTCTTCTCTTCTCTTC
>JANVCC010000033.1:12683384-12748778 GCA_025345505.1 Todiramphus chloris collaris | reverse complement strand
AAAAAAAAAAAAAAAAAAAAAAAAAAAAAAAAAGAAAAAGAGAGAGAGTCTAGACATACTAACTTGATGTAATGCAGCAGACTCCTAGTGTCATGTTATTGAGATTCCTAACAGTTTTAAAGAACTTCCAAACCCTGTTGACTTACGGAGAAGTAACAAAAAAATCTGTTGAAAATTAGATGAGTTTTCAGAAGGTTTCTCTTCCAGGTCCAAAAAGGCCTTTCTTTTTGACCAGTGTTCAAAGCAAACTGTTTTCCTCCTGCTTAATGTTTTGAAGGTCCTGTGTTCTGCTTGTATGTGAGGAGGATTGATAAAATCAGAAGAGCAGATTATTGGCAATGCAGATAACATTTCTGAGACAGTTAATCTAAAATATGTCACTGGAAAAAAAAAATTAGGAATATTTATTAGAGATCTTGTATGAGATTTTGTATGTGGTACTTTGGAGTCCATTCCAAGTTGATCTGCTTGTAGGAGCAGTAACAACAGAATTATTTAGAAATTTAAAAATGTGTGTTTGAAATTATGAAGGAGTGGTTACAGAATAATACAATTTTCAAACAAATATGCAGATATAGCAGAACAAGTGACATTGTTTCATGCAGAAAACATTAAATACTTGCATGTTTACCTAATCAGGTGGTTTTCTAGTGACAGCTATGGGTCAATATAATGTAAATGTTGCCTTTAGCTCTCTTGCATGTCTGTGGATGAAGAATAATCTTACAAAGTCAGTAAAGTTGTGCTAGTAGTATCACAATAGGCCTGAGCTGCCTTACTTCATTGCACTACACAGATAGAATTAAATATAGGGCAGGTTTAGGTTTCTCAAGTGCCTTTAAGTAGCAAGAAAGATGAAATTTGTCAAATAAGTTTTAGAGAAAATTATCTCAACTTTGAGTATAATGTTTTTTTATTTTTGTATGTCTAAGTATATGCTTCCAGAATGTTTTCAGGTGAAAATTGTGCAGCTTTCTTGTCCAGCTGGCTTTTGTCCAGTTTCCCATTAGAGTAATACCAAATAAGGTTAAGTAAATCTTACATCCTCAAGCATGCCTTTCTTCTTACATATTCATTATTGGATAACTTTGTTTTCCAGTAACTCATGCATTACAATAAACTTTGATATAATACTTGCTTTTTTATTAAAAATCCAGACTTCCACACTTCGAAAGAGAATATAGTTTTGAACTAAAAAAAGCTACAAAGTGAAAGCAACATTATTTTTTTTTTGTCAATTGTCCATCAACAAATTTTGATCAGCCAATTACTCTACATGTACTTCAGCACTATAGTTTTTGTGACAATTCAGGAATGATTGCAAGTATTTTGAATCTGCACATTGTACATTAGTTATATAAAGCACGTTCATATTATCAGATGATACAACTCAGCAGAAATGCAGATGTGAACTGTTTGTAAAAGTCTGTTTTAAGAATCTTCAGACTTACTGATGAGGTCTCAGCTTTGTTTTCAAGAGACTGTCAGGTTAAAACTTTTTTTTGTGTCTATCATATTAGATATTTTTAATGCAATTACTGGATATGATCAACATTTTGGGCAAGTAGTGTTGAACACTTTTGACAACATTTGCACAACCTGTTCAAATATTGCATTGAATAATTTTATATCTCAGTCAACCTTAAGTGAAAGTTCATTTCCTCTTATAGCATGTGCTATTTTGCTCCAGTACAGTACAATAGCTCCCGATGCTATTTCTTCAAGGCTAGTTGCTGAATGCTATGTTTGCCAGTTAAATTTTGATGGAGTGTTTGATTTTATAAATCCTTTTAGTAGCTCTTTCCTACAAATACTGGGAATTAAGAAGCTCTGAACATTTAGTATTAGAAAAAGATGTTCTCTAGAAGTAAAGGGTTTTGGGTTTTTTTACTCTATGAGTAAAGGTTTTGTACAATTCTTTGGAGTTTAAGTTATAAGGAAAATATAAGCAAATTGTCATTTTCTTAGAAGTCTTTTTTTTCCTTTTGAAGTAACTAGAGTTCAGTCACATTGTGAGAGTGTGTATCTGTGTGTGTGCGTGTGTATAGGTGCTTATTAGATTTCATAGATATGAAGTGCACCTTTGAAAGATGTTCTCAGCTGTAGAGAATGAGTTATCTAAGTGTACATAAGCATACCTACTTGTTATTTAATTTGAAAATCTTATGTGATTTAGCATGTTAAAATAAGCAGGCAACTACTTTAATGTCACATTGCAACATATAAGAGTTAATTTTAGAAAAATGTATCTTTTTTAAAAATTTATTTACTCTCAAGAAGCTATATTCTTTGCAAGGAAACAAAAGGGAGGCATAGAAGTTTCGTTATAACAGACAGACTAGTTTATTTTCATTTAAGATGTTTTTGTTCCCCATGGTTCTGACACTTGTCCTGTTGCATGTGGTAAGAGGATAATAAAAAGAAAACTCAGAATCTTTTCCTGTCATGCTTACAGTATTACTTGTGCAAAAAACTGTTTGCTCACAGAATTAGTAACATGAATGAAATGACTTATGTGCCTCAGTATTTTCCAGCATGTGTTCTGAAATACTTCATGAATAACACTGCTTTGACAATACTCATATAGAAATATGTGAGGCTAGACAGTTGATTCTTGTATGACTTTTTCCTAGAGGAGCTTCCCTTAGTGGAATTCTGTTCGTGAGTTGAATTATCCAAACCATGCGGCATACCTCAACTAACCAGAGCAAGCTGTAGAGTCTGTTCAGAGTTTGTTTTGTAGATGCTGTACTAGACCTGTATCTCATTTTGTGGAGAGGTAGATTGCCATTAGTATCCAGAAACTGGTCCACATGGAGACTACTTGGTCGAAAGCTAATGCAGAACAAGGAAAAAAAAATGCTTGCTTTAACAACTTAATCAAGGCTTGCTTTTACATATCCTGTGGTTTGATAAAGATATTATTTAAAAAAAGAAATTCCAAGAGTGAAATTCTGCCTTGTCTGAAGTCAGAGATTATGATGCAAGAGGGATGAATTGCATCACCTAAATCATGAATCTTCTTTAGACTAGAAATGTGCATGTTGATGTTCCTTTGACCTTGTTTTTCTTGATGTAGTAAGTGGTTTGACATCAGCAAGACATTTATCTGGAACAGAATAATATAGGCTAGTACCTGCCTACATAAGACAAAGGTATCTTTTTTTTTTGTTTCCATTCAGAAGAAGCCATACACAAATGTGTATCTTAAAAACCTAGATTTAAATTTGAATCTCAGTGGTTGACTACTAATTGTAGATAAATATTTATGAAGTGTTTATGAATTTGCTGGGTCTTTTGTGTTATAGCTGCTGATATAATTGCTTTTGATCGCAAAATAGTTCCACTTACAATCACCAACACTTATAATATCCAGTCTAGCATGGGAACAGAAACATGTATGACTGTTTTGTAGCTGTTCACTGGCATCTTGTCATTACCATGTAATGTCTTGTATTCAGTCTGGAGTTGACTGTTCATGCTAAATTTGGTTATTAAATTAAATAATCAGTCTTTGTTGAGGTAATTTTATAAATAAGTTTCCCTGAAAGAAGTGTCTGCAGGCAAGTTTGCTCTGTAATTATTCGAACATTTAAGTGCTGGAAGTCCCAAAGGTGAAGCAGAGACTTATGTTAAACTATATCTCTGCACAAAATACAATTTTAAAAAATCTTTATTTATTTTTTATTTTGTTCAGCTGCAGACTGTTGTGTCCCTGCAAAGACTTCATAGCTTCTGTTAATGGTATGTGGGCCTCTTGCATACTTGGTTGACCTCTATTAAAAAAAAAAAAAACAAAAAAAACCCCGCAACACCTACAGTTCTGTAGAAAAGTCCTTAGGTAACCTTTGCAATAGTGGGTAAGTGGATATTAGGCTTTACTAAATGCATTGTTTTTAGCATGGCTTACATTTTTATTGGAAAAATGAATCAGTCAATCTAAAATAATTTAGAAAAAACTTCTTGTGAAACAGCATAATATCTAAAAAGATATCTCAACTTGCTTGTATTTTATAGTTAATACATCAGATAATGTAAGAAAAATGCATTCCTTATGAATGATTCGTAATTTGTAATTCCTAACTGTTCACTTTGTACATGCACCTAAACAGAGTATCAGTATATCAGAAAAGCAGCATTTATGGTCTCATGTGTGGCTATAGTGGAAGATTTTCCTGGTTTTCTGTTTCTACCATTTAATTCTAGCCTTTTGGACTGCAGTATTTCAGTATACTTCTGTTAAATATTACATTCAGAGAATGGTACTTTTGTCTCTTTCACTCTTTCTCCTTTTTCATTTACAGCAGTGTGTGCATGGGATCACGTGCATGCAAACGTACCCCTGCACCATCTCCCTGAATCTTTGGGACTTCCAGGTAGCAAGAGGACTAATTAAATGTGCTTATTCTAAGATTACGATTTGATACCTAAAGCTGTGACTAAGAGCTGCTGAATACCCCTGGTTTTGGAACTACTTCTTCCTAAGGAATGAAAGCATAAGCTATACATGCTTTGAGGTCTCTAAGAGGAAGACAGGAAAGTCTCAGATGATGTGTAATGATCTGCAAAGACTGTGATTCCCAGCTAGTCTGCAAAACCTTAGCAAACAACATTTTTTCAATTTGAAGTAGTTATTATATTTCTGTGTCTTAGGGATATTTCCATACTGTCTTTGATTACTTGCAGCTGCCTCTAACAGACATATCAAAGCTTAGAAAAAATCACATGCTCTGTTTGAAATCAATATAATCAGTGATTTTAGAATGCTTCACATATTATAAACAAAACTCTTATTTAAGAATTGTTTACTTTAATAATTGCAGAAGCCTAGAAGTCCTGTTACTAATGTATGTATTGTCAGTTATACACCTGCAAAGGTGTTGGTGTAATTTGAAGTTTTGCAAATGACTGGTAATCATTATCGAGACACAAATGACCTTAAGCTTTAATTTAAGCATGTGTACCAGTTTTCTCTTACTCATGCAGGCTTCAAGGAGGATAGTAATTGGAAAGACAATTTCAGTTAGAGATAATCTATTTATATCTTGGTCATAAAATGAAATCTGTTGTGGCAAAGCTGTGAAGCAACTGTTAACAATTAAACCTAGTTTAACCTTTCTTCAGCTATTTATACTTTACTTTCATACATAGATCTATTTTAAGAAAAATTTTAGGGATACTCTACGCTTTTCTAAACAGGAGTGTACAAATTCTCTTGCAAGACCCGTGAACTGACACATATAGACACAGGTTTAGTATTTCCTTTTTCATTTGGTGTTATTTTGGCTGTTGTAAGCAGTATTTCATTCAAGACAGACGTAATTAAGGTGGTGAATAGTTCTGTGCAGAGAGATGCTTAGCAGTAACCTTTACTCATAATGTAATATTGTCTGTATGTCTTATTTTGTTCAGCTTTCTCTGGCACTGATGAAGCCTAGGGCTACTGTTTCTTTGAGTTGCTGATAATTTTTTATCTGATCAACTGACACATTTAGTTGAAATCAGACACAGCCCTTAGGCTGGGCATGGATTTAATTTAAAAAGTATCAAAGGTTTGTGCTGTGTGCTGTTTAATCATCATGTTTATCAGGCAAAGAAAAATTACCGGAAGGACCATAGGGAGAGGGTTATCTTAAGGAGCAGTAACTTGGGAAATTGGTAATAACTCCGAGGTAATTTACAGCTAACTTTTACATTCATTAATATAACATTTCAGACTCATAATTACAGTGCATGTAATATAGTAATTAAATTGAAAACATTAGCACTAATTTTCATTTTGCTGAACTCTGAGAGGCTCAGGTAAAGACATTAAAATGTGAAATTAAAGAAAACCTCTGTACTAATACTACTGCAATGAATATTTTACATAGTAGTAGAACTCTTCCACCACTACTGTATGCTACAGTGCATAGACATTTTCACAAATTACCGTCACTGTCCATAACTGAATTTCAGTCACTGAAATAAAGAATGGAGACAAACAAAATTTAAATCACAGTGTGCTAGCATAAATTACTCTTACATTTCTATTTATATTTTACTTCAGCTGTGAACCAGGATGTCAGTATTGTACATGGGTATTACAGAGCCACCTTAACAACAGCACAGCAGTAAGCATTCTCATAGCATTGATGTTTTGGAATGTTCACAAAACTGTTTAATTTTTTATATTCATTTCTGATAGAAAATACAACTAAAAGTAATTTATGAAACACAGAGCACAGCAATTTTGAATTGAGTTATTCATTAAACTGTTTAAAAATATATAACATTAAAACTATGAAACTTTAAACATAAATTATACATTTTATTATATTTACAGTTGCAAAGATTGATTTGCTGTTCTAACATAACTGTTCATGAAGATTATTCTTCATAAATTTTATGAACAGGAATAAATTAATGGTTGTAACAGATGTAATAATGATGTAATTTCAGTGAAAGTTAAAATATATCTAATCCTTATAATGTACATAAAAAAAAAAGCTGTATACTGCTGCTAAAAAAAAAATATGTTATTTAGATGCTTTTTAAAAGTTTATTTTTATACCTGCCTTTTGAAGTGAGTAATTTTGGTAGTTTGGAAGGGGAAAAATAAGCTTTATAAAAGTCATATTGAAAACAAAATGTTTTTAGCATCTATATACATCTATGTTTAGCATTTGTTTTCATGAGTACATTACATACTTTGTGGTAGAGTATACTGTACTGAGTACAAGTGCTTTTTGTATTATCCCAATACTTCAGAGAAGCAATTTATGTTTACTTTAGACTAACCTATCGCAACAGCAATGTATTGGTAAAGTTTTGCATAGTTTTAAGTAATCTCTTAACAGTACACGACATTTTCTTTAATAATAACAGAAATACCCAAAACCCAAGAATAAAACCACCCTTCCATATTAACTTTACTTGAGAATTTTTCTGTTCTCTGTTACATTTCATATAGTACAGCACCTAACATCTTTCTTCCAGAATTTTCCTGAATTTACTTCTTTGGCTTTTGAGTTGAGTGCAGATCCCTGATACTTAGCCTGTAGATGTCAGTCTCCTTTACCTATGCTGAGACTGCAGTTTTGCAAGCATCCTTTTTATGGTACCAGAACTTCTTAGATTCCACATTAAAAAGTGAAGTGTAATACCTAAGACCTGGTACCATTGATTCTACAATTGATTCTCTGCTAAGCAAAATCAGCTTGAAATGAAACAAAATCCTATCTGTTTGCATAATGTCCAAGAACTCAACATGAAAGAGTGAATGAAGAACTAGTTTTCAGTTAGTACTCTTTGCATGCTTCAAATGCTGAGCCTAATGCTCTATACGGCAATGCTTTATGTAAACTTTGTCATGTTGAGGACTTTATGAAGGTAGTTAGACCAGCTTTTTTCTGTTCCACCTGATACTCCATCTTGCTTCCCTTCAAATCTTCTTATTTCTTGAATTTTTGCCACTTCAACCTTAATTTGTTGAACTGTACAGAATAGGGGGATTTAATTTATTTCATTTCATGGTATATAAGTATATTAACTAGTTTTCCCATTTCAAAGTATGTATTAAGTGTATTGATGCTTCTACTTGTGGAAACTGCTGTCTGGACAATGATGGAATTTTTTTTTTTGCTCTTTACCATCAGCAGAACTAAATGAAAAGTGATAGTGGTGAATAGTTCCATGACAAAAGTTTTTAAATGTGAGTGCTAATCACAACTGAAAAACTACAAAACGTACTGCTGTTTCAAAAGATAACTAAAACTTATGTATTATCAAAGGAAATAACCTAGAACTGCAGAAAACCTTATATATGATTACTTAAATCAGATTTAATGTAGCTTGTAAGCATGCAGGCAGTGACAGTCTTCTGTTCTTTGGTTGCTAACTTCATGATATGTTGTATACATATATATGCATTTGTAGATGGGCATATTTATGTGTTTTTTATGTGTGTGTGTGTATGTGTGTATATATATGTAAAAAAGCATTCATACACACATCCACACTCTAAATACATTATAGGTATGTATAATTGAAAAAAAAAAAAAAATCCCCAAACAAAACCCATGGGTAATCTACTTGATATTTAAATTTCAAGTTTCAGCCATTGATAGATGGCTTGATTGATAGATAGATTTTAAAGGCCTTTTAAATTTCTTTACCATAGAATGATTGTGAAAGTTCCTAGGATTCAGGACTAGAATTCTTTAAATCCCAAACAAATATGTCTGCAAAGCAACTCATTTTAGTACAGAGGAAGTACTTTATTTATATAAGAACAGGACACTTAAGTCTCTATTTCCAGATAGTTTTTAATTTGAGAGAGTTTTCTTACTAAGTATCTTTGCTGATGTATATATTTTGTGAGAATTTGAAAAACATAATTAATTTGTTTTAAACGACCATGTTTATTGCTCTATGAACTTACTGAAAATGTATTGGGCAAGTCAGTTGCCATCTTCACAATGAAAGGGAGAGTATGTGAGTGTGTATGTGGGAAATCATGAAAATAAGTCCTTTAGGTAATATTTCATTGTGTATGTTTATTATGAGGATCACATCTTTTTTTTTTTTTTTAAGTTTGTGATATAGTTACTGTTGTATTATAACTTTCCACTGCTAAAGAAAAAAAAGATCCATAATAGAAACTGTCATAGTAACAACAGTTTGTGATGCACCATAATAAATATTACAATGGTAGCAGTAAACATGTTATTTGTTTTGGTGAGGAGAGAGAAGTTGATCATAAACCGGGTTGCTTGGAGAAGATGTGGATGCCCCATCACTGGAAGTGTTCAAGGCCAGGTTGGTTGGGCCTTTGAGAAACCTGATCCAGTGGAAAGTATCCCTGCCGGTTACAAGGGGATTGGACTAGATGATCTTTAAGCTGCTGTCCAAATTAAACCATTCTATGGTAAAGGAATATGGAAAATTGTATGATACATGTGTTTATGTAGCCCTTGAGATTAATCTAGTTGTGAGACAACAGTTGCATAGCCTTGTGTTTGTTTGTATCAGATACTTCAAACTGAACTTCATTGATGGGATAGTTTGCCTCTGGTAACTTAAAAATGAGCAATGAAAGTTGTTAAATGATCTTTAGTGTCTTTTTTCAGAATATCTGAGCACACTTTTTAATTAAGAAATAGAAAAAGCTCTGTGGTAGAGCACTGAGTGAAAACTTTCCTCAAGTGTATGGAAAACATACTGAATGTCATTTCCTAAATATCATTCTCTATCCAGCCACTATGGCTGAACACTTTGAATTTCTATATAATTTCTTTTTTGACAGAAATTGTCAAGGAAAACCCTGAATATTTCAAGTGAACCCGTTAGCCAAAAAAAAAACCCCTACAACCATCTCCTATTGTATATAAAAATTAGTGTCAATGCAATTTTATTCTGCAAAAGTATGTAAATGTAACTGTTCCAAATTACAGTAAGAATAAAACTTCATAACTTTGTTTTCCTTCATAATATAGAGATACTGCATGCAATAGGCAGATGCATAAAAATAAACCAGTACTCTGAAGTAGTGACAGTGTTGGCAATGTGTACTTAGCTTCAAACTCTTCTGCTTCTAAACATTAATTCTGCTGCTAATACTCAATAAAAGCTTGTAAAAATGTGTATTACCATTATTTTAAAATTGATACTTTTGATGCCAAGCCCTTAAACAGGAGTAATTTCTAAGTGTAGTCACCTTTATTATCCATGACACTAAAAGATCTTAAGAGTTTAGTTGCATGGTAGTGACTATCCAGTATTGGCAAAGGATAAAATTCAGACCTCTAAGGTAAGAAATCAAGGGCCACTGCAGACATTATTTACATTACTATATTCAGTTTCCAAAAGTTCAGGTATGTTTGTCTTTGAATTTGTGTCAAGGAAGAATACTTAAAAAAAAAAAAAAAATTAATGTAGTTGGTTTCAATTATTACCAGATTTTTTTTCTTAAAAGAAAAAAATTAATCAAAGATCTTGTATATCTCATTCTTACAAGGGCTTTAGAGAAATTACTTAAACATATCCTCTCTACACTTTTACATTAACAGTGCATCGAATAGATTATTTTCTAGCAGGTCTTTCTGAAATGCTTCAGTATTAGAATCATTAAGTGTTTTAATGATTGATCTTGTGGATTGACCTGCTATAAGAAAAGTATTATAATACTAAAATGAAGCAATATCATGTGATTCCTTTAACTCTTTTTATTCTTCCAGTAGATGGTAGTACTAATTACAGCTGTGATGGCAGTATGAGAGTTGACATTTTCATGGATTAGAAAAGAGTGCTTATCTTTGCATTAGAATTAAGTGAGCATTATAAAAAAAAAAATCAAAATTACCTTCTAGATGTTAACAGTTAAGGACTGTGCTTTCCAAGAATGTATATTCTGTATCTTCCAACTACAAAAAAAGAGAACTATCAAGGAAACAAAGAGGTAGATGTCTATAAGATAAAATCTGTAATACACACATATAGTTAAATATAGTTTAAATTATTTACTGTTTATTTATAGAAGATTTTAATGTCTGGCAAAGTCCTGTAAATTGGAGCCCACAGAATGTAATTGAAAACCAAAAGGAATGGTCACAGTCTAACCATTAAGAATGTCTTGTTGTCAACACATTCTGAAGGATTCAGCCAGCAAGGTCAACTGTACTCTTACTGTATGTGTAAAGTCTTGAAACATGTAGAGGGTTTGGTGGTTCTTGATGTGTTAGTGACTTTCTATTGCTCATGGTTCTTCATAAGGACAAATTGATTTATGTCTAATGGAATCTGAAAAAAAGTAAAGATTGGATTAGTCAGCTCTGTTTAGCAGAATGTAGCACTAAAGTATTCATCTGCTGTTAATTTAATGAAAGCAAAATAATCCTAGTAATCTCAGTAAGCAGAAAATCTGAGTCATTCTTTGTCCCAGATTTTTCTTGTCATCATTGAACCTAGTGTGGTCCATGAAGTAATAACACCCAGTGCTTGAAAAGACCTCTAGTGTAGCTGTAATTCCAGTAGAAGCTGCCACATTGGTGGCTATCCAAGAAACCCTGCATAGAACCTGCAATTCTTGATACATTAGATGCTGTGTATCATTTGGATCATTACACTACCTTACATGAAGAAGTAGTAATGAAAAAGCATTTGAACATTCAGTATCCCTAACACTGGGAGACTATGGAGGTGATTGTAGAAGTTCTTTCTGGTTTTGTTTTTAGTTTTGCTGTGGTTCACTGGATCATAGGCAAAATTGGCTTTACTCTTCCCTTGCCACTGACCCTGAGTTCCCAGTCTGCTTTATGATCACATAAATGCAGATGCTTTTCTGCAGTGTATTTTTGGTTTTGTCTTTCGCTGTTCCTTTCTGAAGTTGAATACTTCTCTCCCTATAAAGGTGTTTAGTTTTATTACTGTATATTGTCGTAGTCTCTGATAGTCTGGATGTACTTCACAGCAGGAGTCCCAAGTTTGTTTGCAAAAGTGAGGAGCCTTGGACATTCTGATTCTATGATTCTGTTACAAATATATTATTGTGTGTTGAGCAGAAGGGGATACAGCTTGCTTCATTCCGTCACACAGAAAGGTGTGTGAAGTGCTTGCTTGGAAATATGGACAGTTAATATTTAATGTATTAATTGTTTAATAATATCAGTTCATGATGTCAGATCCTATGCACGGATGATTATTACCTTTGAAGGATATGTTGCCTGTGATTAATTGTTCACATAAGCAGAAACAGATAATGTTACTTGACATGTTGAATGATGCCTGAACATAGTGATGGAGCACATTTTGAAGGAATTGTTAGTGTTATTCTTTTTACAGAAAAATACAAACAATACTTAGCTGTCATGTTTTCCAAGACTAAGTTATGCATCTTAACTTTGTAATCTCTTTAAAAAGAACTTCAAAGAATTCAACTTAAGTACAATCATAGCAGTACACATAAACTGCATATCAAAATGTCATGAAACAAAGGAGTATGGGGAAAACAACACAGATGTACTTGAAGATCCAAGAAGGCTTCATAAATGGTTTTATCAAATTTATTTAAAGAAATTCTACTTACATATCTGTGTTAACTTTTTCGGAAATGTAATTCTAGATGGGTGAGTTGAGCACACTGAAATGATTGTGATTTATCTTGATTCTGAAAAGAGCTTTGAAACACTGTGCACAGAAAGCTCAAATAGCAGCAGAAGTAATATTGTCTGGATAAAAGTGATAATAATAATAATAATGATAATGCTGGCAGTGGGTAGTGAACAAGTGACAGATAAGCTAAAATTAATTTTATCAGTATTATTATTTCTAGATATGTGAGAAGCACCAACCTGAATCCTGTATGATTTGGAATTAAGTTTTGTATTAAATCGAGATATATATGTCCATTAGCGATATGTAGAAATACATAAATTGAACAGTGATATAACTTCTAGATTACTGTAGCTAGGAATTTTGATAAATAAAGTGATTTTTAAATCAGAAGTATAGATGGGTATGAATAACCTAGGAATTTGGTTGGGCAAACATGAAGTAAGAATTAATGTAAAGAACAATAAGAGAATAGATTGTGGGAAGAATATCCTAGACAGACATGTATCAGGACATTTTCTCCTACAATATAATTATGAGTAAAATACCTTCTGCATCATTTTATTGAAAAGAAACTGAAAGTGAGTTTGAAATCCAGTACCGTGGCAGGCAAAGATTGATTTGATTTTTAAATTCATATCATAGTTGAAAATTTTGTTGTAAAATCTTGCTGCAAACTTCACAGAATTGCTGTCTAACTGAAAGTAAGTCATGCTGTGTAGCTGTGATCAACCTTGGTTAAGAGAGGTGAACAACTTTAACTGAAGTCTAGCTGGTGCAAATTTTAGGAAAATAAAGTAAATCCAGCATGTTGATGGGAACTCAAGTGACTTAAAAATGCAGGAGCTGATAAAATATTTTAGTTGCATGCATTTTCAAATGTTACCTCTCAGTGTATTTGCAAGGAAAAAAAAAAAAAGTACTATTGGCTTACTATTGAAGTGAAACAGATATAATAAGTCTTGGAAAATCTTTTTTATACCAGAATTTTTTAGAAGGTAATGTGTAAGTTGTCTCTGAGTTTTCTTGTTCTGGTGTTAGGATAAAATGAGTAACCTCATACCTTCTGCTTTTGTGTATTGTGACAAAGGCTAACAGTTTAATTGATCATCATGATTGTATGTTGCTGATATTTATTTGTAGATGGGATAGATAACATCTCAGTTACAGTGAGAAGCTGAAAGTAATTTTCAGGATGTCAGGAGGACTTTAGGATAAGCTGTTCATTCTGATACTTTTCAGTTACCAGATACCTTCAGTTACCTTCAGTAACCTTCAGTTACTTAACCAGTTACCTTGGTTATTTCTTCCTTAGAACAGTACTTGAGTTGAGTAGATACTGTGTTAGAGTAATAACCACATAGTAGACCTGCTGTGCTGCTTAAGTCTATGCATGATCTGCATTCCAGCCCATTCAGTTCTGTGTACTGGGCACAGGAAAACAGTTTATTCTTGGATTATTCTGCTAGTGGAGGTACTTAACCTCTATTCCTTAGACCAGCATATCCAGCTATCATTAATATTCCATGTCTTATTTCAGGAAAAAGAAAGAGTGGAGGGTGTATCTGTGGGAGCCATTCTTTCTGACTACCAGAGAGTTCGAGTTGAAGATGTGTAAGAAAATATTAATCTTTATTAATATATACATTCTGGAAAATGCCTTATTTGTTTGTGTTCTAGCTCAAATTCTGGAGCAGAGACAGTTGCTTTATTTCTTGTGTTCTGTGATACTCAGTTAATTCAATTTGTTTATATAAGGATTTTTTTTTTTCCTTTATTTTATCTGGAACCATGTGTTCATTTGTAAAAATCCAGTAGAGACTATTGGTCTTCAGGTCTTTCATGGATCTGTTGCAAATACTCAGTTTTATATGAAACTAGTTGTGTGAGTTCTAATCTTCGATTTCAACAGAAAGCTCACTCAATTCCAGTGACTATGGTGTTGTGGTCAAGTATCTCTATTTTTAAACAGAATTTTAATATAGAGGAGCATCCTGTAGTTTGTTATCAGGAATTAAATTCAAGAGAATCCTTTTATTTATATCTTCCTTTACTTCCTTAAAATCTGTTACCATTAATCAGGAACTTTCACTTGTCATTTCAGCTGTGCACGTTCTAAGTCTAGATAGATCGTGATACTTTTAGGAGCCTTTAATTAAAAAAGGGATTATATAATGGGAATTGTGTGTGTTTTATAGGCCAAAATTTTATTTGGGTCTGGAAAATTTTTTCACTATAGATGTCTCACAAAATGCAAAACCTCCTTGTGTTAAAAATTAATTATAATTTCATGAGTCCATTACTTATTTGTTGATGATAAAAGCATGTATCTGGAATCATTTATGAACTGTAAGAATGAAGTTAATGCTGTGCCAATTCAACTCACATCAGTAAATTACACAGCATGGGTGTTTTCTTTATACTTTACATAGGTAAATTGTTGTGGGTCTACCTAACATCTGAGAAAAAGCCCATATATTAGATTAAAAAATTATAATTGAAAAATAAATGTAAATTTTGAGTGATCTGAGCTAATCCCATAGTTAAATGTTTTGAAGTTTTTCAGGAACTAGGCATTACATAATTTATCACCAGCTGATGGTTCTTGACAATATCCATAAGGGTTACCTATCAATAGTGCAAATTAGTGATTCTGTAATTTAATAAACAATCATATTCAGTGTATCAAATGCTGTCTAAACATTATAGGTATTAAATAATTCAGTTTACATTATCAAGTTGTTACTTTGCATCATGACCTGTGTACATTTTCCTGAATTATTCTTTTCATTGGGTGTTAATTCAAATCACGTGTTTGCTGTGTGTAACAAAGTCATCACGTTGTACTAGTGACGTGTGCCACATCACAGAGTGATAACTCTTGCCTTACCTGTATTCATAAAAAGTAATCAGTTAGAATCACAGGATCACAGGATGGTTTGTATTGGAAGGGACCTTAAGCTTATCTAGTTTCAACCCTCCTGTCATGGGAAGAGACACCTTCCACTAGTCCAAGTTGTTCAAAGCATCATCCAGCATGTTCTTGAACACTTCCAGGTAGAGGGCATCCTCAACTTCTCTAGGCAGCACATTTCAGTGTGTCACCACCCTCACAGTAAAGAAATTTTTCCTGATACTAATATAAATCTACCTCTTTCAGTTTAAAACTATTACCCTTTGTCCTGTTATTGAACTACTTGATAAAGAGTCCCCCCCCATTTTTTCTCTAGACCCCCTTTTTAAGAGGTCTCTGTAACATCTCCCCAGAGCCTTCACTTCTTCAGGCCAAACAACCCCAACACTCTCAGCCTGTATTCATGGTGGGGATGTTCCAGCTCTCTGATCATCTTTGTGATGAGGGACAACCTCATTAATGTTTATAAAATGAAGGGCAAGTGTCAGTAGGATGCAACCAGGATCTTCTCAGTGACGTCCAGTGATAGGACAAGGGGCAATGGGTGCAAGCTGGAACATAGGAGGTTCCATATAAACACAAGGAGAAACTTTTTCACAGTGAGGGTGACAGAGCACTGGAACAGGCTGCCCAGGGAGGTCGTGGAGTTTCCTTCTCTGGAGATGTTCAGAACCCACCTGGATGTGTTCCTGTGTGACCTAATCTAGGTGATCCTGCTCTGGCAGGGCAGTTGGACTAGATGATCTTTTGAGGTCCCTTCCAACCCCTAACATTCTGTGATTCTGTGGCTCTCCTCTAGACTCCTTCCAACAGGTCGATATCCTTATCTGGGAGGCCCCAGAGCTGGACACAATACTCCAGGTGAGGTCTCACCAGAACAGAGTAGTGGGGGAGAGTCACCTCCCTCAACCTGCTGGCCACACTTCATTTGGTGCAGCCCAGGATGTGATTGGCCTTCTGCGCTATGAGCACACATTGCTGGCTCATACTCAGTTTTTCATCCACCAGCAACCCCAAGTCCTTCTCTGCAGGGTTGCTCTCAATCTACTCATCATCCAGCCTGTATTTGTGCTTGGGTACTTCCTAAGTTGTTTAGTTAATTGGGTTACTTCCTTGAAGACTCAGCAATATGTTTTCTCGTGGGTTTTCTTATGTTCCTGTGCAAGTCTGTTTACATCAGAGAGTTACATTTTACCTGCATAGATGAATTATAGTCAGAACAGGTTTATTTCATTTTTCTTTGTATCAGACTTAAAGTGTATACTGAAATACAGGAATAGTAAAATAATGTAATTGAAATTGTAGAAGAAAAATTACTTAAAGGTAGGAAATGAGAAAAATTTACTTTCTTTAATTTTACGTGAATCATGGTGTGTAAAAGTGTAATGCTTAGCTTTCTCCAATTTTTTTTTTTGTGTGTTTTTAAGATGTAGGAGGCTTAATCTTCAGCCTTTAGCTTATCTTTGGCGTTGGAACCAGGAAAGACTGCTTAAAGAAATGATATCATCTAACATTCAAGCCATAATCATAAAAGTGGCCGCTTTTGGTATGTATTCAGATTCTGAGCAATATTGTCTACTGAAACTTCTCATGGACAAATACACAGTATAACAGAGAAAACCAGAATTTTTTTTTTCTATATTTTAGGAAATGAAATGGTAATACAAAGAAAATTTTTAAAAATTACAGGTCTGAAAAACAGTCATGATGTCTGAATCATTAATTTACCTGTGTGCAGTTCATTCTTAAATGAGACATGGAAAAGATGAAAAGTAATTATTCCTAGCACAGTCATTAAATTCCTTTTTTAATTTTTTGTTTTTGTTGTACTTTGGTTTTTATTTGCAGTAAAGATGCATGCATAATTCAGTGGTTCACAGTATTGTCATTTATAGATGGTGCAGAGTGGTGGCTAGACAATATTATAAAGCAACTGTGAAAAGTTTTAATAGAAATACAACAAATTAACATAAAACAGGATGTAATTATATGAGGCCAAAACATTTTCTGTAAGATCAGTCTTTGACTTTGTAAAACATATAGCAAATTGAAATAGTTTGCCATTGCCTTCAAAAAAAAATTTACGATTTAGTTGTTCAGAATATCAGAAAACCAGCATGTATTTTCATTGTCAAGTATGTAACATGATGTTTGTATAATGAAGCAAGTCAATATGAAACGTAACCTGCTTATTTCTTGTTTGAATATAAAGATAAGGTCAAATGAAGCTTTACACGAAGGCTTATTGAATGCTTTATAACCCTAAGAAGCAAATAAGAAACATGTTAATGGCACAGGATATTCAGTTCAAACCTCTCTTCAGTTTTTCATTGAAGAGTATCAAATGAGGTCTTGAGCATAAAGTGTGAGCAAAGGACCTTTCCTCTTTGGGTTGACTACAGGTTTGTGGTCAGTTGTACCAAAGAATTGCTAGTATAATAGAAGGGCAGCAGTGGTTAAAGATGCATGTTAAAAAAAAAAAAGTATGTTAGAATCTTGCATTCAAAGTCCTGTGGCTGGTTAATCTGGGTAATTTTCACATCAAATTCCTAATGACTTTCTTCTGTAAAGAGTGCTTGACAATGAAGTAATTTTTCCTTAAATATTAACCAGGAACTGAATTATAATACCTTTAGGATGGATGAATTCTGTAGGGTTTTTAATTCTGTTTTTTTGTTTGATTGTTTTGTTTTGTTTATGTTTTGTTTGTTTGGTTGGTTTTGTTGGGGTTTTTTGGGTTGGTTTGTTTGTTTGTTTGGTATTTTTTGTTTGGTTAGTTTTCCATTTTTTTGTTTGTTTGTTTAGTTGGGTTTTTTTTATTTTTATTCCTCTTTAGCTGATATAATTTCTATTTAGTTTTTATATTGTCACTATGATGGTCTTGCTGTATTGTTCTCTAGGATCTGCTGGCGCTGCTGGTGGGAGTAGAATGATTATAAATACCACATTCCCTCATAGACTTATAGGTAACAAGCAAGTTATCCGGAATTTTGGAGGACCAGTTACAAATACATAGGATTTGAATGCTGTGTTTTCTACTATAAAACACCTCTATTTTTTAATTGGAAAAGAAAAAATAATCTTTTTTAAGGAGTAGTTTTCAGACCATATAAAGTACATTTTTATATTTGTGTTATTTTTCCATAAAGTCGAATGCTTTCATTGCTTATGCTGACATGAAAAAAAATACAAGTCCACAAAGAATATATAACATGCTTTTCCACATCAGAAATATTTTTAAGAGATATGTGATTTAAATAATAGATAAAACGGTTTCACAAGTAGACATCATTGATGACCTGTCTTATGCCTGAAGCAAGATAAGCTTGTCTTTTGTATTCTACAGTCTTAAAAAAGTCTTAAAATGCACTAGTTAGTGCACAAAGAGTGCTTTGTGGGCTATTCACTGAAGGAGTGAATACCATAAATACTTGTAGATAGCATTTAGATAGAAAATCACTCTGCTTTTTTTTTTTTCTTTTTAGCTTTTTGGCTACAGGTAAAAGAAAGATCTTATCAGAGTCAATTTCTCACCTGCCTCAGGCGGACATAATTAGATGTAAGCAAATTTAATGGAGCTTGTGTGCTCTGGGGCCATCCTGTAATGCTTTAATAATTGCATGCCTTATTAAAGTGGATTTAAGGTATGAAGGCTGTTTAACATATCAAGTGGCAAAGAAGACAAGATACAGTTTAACTTTTTGCCTCTTAGAGTAATAATCAAAGTTAAACTGCAATGAAAATATTTAAAATAACAGATTTAAGAGTCTGAAGGGTAATGCATTAGATGGTACATTGTACAGATGTTAATGCAGGAGGCAAATCTGTAACCTGAGCTTGACATTCATCAGTGCTGGCATACTTGTACACCTGCCTTGTCCTGTTTTCCATTAACTTGGTGCCAGTGTTGGCAAGGTAAAAGCCTGTCATTTTACGTAGAAAACACATAATTATGCAAGTAAATGAGCATTAGTTTAGTACATTTCCCTAAATCCACCATTACAAATTAATACCATAAACTTTGCCAGTGGCAAGAGTTCTCTATCTCAGAGTGTTGTGCTTTTCCAGATGGGATACCAATTGCTCTCACTTACGTGCAAGAGATCTATTGTTAGCAAGCCTTCTTCACATGCCTTCTGTTGATCTATAAGTAGATCAGCATTCTTTCCTTAGAGTGTAATTCAGAGGCTTTAATGATGAGACAAAAACATTCTATGATCTAGCAGCAAACCCGAGCTATAAAACAAAAAAGCTGCTTATGCATGCTTGTCTTCAGTGCTATTTTCTTGCTGCTAAAGTTGCCTGTATGATGCGCAATACTTTTATATTTGAAATATATCCCTCTCCAGTGGAAATCCCAGAAAGTCAAAATGAGGTTAGAAATGAATAGCTAAAATAGAAGCAGTTACTGATTGTTTTTAACATGTATGTGCCTGAAATTTCAGTAATACAGACTGCTTGTGTGAGACAGTGTATTACAGCACTGTGTAATGTAACAGAGACCATGTAATACAACAAAGTAGTAAGATGCGTTTTTGGTATTCTTGCTTTCTGGACACATCTTACAGATCCAAATACTAATTAATTTCCCAAGTATGCATGTAACACATTAAATATTTAATTCTGGTATGTTCTGCACTAGTCTTACCTGTGCCACATAGCAAAGCAAATTACTTCCACAATGTGTAATACTCAGGTGGAAGTGAGAGAAGGAGGAAGGTTAAATTTGGAAGGAGTCTTTGTGTTCCTCACAATATGTTCCTCAGTGAAAACTGAGCATTGATTTTTATTTAATTTTACTTGTTTTGTTCACTATACCTAAATCTTCTTAAGAATTAGCACTAAAACTATACAAAATATGACAAACTTCAGTTCTTCTATGTAGGAGAATATAGTTGACATTGTTTTTATGTCATGTAGTTACAGCAGTTTGTCCCCTGTGTTTCTAGTTTTTCTTGAAGTTTTAAGGATAACAGTCACCTTCAGTAAGTTTCTTAAGTGCACATGGTTAGCTTGAGGAAGTGAGGGAAAGATTTACTTTTTTAATATTTTAGTCAAAATCAGAGTATAAGCTCAAATTTTTATCTTTTATGGGATTAATATACATTATTTATGTTTCAAATTGCAGCTTCTTCCCTGTTTGTTTATAGGAAATGAATTATTTATTATTGAATTAAATACCTGAAAAACGTAGTTATGAGAAATAAAAATACTTATTCAGCTAAGAAAAACTCTTTCATGGTTAAATTATGCTTCTAACTTCCAGCTGTTCTTTGGATCACAGGAGAGAAATGATACCATAATGCTGTTTAACTGTTGGACAATAATAAAAGGTGAAACTTTGTATTAGGGCTGACTAGCTTGTGGTCCTCAGCCTACATCTGAAGTGAGGCTCTTATGCTATGGCTACATCCTTTATCTTGTAGGTCCAGCTGCTATGAGTGCTTTAGACAATCTTAATGCTCTGCTGTGGGTACAGTTTAAACCACAGCAGCTGTGGAAGCCTAAATTTTGAGGTGATGTGGGCCCTTGTTGCTTACTGAGGCTATTTCCTTCCAACACTCGAGTAAGGAGTCCTTAGGGAGCCATTGCCATCTACTGTCTGTCAACAAATCCTAAAGTTCCTTCTCTAAAATGAACTGTCTGAAGTATGTATATTTAACTTGTGTCTCCTTTGCTCTGAGAAGATTTTGATGCTTGCCTTGTGAGGTCAGGAAGATTGGTATACTCTGCTGTACATCGAATCCACTGAAAAGCTGATAGTTTAGGGATGCATGTGTTTTTGTACGAGAGCTTTTAATTTAGAGAGAGAGAATGTTACTTCTTAGCATAGTGAAATCACTACCTGGAGCTTTTGTTTATTATTTAAACCTAAGCCCCTAGATTTTTTTCATTATTGTTTATTGTTTGCATGCCACTAGTATACAGAAGTGAAATCCTGACTGACTGCAATTGATAGCCAGACTCCCATTAATTTTCATGGAGGTAAGATTTACGTATAAAGTAGTACATTAAAAAAAAAAAGAGCTAATGCCACACAGTTCCTGATTAAGCTCCTGAGGGTGTAATTTAGTGTTACAGACAAACTGATCTAACAGTGAGTTGCTGCCAAAAGGTTGATCTTTCCTTCTCACTTCTAGCTGACTCTTCCAAAACATGTCTCTACTTGCTTCTGCCCCTTTAAAAGCTCCAGTGATTGTGTGGCTCCAACAGGGTGATCCAGCAGAGAAGCACTGCTTTTTTTTTCAAATGTGCGGCGAACTTGCTGTGTAGATGCTGTGGCCACATGGAGGACAAACCTCTCTTTTTCAGTAGAAAGCTTACCACTAAATTGGGCTGTCTGTAATGTCAGATCATATTCTGAACTAAAACTGGTGGTTGTGTGAGCTTTGAGCACATCATCTCTTCAGTGCAAAGGAATGGTGTTCTTTGAAAATGTGTCTCTAGTTTTTAGTACTGAGTAATTTTGAAGTCATTAGTGGGGAAATTGAAGGAACTTGTTCTGTCATCAAGGGGGAACATACTTGCTTTTTCTAAATACTTTCCAAAAAATCTCAAATAATTCACAAACAAAAGGAAGTGAGAAACATTTAGTAAAGTAATCAATACAAGATCCCAGTTGTTATCTTTCATAATATATTGTAAGGGTTTGTTTACTAACTGACATTACTCTTAGCTAGTTTAGCTTATTTAGAGGTGATTATTCCATTGTTTTTTCCTTGGGCAGTTACCAGACACTGGAGCTGTAAAGGAATCTATAACAGTCTTCACAGCCTTTGCTCTTGATAACATCTGGTTTTTTAATATGAAAAAGGCTGCTTCTGTTTTGAAGTGCAACATAAAGTGACTGATAATATTTTCTGTCAAGTTTTAATGATTGTCTATTCTGTTAGGAATCATGTATCCTAAAAAGTAGCTGTAAACTTTTATTAGAATTGAACAATTTATTAGAAATTTAAAAATGTTTAAGTATTACCTTGTATACACATATGATAGCTTTTAATTAATTTTTATAGTAATTTTTTATAGAGCTACATAGTTTCACATAATTTGGGAAAGATACTCTTATTAGTCTTTTCCCTCTTCTAGTCCTTGTTTCCTACCTAGCACATGTTATTGTCACTGAATTTTCAAAGCTTACAAAGCTTAGTTGATCCTTTTGACTTTAAGTGTATGTGACACTTTTGCCTTAGGCTTGTTCCCTAAGACGTATGTCTAGTACCTCATTTATCTACATCATTCATGTTATTTACAAGAAAAAAAAGGTACCACACCTGTTTGTTCACCAGACATTGCATGAAAAGACTTGGGAACAATTATGAAACCAAAGAAGCCATTTCAGCTCAGGACCTTTTCTTTTCTGAGGGAAAAGATCAACATGGAAAAATGAGATTTATATCAAGACCAGAAATCAATCAGAATTAGATTGGGATTTAAGAACAGTATGATGCAAAAGAGATGAGTAAGAGAAAAGACAGCTAGGAATGGGCTTTAAGTGAAGAAAAGTTTTGATTTAGAGTGTAGTTGAAAGGTTAGAAAAATAAGATAAAAAAACCCTTTCCATTTGGAGTATTATATGCCTTGTTGCTTGTATATGAATATTTTGTTACCAGTGTAAGATGGTGTTTTGGAAAGAGCTTTTAGTCCATGGATATAAAGAAACATTTGAAAATAAAGTGTGTTTCAGAAAAAGAAGAAATTAGATTTTGTAACAGTTTACATAGGTGGTGCCTAGAAAAGGATTAGAGAGAAATATGATTCCCTTTTTGCTGTCTCTTAAGCCTTAGAGATTGGGAAGGTTGTCAGTATTTTCAGTAGTAATAGATGAAAAAATAGAAGAAAGAGTGGGAAAATGAGTGTGCCTGAAAACAGAAAAGTAGTTGAAAGTTGACATTGAGTGTAGCGCTACTTAAGGAGATGTCAGAGACAGACAAAATTGAAGAGATGGGAAGATGGCTTTGCAGTTTGGGGAGATCAGATCATCTAAAGAAAAAGTGTAATGGAAGCATCAGGCTAAGAATGGACTAATAGTTATTTAAAGTGAAAAAGAAAAGGAAGTAAGTATTCTAGTGAAGGAGACAGAAGAATAGTCAGAGAACACTGAGCTGAAAAATAATGGATGAAAAAGAGCTTAGTAAGAGATGTCAAAAGCAAGAATAATCTTAATAGAATGAAAATCAAGAGGGCAAAGTAGTGGTTTATTAATGCTAGAGTATTACTTGCTGCTCTTTAATGCCTGGTAAGACTTAAGTTCTGCATGCTCATTCACTGTGCAGACTTCTATGCTGAAATAAAGTGTAAATTCAAACCTTTAAAGGCATATCTGTGTAGTTAGAACCATAGACTCTTGCCTTATGGGTCTGTCTGAGTTAAAGTTTTATGAAGCTTCTTGTCCTCATTTGATGCTTTCTATCTGCTCCGGCCTTTACCCTTTTGCAGATGACCTACTGATGTTGCCTGCCAGAAGCCTTCATTGATCCATTTGGGGACTGTGACTTTTTTAAAGATTTATGTCTTGTCTGCATGGGGATAGATTTAATGAAAGTGCCACATACTTTACCAGTTGTACCATACCTCTTTCTTTGCCACTGAATCAAATTCCAATCCTTTTCTTCAAAGCTTAATAGCACTTAGAACTATTCAAAGCATGGAAATACCAGATTTCTTAAACAGGGACAAAACAGCACATCCTTTTTTATCCATAGTATCATGCTGGAGTGGTTGAACTCTTTGAATTAAACAGATTAATAAATAAATAATGCTTTAAAGTAATTTGACACAAACCATTTCAGTATAAGTTAAAAATACTGAAAACAGATTTATATTGGAAAAATCATATATATGTAGCTGTATGAACCAAACCTGTAATAACTTCTGTTTCAAGTCTCTGAAGTCTGTTGAAAGTCCTGAGAGGAAATTGACTGCAGCACTATTTTCAATGAGCTGAACCATTTGCTGTATGGAGTCTTGAATTTTATTAAAAGAAAATTAATGCTGTTATTAAACAATTCTTCCACAATATCTTTTTAAACTATTAACATTTTAGAGTTTTAAAAGTATGTGTTAAAATATTGTCTTATTTGATGAAGTGGTACAAAATTTCTTCAAAGACTTATTGAGGTTTCTGTTCCTGAAATGGCAGAGCAAAGGATTACTTTGAATCCTAGATGTAACTAGAACACAAATAACTTTGATGTTTAAACAAACAAAGAAAAAAAAAGTCACAAGAGATTACAGATAAAACTAGCATTGCTGGTTTGAAGAGTTTTAGAGTCTTTTACCTTTTAGAAATCTAAAAGTTGAAGTTATAAATAATTCTACTTTGGTGAGCAGTTGACTGAGGGAAAAAAAGAGAAACCTTATTGTACGATATACTGCCCTCCATGGTCAGAAGTTAAGTCTCAAGTCCCTGACTTCCGTAATCATGGCAGTTGCTACTCTACTCCACAATACCTCTTAATAAGTCAGGAAAAAGAAGGAGACTTTAAGTTACTGTAACTTTAAAACAAGTTCCAATTTTTTCTCAAATCTATACTAAATCTTATGTATATGAAATTTCAAGAATATTGTTAATAGTGATTTTGGATATTTGTTTTTGACCTTATTTTATGGAAGAAGTCAGAGAGACGTAAGATAAAATTTTTGAATGGTTAGTTAGTCGTCAAAAGACAGGTGTTTCCATTATCAACAGATAATAGTTAACTCAAATTTTATTGGTGTGTATGCATGGTAGTGATTCTTCCACTATATGGGTTTATCTATATGGGTTAGAATTTGGTTCAGTGTGGCTTGCAGAAGAACTTTATGTACCACCTTTTCTTAAAATCAGTAATTATGATTTATTTCTATTTATTCATCATTTTACTAAGAGATGAAAATAGATTTTTATTTTATATTAAAAGACATTCTTAAAAATCAAGACTATTTTAAAATTCTGAACATGTATAAAACATGTTCTTGTTAGCAAGATGAGGCTTTAGAAAGTAGATTTTATTAGCTGAATGTAATGCCATGAAAATGGAACTTGATTTTCTGATGGTCTTGATAAATGCAAATAAAGTCAAGTAGTTACTCCTCAGGTGAGGGCTTTATGCTATCTAATACATGTGTACAAAGTGAACCATTTAAAATGCAGTTCTTTTGTGTAACTTAACATGAGTGAAATGCCTTTTAGTAATGTTCTTTAGTACATTTTTTTTTCACTACAGAACAAAGCCATGAATTTCTGCTCCAGTCTTTGACGTTACTGCAGTTCTTTACAGCACTTGTCTTGTAGCTCTGAGTAAGAGGGCTCTGCAACCATTGTTATCTGCAGGAAGGAGTTTTGCTCCTGTCAGTGGATTTATCAGGAATTACAGGTGGACTAAGAATTACTTTAAAGTGATTTTACCATTTGTGCTATCACATACTGATTTTACAGTAAAACTAGGTCACAAAACTGGACATGAGAGCACAACTTGTTTTACTGAGCACTGCTAAAAATAGCATTATCAAATCTTGTGAGATGTTTCTGTCATCATGTACTGGCCTATCTCAAAGAAATAAAGCCCTACTTGCTCTCTTGATACCACATAATAAATTGACGGATGTAGTTCAGTTAGGGAGTTAAAAATGCATTGAAAATAATGGGGCATAACATTCTAGGGTTAACATTTATTCGTAGATGATGCAATTAAATAAAACAGGCATTAACTTCAAGGTCAGTCAGTAAAGTAATAAAAATGACTATTTTAATTGAATTGTAATTGCTTTCCATTGATACATGCAAGTTAAGTAAAATTGATGTCAGTGCTGCAAATTATAGTTCCCTTCCTAATTAATTTCTTAGTTCGACATACAGTCATATGGTTCCTGAACCTTGTTGTTGGTTTATCCACCCATCCAGCTTTATTCACATCTAGTTTCTTGAAGGAAAAATCTGGAGGATGTGGTTAAATGGAATGTACTAAGAATTTGCAATACATTGTTTTTCTTCTTAGTCCAAGTAAAAAGAAAGGCAGAATATCCAAATATAGAATTCTACGGAGAAACAGAAAGGGTACATTACTCTTTCACAGCTTTTCACATAGGTGTGGGATATTACTAAAGAGTTTACCCATAGTATATACATAGACAATTTGCTTTTTTTAATATTATTTGCATAATAGTTTATTTTAAATTACTGTTTTGTGTTCATTAGGAGGCAGAACATTAGGTATATCCTTAATATCAAAGAGAGGTTGAGAAAGAAAGGCATTAGTGTTTCTGGTTCTGGTCTATCTTTTCCCTTCTCACCTGTTTGTAATGTATACCTTGATTTATATTTAAAGGAAATCAATTTGTTTTTATCAAGGACATGTGTTGCTTTTCTTAGAAAAGTAGCTATGTTAATGTAAATATGTGAAGTGAGTACTGTAGTATGGTACTTGTAATTGATCATTTATTTTATGAGAAGATGCTTAGCTTAATACCTGCCCCATTAAAATGAAGGACATAATGCTAAGCTGATGTAAGTTGGAAGACATCACTAGAATCATTGGAACTATTGAAATGAACATATTTCAGAATGATTTCTGCAAGCATAAATTATCATTATCTTATATCTAGTTTTTTAGTCTGTTAATAAAGAGCAATAAAAAAATACAAAAAAAAGAGCAGAGGGATAAAAAAATCTCAATTCTCTTTCACTTTAATTATTGAGCAAATTTTAAGGTGTTCTCCTAGATAAGGAATTTTTAATGTGCTTTAATGAAATATTTTGAAAGATTACTAGTGTTTTGACATCTCATTCGCTTTTACTTTTTTTAGTTGCACAGGAATTTAAACATACCAAGACCACCACTATGAAAATCAAAAGGCATATCAGCTACTTGAACTCAGCAATGGCTTTATATAATAGTATAGCATGCATTTGTATAACAGCATTCATCATCAGTGATCTAATGTCCTTTACAAGGTACAGACTTAAGAAATTGCATCTAAATGGCATAGTTCTGGTGGCAGCTCTTTAATGATACCTCTTACTGTATAAAGCAGTAGAGTAGGAAAAAAAAGCCAAGTATTGTAATCAGTAGGAAAAAATCCCCAAACCACAATAATTAAAAGTATTAAAAAACGTGATCACTGAAAATTTCCAGTGTTCTTTCACTTTCAGAAATCATAATTTTGTTTTCTCTTATTTACTTTGTATGTTGAGACCTTTTGACCATTTAGTCTCAAATCCAACTAGGATACTTATTGGGCTGAAGAAGAAGTCAGGTCTAGAAACAGTTGTTCCTGGAAGGTTTTTATCCCAGTACTGATTTCTATCAATTATGTGATTTATTCCTGAGATGTGACCATTTAACAAATTGGCAAAACTGTAAAAGTCAAAAAGTTGAAACAGGAACACTGAGGGGCAAGTTAAAGGAATTATCAAATGTTAATCGGGCTTCCTTTTTAGCAAGAAAAATAAATCAAAATGTAGACATCATGTAGGATATTTTGTGCTGAATCAAAAGATAAAACATTCAAAATATTCTGTAAGCCTGAGTTTTCTTTATATCTCCATCCTTTTTAATTCTTAATTTTTTTTTTTTTTCCTGTGGATCACACACACACAGAATGTGATTTAGCAAAAAAGCTTTTTTCTGGAAAACAGTCTATGTCCCTTCCTGTAAATTGCAGGAACGATAAAAAAATTAACTTGTATTTTAATTTAATAGGTGTCTACAAAGATAACCTCTGACTCAAAGAGTTAATTTCTGTGTAGTATTATTATTACCATGGACCCGCATGTTTCCTTCACTGGTTAGTGAAATTTTTCAGAAAGGACAACAGCTTTTCCAGTTGACACACAGTGAAAAGGTAATTTGCCTTATTTTCCAATAAACATGGAAGCCAGTTGCCTAGCTGGGGTAAGAGAAAATTCTGACCAATTTTGTTTTCTTTAGGATATAAGTGATTTTAGATACAATGGGAGTAGTTTCTAAGGGAGATGTGTTGTTTTAAAAACAAAGCAAACCAAAAGTCAGAAGCCTTTCTTGATGTCGTAACAGTACTTTATAAAAAAATATTTTTAAACTTTTAATTCTTTTGCAGGTTTAGATCCAGATAAGCATCTAGGAAAAACTCTGAATCAAATGGAGCCTTATCTTCTGGAGGTGAGTATTACTTAGAGGATACTCATACAGGTACAGTTGCAATTAAAAAATATCATAGGCAGAAAATCAATAAAATTAACAATAAAAAATTACTTGGTTACTTTCCGAAATCAGGCACTAACCCACGGCTTATCTTTGTACATAGAATGTAAGCCTCTGATGTGCACTTTCAATATGAAAAACATTCTTTCTGGAGGTAGTTCATAAATGGTGCCAGCATCTTTAAAAGAAACCAAAGGCAAAAAAAACTCAGTATTAAGGGAACTCGTAACTTGTATGTCAGTATGATAAAGGTAAATAACTGCATGAAAGTTAGAGACATTTACAGCAAGGAATGGTAGTGGCAAAATCATAGGCTATACAAAACTTCCCCACTGATATCCCCACTGGAAGGTTTCCTGACATTTTTTGCACAGACTGCATACAGTAGGGCCTTTAAAAAATGGAATAAAAGGTTTATTACAGAAGTTGTATGTAATTCTCTGCAAGGGGTTATGTAGTCCTGAAGGCAGGAAAATGCTTATAAGCAGAGCTAATAGCTTTATTTTAAAAAAAAATTTACTTAGCTAGAGGAAAAAAAAAAAAAAAGACCAGATCTTTTACATGAGTCCTTATTGAGTTTGAGGTAGAAGCATCAAACATATGGCTAAATACAGTTTAAGAATAACAGCTCTGAAAGTGTGATTACATATATTGTCTGTGATAAAGTGGATTCAATGCAGTTCCTTGTCCTTGAGCCTGTTAAAAACCTACAATTACTTCCAAGTTTTGCTATTAAGGGAGTCTTTTTGTAACTTTTATCAGTGCAAGCTGTCTAAATTTGCACAAAATGATTTCCTAAAAATACTTTTTGTTGTTAATCTGGGTAGGTACTGTTCAGCCTGGCTTCGTAAAGCAGTTTTTCTGTAACAATTAAAGGCATGGAAGACTTGAAGAAGAAAAAGTAACAAGAATTTGTTATGAACTTTAAAAATCTTTTTTTTGCTGCTAAAAGAGAAGTTTAATGGGATTTGTGTTTTGAGTTTAACTTCATTCTGTTAAACATTTACATGACTGGAGAGAAGAGGATAGGTGATTAGTACTTGACAAAGCTCAAGAGGAAGAATGAAGGTCCATAACATTCAAATAGTCTTAGTTGAAGAGACTGTTGTTGGCCTGTTCTTAGCTTGAAGTTTGTTATTTATGCTTCAGAGATGGAGAATCTGCCCAGAAGCCTTCTTCCCTCCCCACACCCACCTCCACCCTTGGAACTAGTCTTGCTTCACTTACATCTTTATTTCATATCAATTACAGCTATGATTCAAGAAGACCAAGAAGTGGGAAGGACAGGTGTTTTATCCTTCAGCAGAAGAAGGGAAGGAAGTGAAGCAGGGAAATAAGTATCTTAGTAAATACTTGTAGTATCAGTAAAAAAAACCCAGTGGCAGAGATGTACAGTAGAAGTTCACAAAAATACATATATATTAACTATATATAAAATATGTTGTCATTAGCAGATGTTTTATTTCATGAGGTGATAATGAAGGTAGACTTAAAATGGTAAATATTTGCTGAATCTAGGGATACCAGCAAGATCCACAAGTAGTTAGAGGAGGAAGTGGATTTTTCCTTTATGAAAAGTATAGATTGGATTTCTACAGGAAAAGCAAGAATGAAGGAATGAGATCACCACTTCAAGCATCAGTGGTGTTTTGCATCAGTTAATATAATCTAATTGAACCCTGAGCTAACTTTGAATTGGAAACTATGTTAACATGACTGGCTCCACTAATAAGCCTCTGAGAACTAGAGTCCACAGGTTTCAGTTCACCACTTGTGAACCTGGTTAGCCTGCTTCAAGGAGCCTGACTGCTAAGTTGGCATTGCATTGTGTGAACATGGTGGGCTGGAGTTTTCATTGCACCCTGTGTTTGTGTCATAGGCCTGCTCTGATACTGGTGTGCCGTATAGTGCAAGAGAGTAACATGACTGTGGAAAAGCAGTTACACTGACATATGAAGTCATGGTCTGCATGTACTGTAGAAACGGCTACCGACAGATAAATTCCCAGAAGGGTCATTTGGAAGATCTATGAGTCACAAGTAAATAACACATACAGAATATGATAAACATTTAAGTGCTCCTTCCCAGTTTGTTGCTCTGCAGAGCACTTCAGCAATGTTTCTGTTTGTCAGAGTTGTTTCTTTAGAATTTTAATATGTTACAGATAAGGAAGGATAAAACCTTGTAATCATGAAACAATGAACAATATGCTGTGGAACAGATTTAAGGGAAGCATCAACTATACTGTAATGTCACTTCCATAGGGGTCAGTCACATTTGGATGAATTAATAATTATGTGGGACTAGCTAAATAAGCCAAAAAGAGGAAAGTACAGCACCTACATTCGCGGAAAGCTCTTACTATCAAAATTCAGGTTGCTACTCCAGTGGGGCTGCAGAATGGTAGCTACTCACCTCTGTTGAAAGTCATGACTTTCCTTAAAACTGAAGCAGCAAGTATTGCAATTTTGGTTATGTTAATAGTGCATAATTAAAATAGGGCTTCTACTGGAGAAGTATTCTTCTCTAGTTGATTTCACCATGACTCAATTTAAAATAAAAATAATAAACTAAGAAATTCTAAATTATCTGGTATTTGGTTAATTAAATGCATTTTTCCTGATGTTTGATGGCTTGAGAAGTGGTTCTTGCTTACTTGGTTTCACTGATATCCTTACTGTCATGGTTTAATGCTTCTTAAAACTCACATTTGCAGCTTTTATCTTTTATTGATACAACAATAAACATAGCAACAGCTGCTTAGCTCAAGGTGTAAAAGTAGCAGGGCATTCTGACCCTACTTGGAACTGGTTGTCAGGCCATTGTAGGGGAGACTGCACAACTGATTATTTATTCATGTAGCTGTTTCTTGTGCTTGTGCATGCTATGAAAATTGAAGTCAGTACAGATAAGTAGTATTTGCTGGATACTTAGTTGTCTTTAAGGCCTAATAAAACCAAATTATTAACTGTAAACTGAAGAGAAATGCTTAGGTTTGTGATGTGAAAAAATACTCTTTTTCAAACCAATGAAATCTTCATCAGAAGTTCTGGTAGACAGAATGTGAGAGCAAGGAGTTCACACTTTTCAGTGAGGAGAAGAGATAAAATTCAATATTCTCACCATATCAAAGCAAACTCCAGAATTAATTTTTAACATTGCACATCCCCAAAACTTCCATAGCTTTATATATATTCTTGTATCTTTGATTTGTGTTTTATTATCTAACCAGTAATTTCAAATTTCACAACAAATAGAATTTGTTGTTCTTTGTTGGGGTTTTTTTGATAATTTTTGTTCTTTCCTAATCTTGTGAAATTTTCTTTTGGGTTCTCTTTTGACATCTGATGTTACTTTACATAGTTGTTTATTCAGCTAGGTGCAGGGTTTTTCATTACATCATTGTCCCTGGTGTGGTGTGCAAGTTTGTGAGAATTTTTGCAGTTCTACTTAAAATGAATTAACTAGTGTTTTGTGTGTTCTTCAGTTTTATTGAAAACCAGTTTATATCTTCATAAGTTCAGTGTCCAGAAAAATAGCAGTGTTGAAGGTGAGAAGGTCTTTGATATTGAACCACAATATGTATGACATATTGAGTCATTTGGAATTGGTAGGGAATACCCTGCTTTACATTTTAGCATGCATTCTCACAGTTCAATTCCCTGACACTACAGATCAGAGGAATTTAGACTTTGCTTACTTCTTTTTATACTAAAAAGTTTACGTTAAGGAACAGGAAATAAAATAAAAATCGACTTCTATACTGTAAAGTGTAATTTGTCTTTTTGACATAAAAGAAATAAGCATGAAGTGATACTTTTCTTTTTAGAAAGTACTATATATATAATATATTTGTGTATATATATATAAATATATATATAAAAAATCTCTTACTGAAGCATTATAAGAGGCGTTTCAGTGTTAATTGGGAAAATAAAAATGAACAACAAACAAACCCACAAAACATCCCTGAATTTATTCTCTGAATTATTTAGCTTTTTTAAAATATATTGTCACCTAAATTTTCAGTCTTCTGATCTCGTTTATGTGGATAGTAGAAATTATATCAAATATTGACCTAAGTGAGGTGGTTTTGCTGCTGTGGCAGCAGAAAAATGGAGGCGTACTGAGTGAGAGAAACTTGGATTTAACTTTGCCATTTTATTTCTGACATTATTGAAGATTGAATTTAGGAGTACAATGATGATCTTCAATCCATGCTTTTATCAAGGGTGAATTTTACTGACTCAAGACATTGGCATTGGGGAAAAAAGAGTTCTTAAATGTGTTTTTTCCTGAGTAATAGGTCTTTGATTAATTATTGATGAATGGTTGCCACATAATTACTAAATTATTAAACTGCTTTCATGTCCCACTGTTTCCTATATATCAGGAGCGCTGGCTTTTTACACTAAAAAATTTGTTGGCAGCTTACCAAATCTTGGGCCTGCTCACACTCTTTAGAATTTATGAATAGAACGTTAAATGCATATTATAGTTATATTTGTCTGTATTTCTGTCTGTGCTAATAGACAATAATAAAATGTTTAGTCATTTGTATGTTTGCCTTAGAATTTGATGAGTACTTGATGTAAAGAGCATTTCTGTAATTGTAAAGAATTTACCAAGTGTTACAGTTTCTGTCTGGGAACAAAGTCTTCACTTGAAATAGGAAACACTTGGAATTAATATCTTTTGGTTACTAAAGTTAAATGAGGAAGTCAGCTTTAATCCCTGTGTTTCATTACCAAAATAGGAAGAGACTGTTCTTTGGGTAATGTTTGGGCTGATCGTTGTATACCTTGTGTCTCCTTCTGTATTTGAGTTAAGATGACTTTTGTGTAGTCTGGAACATGTTTTCATTATATATTTATTTTGAATTTTAACTGGACTTTCATTTTAAGTTACGTGTAATTTGTAAATTTGCTGGTTTATGGCTCATCTGAACTAGAGGGCAGGTTTAGCAATCAAATTTAGAGTCTAAGCTGTCATATTATTATGAATGTAGCATCCAACTGGAAAAACAAAATAATTGGTCTTCAAAAATGTTAATATTCTAAATGACTAATAGTCAAAGTTCTGATGTTATGATGACATTTGAAAAATATTGCTGACTTTGTTAAATGAACATTAAGAATCTCTTCCACGAGCTCCTGAATATCCTCAGGTGCTGTTCACATTAATGGGAACTGAAAATCCTTTAGCACCTATTATAATAGGTGTCAATTATACATCTAGAAGCCAGTGACATTGAAAATGAGGATTTTCCGCAACAAAGATAGGAGATAGTTTCACATCTTTTGACTATTCAATGTTAAAGAAAGCTGGAGAGGGACTTTTAAGAAGGGCATGTAGTTATAGGACAAGCCATTGCTTCAAATTGAAAAAAGGGTAGATTTAGATTAGATGTAAGGAAGAAATTCTCACTGTGAGGGTGGTGAGATGCTAGAACAGGTGGCCCAGAGAAGTGGTGGATGCCCCGTCCCTGAAAGTGTTCAAGGCCAGCTTGGATGGGGCTTTGAGCAACCTGGTCTAGTGGAAGGTGTCCCTGCCCATGGCAAGAACTAGATGATCTTTAAGGTCACTTCCAACTCAAACCATTCTATGATTCTGTGGTACTTGCTAGTAATTATTCTAGGCACTGATGTTTACAAGCAGAGGGTTTTTTTGCAGTGGACACTGCAACAAGAAGAGTAAAAGGTCTTGACTGTTTTGTAGGTTGTCCATTCATGTTGCATCAACATTAATTATTCTTGATGTATTTGTCCTATAGAAACATTATTGCCTTTGTTGACGGAGTTCTCTTTTATGTCAGGAGTGTAATTTTTTAATGAGCACTTGATTAAAGGTTTTCTTCTGCTTTTCTTTAAAAGAAATTGTGAAAGAAAAAATGAAATATACCTCTTATAACAAGATATTGAAAAATTATTTAATATATATTCCAAAAGAGATTTTGATTTTGCACCACCAGACAACTGAACAGTCACATAAAGCATTACCAAGATATTGTCTTCTCAGAGTGTTTATGCTTTTCTCCAAAATAAAGGCTGAAGAAGGTTCAGGCCTTTGTTTTAATTAAGTGAATTTTAAATTTTAAGTGTGGTTTTCAATTTTATGAAAACATCATTCTATATATTTAATTTTCTTCTTTTACGCACCTAACTTTGAATTATTTTTAATTGTTTTCTAGCCCCCAGACAGACTTTTTCTAACAATCTTCTGCATTTTGTAGAGCCTTGCATTGCTACTTTGACTGCAGATGCATCATGGGTGGGCATCTGTTCCTCTAAGGAAAAGCGTAAAGAGGTTAAATAAATATTCCCAGTAGTGACATTGCTGTTTGCAATGAAGTTGAGGACTGCAGTTCAGCTTTCTGTGAGCTACTTGAAGCAGTTTGTTCATGCTTGTTTAATGTGAAAAAACCTGGACAGGACTTGGCTCGAAGCAGCTAGTGCTGGGACACTTTAGAAGGTGATGAGATGAATTTGCCCTGCAGAAAAAGGTAGGGTGTCGCCATGCTCAGGCATGGTACAGGTTCTTGCTTACTACCTATCATTACGCTACATTAATACAGAATTACAGTGAACTATTCAGCAGTTGTATTCTCCTTATTCCAACAAAAGAACTTTGATTCCTGCTCCACAGGTGCTTGTTTATAAAGCAGGGAACAATTAAGATAGTCAATTATTTTGAATGTGTTGATTCATGTCATTATGTGTTTTAGTGGGATATCCAGAGCTTCAGGAATATTCATAAATGTATATGTTGATTTAGAAAATATGTTCAGTCAATTCATAAAGGAAACAGCATGTTGCTAACTCGTTAGGGCTTGCTTTAACTTTTTGCTTTTGTCTTAGAAAATTCTCATTGGTTCTATTTGTTAGAATTTTTTTAAAGAATGGATATTTACCAAATTAAAGAATGCACTTGTTAAATCCGTTGCCAAAACCTGTGTTCATTGCGTAGTCCTATGGGAAGCGCTACTTCTTGTGTTGATTTACAGTACATGTTTCTCACAGAACTGAACTATCTATGCTAAAGCAAGACAGACAAATACTGGAGTCTGAACAATTTTTCATCGCCACTGAGCAAGAACTAAGAATGCATTAATTTAGCTGAATGTTAGAGTGCCAATTCTACTTAAAATAAACCACATTGGTAATTTTTAGATCATTGCAATGTGCAGATGAAGAAAACAAGAACTCTCTGTATGATATTTTAGTGGTTTTTTAATCAAAATATATTTAATAGACTGCTTTATGGTTATATTTATGTATTTCAATTTTCCTTTTGTGCTAGCTTTCTGAGAAATATGGAGTCCATGTCTGTGGAGAAGGTGGAGAATATGAAACATTCACACTGGACTGCCCTCTATTTAAGAAGAAAATAGTTGTGTAAGAAACAGTTTCTTCCATTTCCTTATATTAAAGCAACGGGAACATACATTTAGCTTGAGGCAACTTATGTTGGCAAAGGTAAAACATGTTCTCTAAGTTCACAGGCACTCACTTTGTTTAACACTGGCGAAGTCCTCTGAAAACTTAAATCAATACATGACAAGATGAGGCCTTCATAGAGGGCTATAAACTTTTTAGACATTTGCACTTTCGTTTACTTGCTGATTATGGTCTGCAGTAAAACTGGTACCTACACACTGACACTTTTATCCTTTCATGAAGTGCGAATTGCCCATAATATTTATCTTTCATTACAGCTACATTTGATAAACTGCCACATCAGTAGCCTGTGGGTTCCATTAACTCTGTGTGTGTGTGTGTTTTAAGTTTAGCAGCTTAGAATGATAACGATAAACATTTTTCTTCAATTATTAAAGGATATTTTAAATACAAACTTTGCATGAGTCCATCTCATTTACAGTGAGTAGTTTATTCCTTTGGCATAAATTGCTACAATCTGTGTAGTGGGATATGGGAAATATTTATGTCTTGGTATGAGTTTCTTATTAGCCTGTTAAACAGCTATGCCTGCTTGCTTTGAGTGATATGCTTTAACTGCTGTTCCTTTTCTTAGACAAGTAAACAGTTTAGTAATCATGTATTGGTGATACTTGGTCATTTTAGGGAAGTTCGAGATTATGGAGCATATAGCCCTGATTCAGGCTTTCACAGTTAAGGTCTATTTGTTTCATTTTTCTGTGACTGGGATCTGTCCATTCAAAGATCAGAGAACCAAGAGCTGTTAACTCTGTTTCATTGCATGGTATTTGGGAGAAGAGCAATAGACAAACTGGTAAAAGGGATGGCAGCTACTGTAGCAGATGTCTGCTGAACTGTTGGTTGACTAAAAGAGATATCCTCTGGAGTGAACTAAAAAACTACATTATTTGAGTCTGGAGATACCTCCATGCAGGAAAGCTATGGAATTTTTTTAGTAAGAAGAAGATTCAGAAAGTAACAATGTAGAATCTTTAGCCTTGAGAAGATTCTCTGAGGGGAACCAGGTGTTAAGTAGAAGCCGTAGGTTGTGAGCCAACCTGCTGACTAATAGGAGCTGGAAAATTATGCGGGAAAGTAGAAAAAAAAAGTGTGATGCTTGGGTAGATCTTACCATGAATATACTTAAAACTCCACAATATGCCCTTAGGTAGAATCAATTCAGTCTCTTCTATCAAAAAAAGGAGAATATTGTGAAATCATTGCTAGAGCATGATGTAAGATTTCTATTAAGATGACAAATTCTTATCAATTCCTGTAGGTGTCAGAGGCAGAATTTTGTGAAACTTTGTCATTTAGAGTACTAGGCAGATGTGGCCTGTGAAGTGTGTATATTGCAACACTTGCAACAAAAAGTATATTTCAGAAGATAGCTAAATTTTAACAGATTAAATGTGCTTGTATCTTTTTTTTTTTTTTTTTCATTTATATGTGATTATTTACATTCTTTCCACTTATTTTGAGGCTTCTTATGGTACAGTTTAAATCTGGGAGTTCATTGGAATTGGATGCATAATTTCCTAGTTCTCCTTTTCAAAGCTCTTTTTGCAGAGATAAAACAAAATGGCGAAAACTGTCAAATCTCAGGAGAAATTCTTAATTCTTGGTGTAGGGTGGAGTTTTTTTTTTTTTTTAATATAATTTGAGGAACACTTTCAGGAAAGTTCATTGTACCCTTGGTTTGCTATCAACCAAATAGCAGTTTAAGTTGGAATATCTCATAATATATTTTAAATGTATTTCTGGCCATCGGTGGTTTAAAGACCATTCAGGAACTACAAAAGATATGATTTGCCTGAGTTGTCTTTATTTCTATTGGTGACACTCCAAAAAAATAATAAAAGTTAACAACAAGGCACAAAAAAATACAGCAAAAGACAAATATATAAATCAGTGAGTATTTTATAACGAATACATGGCACAGCAGATTGTTGAACCATTGCTCAGCTATTTCTACATACTCGTTTCTGTAATGGGAACTGAATAGCTATGATGGCATTGTGTGCCTCTGGATTGATTAGCCTTTTAGTTATGTACTAAAGACATTCCCTTTGAGGGGCCATTCCTGTGAAATCTATTACTTTCTGAGCTTCTAAAAAAAAATATTTTGTATTTTCTTTGTCATTGAATACAAGTTTATTTATTTTCTGCTTTTCATTCTTGCTTTTCTTATGCACCTAGTCTAAACAGACTTTGAAATCACGTTGGTAACTATGCTAGTATAGTTTCCAAATGTTTAGGTAGCTGTAGTTCTGGTATACATTCTGATACATTTATTGAAGCTTAAATGGAGATTTAAGAGTTACAATTCAGAGGTTTAAACTTTTCAGGATTTTGAAGGTGCCTAAATTCCTGAACTTCTTCAAGACATCTTCCTAGAGAAGGTTTCTGAGGAAGATGTGGAACATTGCCTTTGCCTCCAAAACAAGTGTGATGGATTATCCTTGGCTGTCTGCCAGGTGCCAACAAGCTGCTCTTGCTCCCCCTCCTCATCAAGGGGAGAAAATAAGATGAAAAAGCTTGTAGGTCAAGATAAGAATAGGGTGATGGTTTACCATTTACTGTTGCGGACAAACCAAACTCAGCTTGGGGAAAACTAATTTAATTTATTGCCAATTAAAAGAACCCCACCAGGTTAGGATAGTGAGAAACAAAGACAAAACTAAAAATATCTTCTCTCCCCACCCCATTCTTCCCAGGCTTAACTTCACTCCATTCCTGACTCTTCTGTGTCCTCCCCTTGAGCAATTCAAGAGGGTGGGGAATGGAAGCTGTGGTCAGTTCGTAACATTGCATTTCTGACACTCCTTTCTCTTCACATTTTTCCCTTTCTCCATCCTGGATCTGTTCCACGGGCTGCAGTCCTTCGTGAACTGCTCCAGTGTGGGTCTTTCCCATGGGGCAGTTCTTCAAGAACTGCTCCAGTGTAGGTCCTTTCCATGGGGCACAGTCCTTCAGGAACAGACTGCTCCAGCATGGGCCCCAGTACCTGTCCAAAAACCTGCTCCTCTGTGGGCTGCTTTCCACTAGCCACGGTTCTTGCCAGGAGCCTGCTCCAGCATCGGGTCCTCCAGAGGCTGCAGTGTCTGTCTGCTCTGATACGGTCCTCCAAGGGCTGAAAGGAAACAGTCTGCTTCACCATGATGTTTTCCATAGGTTGCATGGAATCACACTGCCCTGGAGCTTGGAGCACCTCCTCTCATTTTGCACTGATCTTGCTTGGTGCTTGTGGGCCCATTTCTCTTGTGTTTTTCTTACTCCTGTCACAGCTGCTGCACAGCATTTTTACCTTTTTAAAAATACATTGTGGTAGTGGCACCACCAGTGTTGCTGATCGGCTTTGCAGCCCCAGATCTGTACTCATAGAGGCCACCCCTGCAGACCACCCTCTGCTACCAAAACATGTCCATGTAAACCAAATACAACAGAAGAAAATCTAATGCACCTGTCATTTATAACACTACTTTTGGATAGCTTTTTTACTGGTTGATGTTTTTGTCATGTGCAACTTGTGGCAAAATATGTTTCTACAGTATATCCTTTTGAAAAAGAAGGAAATCTGCTAGTTCAGGAAAAGAAAAATACAGCTTTGATGTGTTACTCACTGTGGAGAACTGGAAGTCTCTTTAATGTAAGACTATATGATGAATTTGGCTTTTGAATAATAAATTGAATTCTTGCCATTGTTCTCAATCTTCATTTAAAAATATGCCTCACAAAGTAAGCATGGCAGATTGAGTGAAATGTTTGAAAATAAACAAGATCTAGCAGTGAAAGCAAGATCTTACAATCAAAATATTCAGCCAAGAGTCAGAGGGGGCTTTATCTGTTTATCCGAGGTAGACTATTGTAACACAGTTGTCACCTTTATGCTCTGTATTTGATAGGTACCAAGCATTTTCTGCCCTTCTCACACTTGTATTTAAAGTGCAAATGATTGGCACCTCTTCAAATCATAAAGGTGTATTTCTCATCTATGTGAATGTCATCTAATATCTACTCTTATGATAGAGGCCCATTTGTCTTTATGGAACACAGAATAGTTTGATATTTTTTGTGGATAATTTAGCATATTTGAAATATTTGGGAAGTACAATTTTGCATTTATATACTTTGCCATTAGCTCTGTGTTTACTTTTGTAATTCTAGGTTTGGAGTTTAAAGCAAATCTGTAAACATGAAAAAATAATTCTGTACTGAGAGCACTGATTCTACTTTCAGACTTGCTCTAACTTGTCATATTTGTGAAAATGTTACAAAGTGTTTTAATGTGATTAAATATTTCCTAGATCTTCAAGGAGACTTGAGAGATCAGATGATTATGATTGCAAGAAATAGAAAATTAGGACAGTTTTTCAACTATTTTCCAAAGTCTTCTAAAAATGTTCCTCAACAAAAATGCTATGTTTCCATCATAATCAAATATAAATCACCTTATGTAGTCATGTTCCTACTAAAAATTCAGTCTTTCAGCTAGAAATGGCTTTTATTTAGTTTATTGGGGTCTCTCAGATCAACGCTTTTCATTTTAATCTCTGCTTTTGATGTGGGTTTGTCATGCTGTTTTTTTTTTTTTTAATTATTGCTCTTTCTTAAGATGGACATGACATATAAGTTCAGGACTTCCTATTTTTTTTAATTGGCAATTCATCATTGGATGCAAACAAAACTGTTCTGCTTTCCCCCTATTTGTTCAATTTACTGTTGAACAAGACTGTATTTTATCAGTTAGAACAATGATGTATGTTTGGAGAAGCTGACAGAAAATGAGGTAGGTAGGAAAAAAATATTTTCTTTATATATGTATTGTAATACTATTTTCAGCACTGCATAATATACTATTATGACCCATCAGCTGAGAAATATTGGCATATTAAACTAGGTATCTATTATGATCTTATAAAATACCATGCGTTAGGTGTATGTCAGAGGAATGTACTTCATACCAAGAAGAAATATTTATGATATCTTAATATTTGCAACACTTCTTGAGCAACAAATAAGTACTCAAAAATTTTGAAGTTATTGAACAGTTAGCATAGGTATCAATGCTTAGCATTCACTTGCTGTACTAGTGAATTGGAATATGAAGGGACAGAAGTGGGGCTGCTGCTTTGACTTTGAAGTTAAATATATTTTTAAATTTACTAGGTATTCTTTAAATTCAACAGACACATACATTTAATAACCTTTTTTTTTTTATCCCTTCTGATACATGCTTTTCTGTTAATATAGTTTTAAGTAGTTAATGCATCACTGAAAATTACCAGACTTCCCTGTATAGGACTTCAACAAGAAATGTTTATTGATACCCAGGTACCAGGTACTAATGGAATCTTAGTGACTGATTTTTTTTTTTTATTATTTCAAATTATGTATTCCTGTTACTAAAGATTTCCAGAGTTATTTTCTGCCTATTTCTTTTGGAATTAGAAGACACTGTGGTCATTTGAAAATAATTACTTTAATGTTAAGAGAGTATCTTTAAGATATCTTAAAGTAATAAGTGTATATCTTAAAGTAATAAATGTATATCTTAAAGTAATAAGTGTAAAGAATCCTGATGCTAAATCTCAAGAATGAAGCTGAAGGCTTATTATCAAAGTACTTTAAAGTTTACTAAATGGGTAGTGGGTCTTATGCTAAAGGTATTTGTCATTATTGTACAGTTTAGTGATGATAATTATTTTAGGAGTTCTGTTATTTTAAATCCCAAAGCAAATTTTATACAACAGATATTTCCTTTAGGTTTATGCTTTCATTAAGTCAGTGGAATCTGGCCAAGACTTCAGCTGTTTCCAGTTTGCATAGGTTTTATGTGGCAGTACTAGAAATCTATCTCTTCTCATCAAATTGAGTACTGTGAAAGCATCAAGGGCGTTGTGGTTTTAAGAAAATTATCTCTGTGTCCTTAGCCTTACCTACAACAATTTTCAGATTGTCTCGTACTGTATCTGAGTTTTTGTTATGTTTTCTTTGAGTTTCTCACCTTCTGATGTTTGTTTCCTGGATCTACCTTTTTCTTAAGTAGTAAAACCATGCAGATGGATATAACAGATACTGCCTCTTGTGAATCAAAGTCTGACAGACTGTGGCTGTAAAAATGAAAACTAAAATGAACTAATTTGAATCAGGACGTTTAGCATTGTTACCAACACATTTGGCATAAAAAAGTTGTAGTAGTCTTCAATATCAAATGCAAGATGGTCAAATCAGTCAGTTTCTCAGCATGAAATACTGTATGCTGTTAATGCTTCAAGAACTAATCCCTGGAGCAATAATCAAGAATGGACTTTTAAAAATCTCCTGTTGCTAAAATGTAAAGATTGCGTTACCTATGAGTCTCTAGATTATGAAACGTAATCTCTCAATACAGGTGTGTGAGAATAACAGAAGATTGGTGAGGAGGATTGTAAACATGCTCGAGTGACTTGCAGATAGAGTGTTGAAAAACACATATATCATACTAATTGTTGTTTGGCCTTGTGTGTTGGACAAGTAGAAGATCTGTGTTTAGATAACACAAGCCTTTGATAGACTTAGCAGCACTATATTGAACATGCTTGACATTCCTGCCCTGCTGTTCAAAAGATCAAAGCATAATGGTAAATTATGCCTGTGCAAATCCCTGAAATACAAGCAAAACCAGTAAGTTCGGTGATCCTCTAGCGTGGATCAAGCTCTGCAGTCCCTGTGACCTCACCTGTGTCCCTCTGCCCCAGTGCTGCTTTGGGGATCTCCTGATTGGTGCGATAATGAAAATAAATTTACTCTTTGAATCTCATCCATTGTTTTCTGGTTGATCCTGCATTCTGCCTGTACTGGCTCACACAAGAAGTATAATTTATTAGTTCTGAGAATGGTACATCAGTGAAAATAATATGTGGTTCAACAATATGATTTTATATATCAAACTATTTTTTCTTAATTTATATGAAAACTAAATAAGAAATTAATAGATTTTCCATGTACAGTTACCTTGGAGCCTGTGTTATGCAACAACTAATTATTGTCTGTATGTAAAATTATATACTAATATTTGATGCCAAGAATTTTGTATTTCAGAGATTCAGATGAGGTGATCGTGCACTCAGCTGATGCATTTGCACCCGTGGCCTACCTTCATTTTTTAAAATTACACCTAGAGAATAAGGCAAGTAGATTGCAGATGTCTTCCTTTAAACCTATATGCTTGCTTTCTATTTTTATGTTGCTTTGTTACAGTTTGAAGTGAATCTACATATTCTTATGTGGGTGTACTTTCAAATAACAATGTACATATTCAGTTGGATTTCAGAACTTACCATAAGGAAAAACTCAACACAAATGCTTCCTTGTGTTGAATGAATGGAGGTGGTATATCTGTGTAGCATTTTTCATCTTGAAACCTCAATGTGCTCAGCCAATGTGGTTCAGTCAGGCACGTGTGTAACCTGTGTAGTACAGCTAGACACAGTGTGGAACACAGCTGTATTGGGAAACTGTATAAACAGTGTTGATTTGCTAGGAGGTGGCATCTCTTTTTGCTGTTTCTGATGTAAAGTGGATGGTTTAAAAATGTACTGACTGTCAAGTGCTCAAGTTTTAAATGTACTGGGATTTGTTATTTCACGTGAAAGGTAAATCTAATGAATGACTTCAAGTAATGTGAAGGAGATTATCCTGGTCAAAGATCAGTCCTTCAGAGGAATTGTTAGTAGTTAACTGGGATTCAGTCTCTTGGCTTATGATTCCACAGAAACAGCAGAACAGGAATAGGAACTCTAATGGTTTAAATATTGCAGACTTTTATGTGAGAAGAGCTAAGAAGGTCAGAACAGAAGTTATTTTTCATAGTATTTCTCATCATTTTTCTCAGGCAAAAGTTGTGGGGTTTTTTTTCTCCTGAACATCTGTAAGTGTAGTATTTTGCTGAAGAGAGTGCCTCATGATCTTCCTACTACTGTTGCAGTCATCTATTTATAGGTCTTCCTACTTCTGTCTACCCTTTGAAGATCACTGAACCTCTTCTAGGTGCAGGGATTATTACAGAACATTATTATATTGTCGTTTTACATTTCATGTCTCTTGAGCAACTACATTTGCTGAATTTCTTTCAATAGATCATGCCTTTTTCCCTCCTCCCTCTTTTCTAATTTTACCATTTTATACAGATAAAATACCTGTACATTTTTCTTCCACTATGGCCTCATTCTTGCCTTAGAAAATAAATTGTATTTCATCCTGTCAGTTTTTAGTTTGGGATTTCTTTCAAAAATAAAACATTAAATATTTGTGTGGGAGACTGTGAAAAAGGATATCAACTAACTATGTGAAGCAAAACCAAATAGGTTGAATAAAGGAGAATTTGGGAGCAGGGCATGGTGGGGAAGAGTGATAATATATTAATATTTCTTTGGAGGCACTGACTTTATTGCTCATGGCAAACTTGATGCTAAAGTGCACCATACATCACTACAATGTGATAGGTTAGGGAAAATGAAAACCACAAAGCTTTACATAAATCAGGCAAAAAATCATATTAAAATGCATAACATTTTATATAAGAATCAAGATTTTACTTATATCTGTTTGGAAGCTCTTTACCCCTTCTTATGTAGATGTTTTAGATTTGGTTAAAGCCTCACAGTTTCAAGCAGTGTTGTAGTAAATCTTATTTCAAATCCACTGTAGACAAAGCTGTCACACTCTCAAAGGGGAATGGTTTACAGAGGCTTGCCCTGGATTTTGGTATATAAACTAATGTCTTGTATAAATAAAAGGAAAATAGTCTTTTTTCTGCAGTTGTTGTCTCATAAGGAAAAGCATTAGAATCTTTTGGCTGTGGATTATTTTATGTCACAATAAAATAATGTAGATTTTCAAGAAGTTATGAATATGGAGAACCAGTCAGTCTTTCAGAGTATAACTTGTTATTAAATTAGCATGGTTTAACTGCATAATGATAAAGAGATGCCTTCAAGATTGATATGCCTCTGGTACTGTACTTTTCCTTGCTATTTGGTGCTTACAAGCCCTACAAAAAATTTAAGTATCAGTGAGTAATTCAGCACTTAACAGCCAAACCTACAATAACGAATCACTGCAGGGAAAAACTGCTTCAGAGGGACAACTAATTTTAGTTTCAAGGGATTACTGAAAATTTGGAAAAAAAACCCCTACATTATGAACAACCTGTAAAAGTAGCCACTTGTGTAAGCACTTTGTAGAAACCATTAATAGACATCACAGTGATGTGTAATTCTAATAAGTATTATGACATCAGTTTTGTTGTTGCAACTGAGAGCTACACGTATTTTAAACTTTTGTTTTATATTCATTTTATCTTCATTATGTGCCACAGGTGTTAATTGTACATTCTTTGAATTTACTTTTATAATCATTATGCAATTACAGCTTGTGTACCTTAGTCTCTGCTGTCTTTCCTTCTCCATAATGCATTTTCTTCAGCTAAATCTCTTCATGTTTAACTACAAAGCCTGCTTAGAAATTTGTTTTAGATTGTTTCTGGCAGAAAAATGAGCCCTTGTGCCTGGGGGAAAATAACATTTTACTCACTATTCTGGTTTAATACATTACCGTGCAACTGCAAGATGTGTTTTTGCATAATAATTGAAGCTATTTTTTTAACACACCCTCTTTTCTTTAATTTCCAGATTTTCAGAAAAGGCTAAAGAGACAAACAAATATAAGATTTTATTATTAAAACATGAATAAAAATTTTGGTAAACATGCCTTAAGATAACTTTTTTGAATATGTTTTACAAAAACATAAAGAATAGTGCTAATAAAACACTAATGCTCAAAATTTGCAAATGCCTCATTTACTTCATGGTAAAAAGCAAGGTCACCACTGTGATGTACATAATAGAGATACCTAGCTTCATCAGTGTTTTACTTTGTCAATAAGACTGTCACTTGGTATGTTTAAAATATAGACCTTTTTGTTGGGGGGGAGCAATTTCTGAGGAGTATTGCAGAATCTTTAAATCAGGTGTATCAGCTTTTATATTTAATACAAATTGAATTTTAAATCTTTTTTAATTAGGAAAAAATACACCTTTTTTTACTTTCATATCACAATGGACTTGCAAAACATTTTTATTTTCCCCATGTTATACTGTTACGTCACTCTGTTGTGTTGGCTTTTGAATGATTGGAAATGGAAATTAAAGCTGTAATGACAGCAGTGAACATACTAGCTATCATTCATGCTTTAAGATTTGCTCTTCCCCACATTTAATAACGGATGCTTTTTTCCCTGACATCCAGTGAATAGGAGCACACATGCATCAAACAGTATAAGCTGTGAAACTGTAACCCCTTAAGTTAGAGATATTCCAGAATTAGAGGGCATTTTCTCCACATGGCAGAAGAAGAGAGCCTGTTTGCCTGTATGAGATACAAGAATCACGTATGCTGCTTCTCTCTTGTACCATACTATAGCATTATATTTACCTATCAGAAATTGATTTTGAGAGACTTATTTATTTTCCTGTTTGTAAAAGAACTTGACTTATTTAGGTGAAACTCATTTCAGAAGTGCAAACAGTTGTGCCCCTGTTAAACATTAGCAAATGTATTTCACAGGTCAATTTCGAGATTATTTTAATAACACTTGTAAAAGTTAGAAGAGGTGTTTAGGAGATATTTACATGCCTTATGTACTAAAGGAGCACCATCCTTCAGGTTAGATTTCTTTTAATTTTGTAAAATATTTCTGTTTAGTTCTTTATAGCCTAAATAATTATAATTTCTCTCCCTTTAGGACTTTAGCTGCAGAATTAGGCTTTGTAAGTAATGTTGGAAGAACAGGAAAGAATTTCAAGTTGCAAAATATGTCTTCTTGATGGCATTGTGGGTGGCATTTTTTGAATACTGTGTCATCGCTGTGTGATAGTTCTCCTAGGTAACCTTTAGTTTCCCTTCTGCATCGTAAGAATATAGATAACCCTTGCAGTTATCCTTTCAAAACTTTGATACAAATACTGCAGAATTTTTTTTTTGTATTGATTTATTTCAAACACTAAGATAATAAATAAGGGATTTTCTTTCCTACTCCATTTGACTGCAGATTCAGTCTGTTTCTTTGAGAAAGAATTTTTTGTTATCTTTTCATAATGAAAAAACTTTATTTATAGTCTTTCAGAGTAAAGGACTTTGTTACCTATGTGTCTTGAAATATGGCAAGGACATGTGTGTGGTCTTGGTCATTATACTTATTTCAAAGAGTTATGTTACCAAGGTACACCACAAAGAATAAAAAGATTATTATAGTCTGTCTTTATGTCTTCTGAGCTTTCTGCCCCACTGTATTCTCATTGCTGCTCAGTGGGAGAACTATCAGTTTTGGAATTGTGTTGTGATAGGTTTTTATACCAGTTTGTGTAGTGGAGAATGTAAGCTTTTTAAGAAGGCAATCTGTTGTTTTCATAAAAGACCACTGAATGGAATTTCAGCTATATCAGTCAAAGTCCTAGCTCCAAGGCTTTTTCAACAGGAGAATTTGGATCTTGGAACACTCATGCATTTGCTTAACTTCATTCTGAGCACACTTGCATCAATGACATGAGTTATGTGAATATAGTTAAGCATATGCATGCATGCAGGCTCTGATCCAAAATTAGGCTGGTATCACAATGTACAGTGAGTGTGGGAGAAGCAGTGTAACAAATAGGAAAATATATTACTTCTGTGAAGTAACATGAAAATGTTATGTGATAAAATGGGTTCTGTAAGATTTAATTAAAATGTCATTATAGCACGCTTGATTTTGTTTTTTTCTTTTTAAAGTGAATATTATTCAGGGAAAGTTAGTCTGTTTGTGGCAGTCTGTAACTTTAAGTTTTAAATTCTTAGATTGCTCTCTCTGTCAACAGGGATGGAAGACCAACATTTGTATGAGATTTGAATATAGCTACTAAACAGAGTCTGGCAGCTCTCCTTAGACTGGCATTGAGCCTGTTCTTCTAGTGCCAGGTTCCACACCTAATACTTCTGCTGTACCCTGCACCTGTGCTGCTGCTGGAAGTGATAGATTACCTATGTTTTTGGAGCATTGTGGGAGTCAGCCTTGAATGAATCATTGTGATGTGTCAAAGGCATTGAAATCAGCAGTAGCCTGTAATTATTTTTGTGGTCCTTGGTCTATGTAAGAGATGTAGAATTTCTAGTATTTCTTAGTAATTACCAAAACTTCTGCAACTGACCAGCTGTTTTGTGTACTTGTGAAACGGAGATGTACAATTTTATTTGTATCTGTGAAACAATATTTGTATAAGCTTAACAATCTATAAAATATTGAGATATTTAGAAAAAGAGAATGTGACTGGGGATGATATGAAAATTTCATGCAGCATCGATTTGGAGTATTTTTAATATTAACAAATTACAGAGCTACAGGAGTTTTCTGTAGGTTACACCAAACCAGTTGTGGTACAGTCTGTGAGTCTCACCGCATCTCCATGAATTTTTTATGAAGCACATTTTGCAGAAAACATGTTTAGAAACGTAGTTGAAAGAACAATTTTCACAGATGGCATAAAAGTGGAATAGGTGCTCTTTTCATGTTCACTTGCAGATCATATAAATTCAGTCCTCCAAGGCAGAGAATGGAGAGAAGTTACAGGTCTCTAATAGCACCTACAGAAGATACCTACACTTTCTTCTACCTAGAATAAGGTGCCATAGCTGTAGATCTCTTGAAAGGTAATTATGTAAAGCTTAACAAAGCAGGAAACAAAGTGTCTGTCATACTATCAAGCTGGAACTTTCCCAGTTAATGTATTTTTTTCCCCAGATGATAGATTGTTATACCATATTGAAGTTAGAATACAAGTGATCTAAAAACAAAACCCAAAGCTGCATTGTGATAGTATCATTCATATCACCATGTCTGTGTATGTAGGGGGTAGGACCAAATGGTGCAAACTCTCTGTTATGTTACATTAGTACTCAGTGAATGCCCGTGCTACAATGCAAATTGATTGTTTCATGATGGACATTACAAGTTAGGAAGTGAAAGCAGTTAATTTAATAAAAAAGTACTTTTCAAGAAGGAAATGGTAGCACTTCTAGCACTTCGTGCCACTGTACAGTAGGTATATTTCTATAAAACCACATCTTATGGATAAAAAAATAGAAACTAAAAAAAAAAAGGAGGAAAAAAATTGGTATTTTTTTGTCTCTTGTAGCCATAATTCGGTTTAAGATCTATTTCAATTACAGTTTTGTGTTCCTGCTTCCTTATTTTCTGTAGTCATACCTGAAGGGTTAGGGACTATCAGGCAGTCCTCTGGGTAATGGCAAAACATATCAACCAACAGCAGTAGGCAAAGGTGTAATTCAATGAGAGGGAAATGGTATAGATGCTGTTGGATGCTTGTATATTGTAATGTTGGAATGCATGTCATGTTTGTGCTAGATTGCAGTTTTCATCTTTGTGCTATTACGTTATATTTAGTTGACTTCTTTTAACCTCCAATGTACAATTGATTCACATAAAATAGATTATTGCCTTGACTTTCAGCCTTTCTTGGAGAAATGAATAAAATGAGGTCCAATCAAAGAACATCAGCCTCTCTTAGAGCATAGCTTTAGTGTTTACAGTGCTTATAAAACTCCCCTTGAGCCCTTTTAAAGCCAGCAGAGCTAAATTTCCTCTCATAGGTAATGACCTTTTTGTAATTTAGACTTTCCTAAGAATTTCCAAATACACTGCTTTAACTCGACTGGATCCTTTTTGTGTCCATTGAAGTCAAGTATCGATGTAAATGCTGAGCCCTTATTGCAGACTTCTGATGCATACTATAGTTTTCTGACTTTTTTTCTCACTTTTTTTTTCCCCCTTAATATTAAGAATAAACTTTTGCGATAGCAATGTGTTTTATTTTCCAAAGGAAAGAAAAAAGAAAAAAAGAAAAAAAAACTTTAAAAAAATATATATATTCAAATGTGATTAGTTATTTTAAATATTTCCCATTGAGTTCTAATTGTTAAAATGCAGAGAATGCAGAGGGGCAAACTTCAGCGGACCTTTTGAATATTTTTCACTGTATGTTAGTATTCTTTTTTCATAGGCATTTTGCATGGAAATTCTATAGATGGTATGCTAATTTGTAAGCTAGAAGAATATTCAACAGTTTCTAATACATATTTAAGGATTGCCAAAGGCTTCGTATTTGTTAACTTTTTATCCTGCTTTATTTGGCTTTATCATCTTTTTTTGTGTTTTTGTTATTTACAAAGCCTGTAGTAAAATGCCTAGTTTAGGCACTGTATGAAATTTGATACCTTCAAGCAGAAAACTGATAGAATCTGGAGTTACAGTGTTCACTGATGATTGGTTAAGGGTTATGGATAAATTCTGGTATAATTCATGTCATATTTAGACAAAGACAAGTAGCATTAGCCAAACTAGTGATCCCAGAGTCAACATGCTCTGCAGATTATACTGTCTTGGAAAATTGGATGGAAGAGAGTAAGGGTTCTGATTGCTTTAAAATTAAAAAATATGTATGTATGCTGTAATTATGTGACTTGTTGAAAATATAAAGAACACAGAATTTTGGAGGACTGCTCAGTATGCACTCTGCCTATGTATTTTGCATGCTTGGCTACTTTTCCTAGGCCTAAGAAAGCATTTGGGAAGAAGAGAAGGTACAGTAAATTATTTTCCTTCCTTGTCAAGAAATTACTTTGTTATATAAATCTTGGGAAATGTTCTTTCCTGTGTCTCAAAATTCAGCATGCCAAAGTGTGGTAAATTTAATGGAAGAGATAGTCTTTTTGAGATCAATGCAAAGTTTTGGGTTTTTTTTCTTAATTATTTATTTAATTTTTATTTTTATTTACATGGACTGAGTTCATTCAAAGTTCCACAAAGGTTTAAAACTTTCTTCTAAGTCTTTTGTTCTGTTTCAAGTGTTTAGCGACAGTGTTGATTACCAAATTGTTAATTTTGTGCTTTTGTTCCTTTTTTCATTTAATGTGTACTGGTTTGGAAAAATACAGTTGTCCTATGTATAATTGAGGAATAGCATTTCTTCATCATAGTATACTTTCTGTCTCTTGAATCTCATCATTCTTCATATCTCTTGTCCTTATTTACTACTAAGTCTTTATTTTTATTCCAGATGATATGTCAACAGGAGCACATTGTATTCTGCCAGTTTCTGCAATCTAACTTATGGGAAGTCCCAATGCTGTTCTTCCATGAGTGGTTCTAAGCTTACATACCCATTGAGCTATAGTATTTTTTGTAACTGAAACACAAAATTTGAATGATAAAATGTGTTGATTTCATACTGCTTGGCATGGTGTTTACTTGCTTATTTCATAATGTTTGTCTCAAGCAGGGGGAATCTTCAGGACCACTTATGGTCAGTAGCTGTTCTTGTGAGGTAACCTGCAGTGATGATGATATTTTTCCTTCATCAGAAGAGGATGAACCACAGAAAATCATACCAGTCATCTGGAAGTCTTTGAAACATAATTCTTCAGACTTCTGTGAGTCCTGCACAGCTTTTATTAGAAAAATAATGTTCAGTATTTCATGCCATCATGGAGTACGCTGATAATTACTATAAGAACACTTCTGAAAAGAATGTTTGTGACCTTTAATAACCAGTCCGGAAAAAAAAAAAAGAGCTCCTACTACAATGCAGTTTTCTGATGGGAGTCAATTGATAGGATCAATAGCAGTGAAGCATTTCAAGTTATTTTAGAGAAGGAGCGTAACCCATTTCCCTTTCCCTTTTTCTCCTCCTCTCCTTTCTCCTCTCCTTTCTCCTCTCCTCCTCTTCTTTCAGAAAACACACATTAATGTGTTTTGTTTGCCTGAATGAAATTACTATTATATAATCATTTGAGTGGAGGGATTAAGTTTTATTTAAAAGGTTTAACCACACCCATGCTCATACTCTACTGTTTTTAAACTGAAGATAGAAATGCAAACTCTAAAATGAAGTTCAAAATGCAACCGTTCAGCTTGCTTACAGAGTATATGAATCTGTCCTCAACAGAGAAAACTCAGAGTGACATGCATAATCAAGTTTATCATCCTAGAAAGTTAGTGTCTTATAGGTGAGCTGCAGTAACTAATCATATGCCTGATACTAACATGGACTCAAACATTAATGATTAATGCAAGATAAACCCGAGTTTGTAGCTTGGTCCCTCATTGAACTACCAGAGCATCACTGTTACCCTACGCCCAGACATTAGTAATCTTTTATTGAAAACTAAGCTTCATAGTGTGACAGTGTTTGATATTGGATGGTATTTAGGCTCTTGAATGTGGTTAAGTGGGATGCTAAAAATGTCTAAACACATTATGAATTTGCTAAGATGATCAGAACCAGGTTAAACACCTAACTTCCATTAAAATTTGGCATATAAGTTTGAAAATCTGTTTCTGTGTCACTTAGATACTTTTGAAAATTTTAGCTTTCCAGTGTCAAGTCTGGTGCCAAATCTGTATCAAAACAGATATAGAAATTGTAACAAGTAAATGGAAGGAAGGAGAGAAAGTACTGAAATTCTCAGCTAAATGCGACTTACAAACGTATTTTCTGAAGGCAGTGTTGGAGAAGGATTGTCACGTTGCATTTGGAAGCTTTGTAACCAGCACACACAAGTTTTTGGTTTATATCTGTTTGTCTGTAAATATTTTTGAAGATGTTTTTACAATTTGTGATTATTTTTTTTCAGTAAAAGTTCTTCTTACATAAACAATTTAAAAGCTATTCTAGGTTAATCTGAAATCTTTCATTATTATAATCATAGTGCTGTTCTTCATTTCCCATAGCTAAAACATCTGGAAGTTCAGGAAAATCCCTGAGTGGTTACCAGTGGTTTTCAGGTATCAGTGTCCATGTCCTTCCATCAGAAGGCCAAAATGCTCAAGAAGCGGCAAGGGAAGCGTTTTCTTCTCTCCGAGGTGCTTTATACAGTTAATGAATTGCCTGCTGTTAACTATACTGGTTTTAATATGGTATTAAGTAAGAAACTGTATTGTCAAATTGTTTTATACTTTTAAATGTTGTGCTTGTCAGTTTGGCATCTTATTTTGCATTTGATCAGAATCCCTGATATCAAGACTTCCAGATTTAATGTTGAACACATTATAATTTGACTTTGCTTTTGAAGACCCTAAAAAGCCAGAGTAAGTGTTCATATCACTGTAACAACACTATTTCCACAGTACGTACTTTATAAATTGCTTTATAGCTTTCTTCCCATATATGCTCTGTGTGTGTATGCACGTGTATGCTATGCATGCTCTCTACTTGCTAAAGCAGGCTACTATCTGCCATAATTTTAAATCAAGTTTTCTAGGAAACTGTTGCACATTTTGGCATCTACGATTCGGTCAGCAGCAGTGAATCTCATTTATATTCTTAATGTACAGGAGAAATTGCTATCTTTTGAATCGTGAAATTCAGGTTCCTTACTATCCCTGCCTTACAAAATACTGACATACAAAGTAAAATGTTCACATTTTTGTTTTGTGCTTTTTTTCCATTTAAAATTTTAAGTAAAGCATGTATGTATGGGCTTCTTTTCACTTTCATAAAAATGGAAATATTTTTTATTATATAAATGGGTAGGCTCATATTCATGTTCATGAATTTGTGTGATGTATTGTCCTATAAAATCTTATGTGCAGCTGAGTATTCATGATTGGTTATAGGATGATAAAGAAACCCTTGAATTTTTTTGAGAAGCAAAAATGTTATACTTTGTAGAAGGCTATTAAGCTAGTTTTTGATTGCTTGGAAATTAGCAAGGTGGATGTGATCAAACTTTTAGTAAAAGTTTATAGTATTTTATATAAATCTGGGCATAATGTGTGAATTGAAGTAAAAGCGTTGTGTAGTGTTTTATTTCATTCTCATTATATTTGAATGGAAATCTGCCTCTGACTATTTTTTGACATATTTTGTCTCTGACTAGTGCAGTAGCCTGTTGCTTTCAGCAAGTTACTTGCATTAACTGTATTGTAGCAAAAAAAAAAAAAAATCCAGGGCAATTTTCTGATCCTTGATAGAAAATGTCAGTTCTCACATTTCCTTTCATTTTTCCTTTTTTGTTGGAAATGGGTGTGGAAGACTGAATGAATTATGGTTCTGTCATGGCAGAAGAAACAATTTGTTTCTGAGGATGCAACTAATCTGCAGATATGCGCAAGGCTTTTTCAGACTCATGATCTGTACAGCAGTTCAGTCTTCAGTGCTGTGAGAAGGGAATAGGCAGAGTCCTTTTAACCTCTTTGCTGGGTTAGCTGATTGAATCACCTCTAAGGAGGATAAGCGCTGCCAAAAGGATTCCGAAATAGAAATTTATTACTAGATGTTATGAAACATGGTTGTTCTGTAAAGTGAATGGAATTCCCCTGTGAAGCCAAGAGCAGGAGGGAATAAAGTACATTACTGTTTACATTTATATTGTTAAACTTTTTTGTTAAACTTTTCTTTAGATAAAATTGGAAGTTGACAAAGATTTCAGTGCCTCATATATCAAGCAGCTCTGGTGCAGCTGCACCATGGCGAGGCTACGTAGGCTTAAAGGGAACTACATGGGGTTTTATTACATGAAAACTAGAAAAAAAAATGCTTCTTCTTGTAGACAGTTTGGATACTGTCTTTTATGGCCATCAGCTTAAGGTTCCTGGAGAACCGATTTAAAAAAACTAAGGCTGTGCTTCAGCCAATGTTATCTTTTGGGTCAGTTCTTTTAATGCAGTTCTGCATAAGTAAGTATGAGTCTCACTCGATCATATTTTATAAATAATTAGGAACAGTGAATGGCTTGAAATTCAACAGAAAAGCTGTATGATTTCCCTGTACATCCTGGAGATGCGATGTGTAAGAGTCATCTCCTTGGGAAAGAGAATTTCTTAAGAGAGTCCAAGTGGTGCATTGGTAACTAGTTCATCATTTGAATGTGTCTCTGGAGGCATTCAAACCCCACATGGACGTGTTCCTGTGTGACCTAATCTAGGTGATCCTGCTCTGGCAGGGCAGTTGGACTAGATGATCTTTGGAGGTCACTTCCAACCCCTGACATTCTGTGATTCTATGATCATTTATGTCTTTCTGATTGACAGAGTGCTTTGGGACACTAGTTTTATTCTGCTTGGAAGCTAGGCAGAAATTATTTACCATCACTCCTCTAATTCATGCAGAGGAAAAAGGGACTGTACGTTTAGTTAAAGAAGATTCTTTTTGGGTTTTTTGGTTTTTTTTTTTTAATAAAGCTTTAAATTATTAATTTACCCAAATCTCTTTGCCTTCAATATGCTGTAATGCTGTTAAATGCCCATTAATTCTTTATTTGGCTTATACATTTCATATTTAGACCTGGATGGATGATTCAGTTTGATTGGATTTTTCCCTCTCCTGCATTCCATATAACGCTGCTAAATTTTAGCTGCAGGTCAAAACTTTCTTCTTGACTACAGTGGTGGCTGGAAATTTGAGAAATGTGCTTGTTTTCTCTCTGACTGATAACATAGCATCTGGTGTTGACCTAGTGATTTCTATCAGGCAGCATTCAAATACATTTGTGTATCTGGGCAGAATTATTCTTGTGTACTAATTTCTCAGACAATATTTCTGGAGATGTATCTTGACTTCACAGGACTTTTATGTCAATTGGTCTATAATCTCTTATATCACTTAGCACACATTTCCTTTTCTGTCAATGAGAATTCCTTTCCTCAGATTGCCAACACTAATGGCAGTGCACCTGAGTAAAGCTGAGACATTTAGAGCAAAATTCAGTGTTGGTGTGACCAAACTAATCTTTATGGAAGTGTGACAACTCCTGAATTGTCTTTAAAAGCACAGGAGAATTTTACACAAAAAGTATTTGTTTTTCACTAAGGCAACAGCCAACAGAGATTTATACTCTTGTACTTATCCAGTGGAACACAAATATATGGGTATATTCAGGTGCACACCGACATTAAAGGATAAGATACCCAAAGTTACAATGAGGAGAGCTTTACATGTATCATTTAAGTTAGATCACGTGGCACTCTGTTATTACACATATTCCATATTCAGAGAATATATTATCTTCATTTAGTTCCTGTTGCTCATGAATCACAAAAGGTACACACTGCAGAGCTGATTCACATATATTGTTATAGTATTGGGTATGTAAGAATAATACAGTCTTCTGAAATGCTATGATGGGAATTTTCTGAGCATATACATTCAGATGATCTTGACTTCCCAGTATCTTTTCTTTAACTGTCTGCTTGAACTTTCCTCTCATCTTTCCTTCATTTCTCCTGTGGCCACTTCTGTTTCCTATTGTCGGTCTTGCCATTTATAACTCTTTGTTTATGTGGAGATTATTATTGTGGTGAGGGTTTTTAAAAACAGTTTAGACAAGCATCCCTCTGGAATAGCATAAAAATATTTGATCTTTTCTTTGAAGAGGGTGATGCACTAAAGGACCTCTTACTGTCCCTTCCAGTCCTGTACTTTTGTGATTCAAAGTCCTTTATAGATTACTAGCTGCCACAGATGGAAAATAGAAAAAAACTACGAGATAATAAAACTTACAGATAAAAGGAATTTGGACTGTAACATATCTACATGCATTAATACATGATATGTTTTCTTGGGGCAAGAATTCACCACTGCTCAGTATGGATAAAATTTATTTGTATTCTGTTTCCATATATTTGGAAAACTAACATTAGAAAGAATTTAATGAAAAAAGTAGTTACTACGTGGGGAAAGGTAGTATGTTGCAAAGCCTTCAATCATGTTTATACAATTATTATCAGTTGGTTTTGCTGAACAAAGCCAGGATACCTATGCTGACTTTCTACACACATTGAAAATATTCTGTCTCTAACAGCTATATTATTTTTATCCTGCAGCTAATATGACTTCAGAGGGATTGAAACTGAAGGATATTATTTTGGTTCATCTGTATATGAAGAACATGAAAGATTTCAATGTTATAAATTCAGTTTATGTGACAGAATTTGATTTGTGTCCACCAGCAAGGTAGGATTAGACTACTGCTATAGTATATTTATGATAGACTGTAATATACTGAGTTATTGTTACCATATTTATGAAGCTTTTCTCCAAATGTTTGTGCCTCACAGACTTAGAAGTAAACTGTTGCTGCCTTTTGGAGTAATAACATCAGGGTTGCTCAACTCAGAAACACTAGGGTTGGAAATTCTTGCCTTAATATATACCATAAGGTTTATCAATGTCCCCCCTATGTGGACTTACAGAAAAATAATGCATTTTTACAAGTCTCAGTTGTTTTCTGTGACTTCATTGAACTGACAACTATTTTGTATTGGTGGGATTTTTTTCGCTTGTCTTTTTTGTTTGCCTCTCTTGTCGTTCTGGCAAGACTCCTCTGAATGCAACCCAGAATTTTATCATCCCCCTTTGCAACAATGGCACACTGCTGGCTCACGTTCAACTTGGTGTCCATCACCTCCAGAACCTCCAGGTCCTTCTCTGCAAAGCTGCTTTCAAGCCAGTTGGCCCCCAGAATATACTGGACCATGGCTTTGTTCCTCCCCAGGTGCACAACTTTCAGTTTTTTGTTGAACTTCATGAACTTCCTGTGTTCCTGTTTTTCCAGCCTGTCAAGATCTATCTGGATGACAACACAAACCTCTGGTGTTATCAGTCCTTCCACCCATTTTGTATCATCTGCAAACTTGCCACTCTCACGATCATCCACATTATTAATGAAGATGTTGAAAAGGATTGAGCCCACTATAGACTTATGGGGTACACCACTATTTACTGAGCACATGCAAGAGTTTGTGCCACTAGTCTCCACCCTCTAGGCCTGACCATTCATCTAGTTTTCAACCCACCTCATTCAGTCTGTACATGATCAACAGCTTTTTTATGAGGATGTTATGAGACGGTGTCAAAAGCCTTACTGAAGCCTTGCTATCGATGATTAAATTATTCTAAATGTGACGAAGTTTGGAACCTTACAGGTCCTTGTGACAAACCTCATTCACCTTTTCATTTTGTTAAACAGAAAAGCAAAAGTATCAGCTGAGAAGGTGCTCAAAATGCACATAATGAGATACAGGGAGTTATTTCAAGACAGTATGAATATATACTTGCTCTATTCTTTTTCCTCCCTTGCTTAAAAGCACTTGACTGTGGTTGAAGATGAGTACTAGACTAGATGGATCTTTGGCTTGACCCAGTGTTGTTGTTTTTAACATCTTGTCTTTCCATCAGATAATGATTCTAGGTGGGTAGCTTAGCTGCACTTATGTATCCAGTAAGAATGTAAATATTAAAAGAAATTATTTTGAAATTCTGAATACTCTGATGCTAACACTTTCATTCACAGATCCTGAAATCATAGCTTTTTAGTATCTCTTGTACAGAATCTTCAACACTGCATCCAAGTCGACTTCTGATACAGTGAAACAGCTTGATGGTCTGGGAATGCAGCATGTAATTTCTGTCTTACTTGGATGTGTTATTTTTGTTGGGGTTTTATTTTTCGTTGGAAATTGGATAACAAATATCTAGCTCATTAAATTTTTGTTCTGTTTTTCTAAAAGCTGTGCATTAAAGCTCATTTTCCATTTGTAAATTCTTTATTGCCTTTGTCATAAGGGCTTATTTCTTATTACAGTAATTCATGTTATTAAGCACCTGAGATAATATGCTCAGTATGCAGAACTGCTATATCTTGAAAAATTCATCTTGGATCATAGGTTAATACAGGTTGAAAAGTACCTCTGAAGGTTATCTAGTCCAATCCCCTGAGCAAAGCAGGGTCAACTGTGAGGTTGGACCCCATGTCTTGGTAATATTTTTAAAACCAACTGTTTAGCAATTTTATAATGTAAAATACTTTATTTTATACTCTTACTACAGAACATGAAGTGTAGTATAGGCATGTGAATTTTAAGTATAGCATGATCAACAGTTAAAAGGTATTGTTAAGGTAAGGTATTTCATCATAAATTCACATTCTCCTGCACTGAGTGTCAGAAGACACTAAAAGAGAGCAGGAAGAGACTTCTTGGAGATGCTGATTATAAGGCAGGATTACTAAATCAAAGAGGGATGGAGTGTTGGTTGTGTGTGCCTTCAGAGGAGGGATCTAGTCCCAGCTGTAAACTACACAAATTGAGTCTCCACTCCTATGCATCTTCAGTTCTCTTTATGACACTTCTTCAGATTTAGCTTCCTTCATGTCTGATACTGTTGTGTGTTTTAAGCCTCCAGATTTGCACAGTCAGCCACATAGTCTTCCATCACTAAAATAACAGATAGAAAGATGAGGAAGTTGCAGGGAAAAGGCTTTTTTATTATTATTATTTTTATGGAACAAAGAGATTTATGTTGCATTTTGTCCAGAAGAAAAATTTTACAGCAGTTTGCATGACTGCATTATTGCATTATGCACAGAGACCTGGTGGTGGGAGTTCTCACAAGCAATATGCTGGAAGCACTGACTCAAGGGTGTGGATCTGCACTAAATTTGCAAAATTGTCTTGAAAATTTACCAACCCGAGCAGAAAATCCATTCATCCATGCTTATGATGTTGGTAATGAGAAAAAAATACTGTATTTGCATGTGGGAGGAGGGGAGGAAAATAGTTTTCTTGGAAGAAATAAGCAAGATGAGAAGAATTTTGTAAGGTTATATGTTACATGATATGTAAAGAGAACAAGTCATTTTTTGTTGGATTCCTGCTGAGAGCTAAATGACTTTCTTATGCATGGACTGCAAATATAATTATTTTTCAGGCTTTAAAATGTTGAATTCCCCACGCACATCCTCTGCTTTTTCACTGGCCACATGCAACTGTCTGTCTGTCCATCCAGGCACTCTTCCTTGGAGTAAACAAAAGTGAACTTTTTAAATGAATGCTTAAGCAGGTTTTCAGTCCTCTCATAAGTGCATGTCTGTCATGCAACTTGAAGTATAGCAGAAAAATATGCAGTGTTGCATGATAAAATGTGAGAAGGGTGTAAAGGAACAATAAACTGCTGCTTTTTAGAAACCTGAATCTCTAGTCCAACTGTTGGAAGGAGATTCAGTGTAAAATGTGTGGTGGTAAGAGTATGATCATGATACATTGAGTCTGAAGGCTGTTCAGCAACTATGTGGCATATCCCAAGTTGTGTGGTCAAGGCTTTTTTAATAAAAGAACTCATGTATTCTTAATGTAATACACATCATAAAAATATCCTAATGGAATTGAGCCATTGGCTATGGTGATCGTTTCTCCTTGGTAGTGGAAATTACCTTGCTGGAAGTCTGAAGTTGATTATTATTTGGAGAGGAGATAACAGCATTAGGGGTAGCAGGTAATTGCGATACCATAGCTTTTGGTTTACGTTCCTGACAAAATTTGATAACATAGCACCCAAATGAAAAACCCATGTGAAATAAATCTGAAATCTGGTGCAAGCTAACTTTCTGTTTGAAAAAAATGATTGTCTTGTGTTTTCAGAGTATGTGTGGAAACCGTGTTACCTGATGGAGTGCTGTTTTGCATTGACTGCCTTGCACATAAGTATGACATTGCAATGGATGATGTGCTACGTGATGAAAAACTGGTCATGCATGTACAGAGCATTTCCCACTGGGCACCTGCTAGCATAGGACCTTACAGTCAGTCCATCAAGGTAGGGAGTCTTTCTTACTTCATGTGAACCATGTCAGTTTACTGCAAGGAATACAGTCATAAAGTCTCCTTCCCTCCTATTTGAATGTGCAAAACAAAATGCATAAAAAAGGTAATAGAAAATGAGAATTTTGAATTTATAATTTTAAAACTTAAGGACAAAACTAAAACTTAACCCTCATCAGTCTTTCATTTTGTGATCATAAGACAGCTTAAATTGTTCTTCACAGAGGATCTCAAGAACAGCCTACTTTTATTGTGTGTTACAATTAGACAAAATACACATACACTTTTATAAACTGCCTAGAATATAATCACAGTTTCAGAACATCTGGGGATATTTGAAATTTGGTTGTTTAAAACAGGCAAGTTGCAACTTTTTTATAGGGAAGTCTATCTTAAAATGCTTATTTAAGGAAACCCCTCTTGTGGCTTTTGCTACCTATTAACCTTTTAAAAGTGCAGCAAGGTTGAAAAACTGTTCTTTTTTCAAATTAATATCAAACTGAATAGAATATTACATATTATTTTAAAGTATGGAAAGAGGGCAGTAAAGAGTCATGGAAAAGTGGAATGGAATTTGATAAAAAGCTTTTTTCCTAGTATGGTACCTCTTGCCCAGCTACTACCATACTGACAATTGACGTAATGTCTCACCTTTTCTGTTGAAAAGAAATGTCTATATCCCTTTCTTACCAGTATTCCTCTTCTGTAATACCTTGTCCAGTCTGAATTATTGTATTATCCAAAGTGATTGAAGCAGCATGTTATGACATCTGTTTAAATTTCATTAAATTTCTCTGAGTCTGCAAACTCATGGTATAGTCACCATAGAATTGTACCTCGTTTTGTCTTTGTACCATTTTATGGAAAATTTCAGGAACAGTGTTTTGCTTCAGAAACTCCTGTGGAATTTGTTTCATTTTCAGGAGGCAGTGTTTTTAGATAACTAATTAATCTTGTGGTTATAGCAGGGTGGGTTCTTAATCATCTGTGTGTATCTGTTTTAAGAAAGCAGAAAGTTGGTTTATTAAACTTTCTTCCATTCAGTCTTACACCTTGACAGTTATAATTGGATCATATCTTGCAAAGATAAAATTTAATAAGTTTTGCATGTTTGTATTTGGATATACTTCTCTAATGTATCATTGCAACTAATCTGTATTACTGTCTTGGAACTGGCACAGACTGGCATAGACTTTGACTTTTTGGTAACATATTTCTATTCTGCAGACCTTGTTCCAGTAAATAGGAAAATATATTTATTTCCGTAAATGTGTTTTATGTTTAAATATTCTTTTTCTTTCTAAAATAACTTATAAAAGATTCAACCTATAAAGCCTTTTCACAAGAATACATCATAGAGGAATGTGTAAGTGCATATACAGTGTATTTCCATTTGAAAATTTATTAATGGAGGATACCGATCTTGTATTTTCTTAAATGTGAATTTTTCAAAATTCTTTAGGTGTGTTTTCAGAACTTTTTTAGACTATGCGTGGGCAGATATTAAGCTTTTCAGGTCAGCAGTGGAAGTAAAACATTTCAATATATTTTAGGAATAAAATACATTTTCCAGACAAAATAGGGAAGGAACAAAGGTGTTTTTTTAATCTTTATCATCAACAAAAATTAATTGAAATTACAATAATTGTTTGATGATGAAATGTTGATCAGTTTTTTATGTTTGAGGAACAGAAGCTGAATGATCTTAACACAGTAAAGGGTTATCACCCTTGTGTATCTGTAGATTTTGCTTGTCATTTTCTTGACAACAAATTAGTTAAATTGTCTTTTCTACTTTCAGTAAGATATTTTGTGGACACATGTATTTTAGCACAGTGGTTTTTCTCAGTTCACAATAGATCAAAGGCTGTGCTACTCAGGGTATTGCAAGTTAGATTTGATGTACTCTGGCATGTAAGAGCAGAGTTGGCAGTGGAAAGGTGTAGGTAGTTCATGCAAACTATGGAATTCACACTTGAGGCTCAACAAATCACTCAAGAGAGCATCACTTCAGTTCTGTAGGGACCTTGCAGGACCCTGCCAACAGTGCTATGAGGACAGAAAGTGAAAATTTGAAATTTACTATGAAAATGTCCTGACCTCAGTCTGATAGATACCAAACAACAGTGGCAGAATGAAGTTGTGATTTTTTTTCAAAATATTTATAGCAAAATCAAACATTATTTCTCTTTTGGGATTAACTTTTTTCTCTTTGGGTTTAACATTCTTTAAAAATAACTTCAGTGTTTCTGCTTGTAAGATGTAGACATAAACATAAACATATGTTACAGTAGGACTGACTCTCTTATAATTAAGAAACCCCAAGTTCATTTAATATATTTTCCTTTGTGCACCTGTTTTAGGCATGATTGGTTATTTTGTGAGAACATTCTTTGAGCATTTTTGAATTCTAAGTGCAGCTAAAACAATAACCACAAATACTTATCTAAGAATGTGTGGAAAGTTGACAGTGTTTGTACCAGGTACTCTTGTATGTTAGTGTAATGTAGTGTATGGTAGTGTAACTCAAAAGACAATTAGTACGTATTATTAGTTTGCATTGGCAAATTTTCTGTCTGGAAATGAACAAACAAATTGCCACATTAGAATTTATTGTACTCTCATATTCTACACTATTTTTTGATGGTGACATGATGTATTTTATGCATATACTAACTGTCATTTGCTGATGACTGTTGAACCTGTTATCTTATCCTTGTGACCTCAGTTCTTTCCCTCTGACATCTGCCAAATCCCAGTTTCAGCCATCCTTCAGGTATCTCTTTCTCAGCTTTCTCCTCTGCACTGTCTGAACCCAGTAGCTCAAACATAAAAAACAAGAGTGTTCTTACTCTCTGATTTCAGTGTCCAGATACCTATAACTTGATCAAAGTTGTGTTCTTTTTCTGTTTACTCACCTTACAAAAATTATTTTTCCTTTCATTTTTCTGATCATCAAGGCATGATAAATTAGTAGGTAAGTACTGTGGGAACAATGGTGCAAATAAAGGCTCTTGCATCTGGTTTAAGGTAGTGATACTTGCAGTGTTTCTACTGTTTCTTTGTTAAGAAGACTTAGTTCACTCTCTTGCAGTGAAACTGAAAATGGTCCAGTAGAACTTAGCACACAATTTGTAGATGACATTAAATGGAGAAAGTAGTGTTGGAAATATCCTTGTCTCTTATGTACACCAGGAAAGATTCCTGTATTTTCCTTTTGTGATTCAACAACAGTATATTATATCATTGTCCTGGTTTTGGCTGGAATAAATTTATTCCTAGTAGATGGTACAGTGCTATATTTTGGATTTAGTGTGAGAATAATGTTGATAACACACTGATGTTTTAGTTGTCACTGGGTAGCATTTATCCTAAATTAAGGATTTTTCCATTTCCCATGTTCTGCCAGTGAGCAGATTCATAAAAAGCTGTGAGACATCATGGCCAGGACAGCTGACCCAAACTAGCCAAAGGGATGTTCCATACCACAGGATGTCATGTCTAGTATATAAATTGGGGGAGTTGGCTGGGGGGGAATGGATTGCTGATTGGGCATTGTTCAGTGAGTGGTGAGAAATGGCTTTATGCATCACTTCTTAGGCTTTATTTCTCTTTCTGTTAGATTCCTTTTCATTGCAATTATTATTATTATATTTTAGTTTGATTATTAAACTGTTCTTATCTCAACCCAAATGTTTTACCTTTTTTTTTTTTTTTTTTTCCTGTGATTCTCCTCCCCATCTCACTGGGATGGGAGAAGGAGTGAGCGAGTGGCTGCATGGTGCTTAGTTGCTGGCTGGGGTTAAATCATGACACCATATGTAATATATTTGTAATATATTTGTAATAATATTTGTAATAATATTTGTAATAATATTTGTAATATTGAGCTTCCAGTGAATGGGGAATAAAAAAGTGGCAGTCAGCAGTTCAAAGTCTCATGTTCCTCTGGGGTTGATACTTGGGGGTGATACCGTTAACATCTTAATACAACTTGGACAATAGATTGAATATATGCCTAGTGGAATTGTGGTTGACAGTAATTTAGATAGTGATCGATGCATACCTAGACAAGGAACTGATAATAGGAGCGTCATGAAGTTGAAATGAAATGAAAGTCCTGCAGCTAGAACAGAATAGTCCCATGGAGCAGTGTAGGATGTGGACTGACTGTCTAGGTAGTATATCTGCAAAGAGCTAGCTAGAGTTCTTGATTGTCAGCAATCTAAATATAAATTGTATGTTTACCATTGAGGCAATAAAGGCAAACTATATGCAAAGCTGCACTGGCAATGTTGTATCCATCAAGTCTTCAAAACCTGACTGCACAAGGCCCTCAGCAAACTTATCTAATGATCTAAGTTAGTCCTGCTCTAAGGTTGAATTATGTGACTCTAGAAGTCTTTTCCAACATAAATTTTTCTCAGATTCTATGATTAATATTAAATTACAAATTTACTGGCAGAATAACAGAAAGGAAACAGCATAATTATAGGAAAAAGAAGTCCTTTCTCTTCAGGAGATCATTAATGATGCTGTATGGAAGAGCACTTAGGACACTGTAATCTTAGTAGATGAAAGAAATGAAGTCATACTCCAGTGGCACTGGCATGTCCGCTCCAAGTAACCTTGAACCTGGAGACTGTTCTAAATTGTATGAAGACTGTAATTACACAAGTCAGGAAACAGTGGGGCAAAACTGAATTCTACATCTTTGCTTTTCATTTTTGTGTCGTGCTTTTTATCTGAAGATAACCAACTTGACTGTGAAACATTGTATTTAATTAGTACCATTGGTCAAAATGTGGATCAAATCTCTTGGCCACCACTGAGGGCCATGACTTACATGCAGTATCACAAAGTCCACCAAGTAGCACAGGATAACTGTATTACCTCTTGGAGGGTGCCCTCAGCTAGGCAGTTCCACTTTAATGAGGAGACATCTTAAAAAGAAACATTAGGGAGAATTAGAACTGCTGTCTTCTTTTAAGTAAATCCTAGCTTCCATTAGTAGTTGTGGTTCTGGCCTCAAGGCATGCAAAAGTAGAAATTGTTTTTTGATAGAGATGTTGAGAATGGGATCAGCTATCACTGGTAAGA